>JAJOZX010002287.1:532500-652648 GCA_023014485.1 Bathynomus jamesi
ACCCCTACATTTTGAAAAGTTTAGCTTACAAACTTCACGTAAGTACTGCAACACCTGATTTGCCATTTCCTCACCAGTATGGCTTTTCATTTTTCAGAAAGGTTAAAAAGCGTTCAATAGGCTGTCCATCTTTTAAGTACCTAAGTACAACACTTAACTGATCGATATGTGATAGATCTGGTGTTGAATCAACTGACAAACTAAAATAACCAGAAGATTTTACTTCGTCAACAATGAGTGCGTGGACCTTTTGAGCCATTAGTTGAATGAGTTCCTCACAGGTGGTTTTGGACAGGTAAGAAGGATTTCCTTTGCCAGAATTTCCATATTTCAAAATGTGACCTGCTAAAAATGGATCAAACCGGCTTATGAGCTCAAGCAGCCCTAAAAAATTCCTATTCTGCAATGATCCAAATCTTTCTTCTGTTCCTCGAAAAAACAAGCCACGTTCAGCTAACGTACAAATAACAGCTATGACACGCCTCAAGACATGTTCCCAGTAATCACACTCTTCCTGAATTTGTTTTTCCAACTGTTGTCCCAACCCCGCACCTTGTCTGCGAGTTAAGTATGTTAGCATAGAGTCTCGGTGAGTAGTGCTTTTTTCATGATGATCAATTACAATAGTATTTCGCCAGTCACTGAACCCTTCTCTTATAACAAAATGTGAGACATTTTAGGAGCAAACAGTTTACAAACATAACAGTAAACTGATCCTGTTGATGGTGAATACAATAACCACTCTCTCTTTTATTTCTCACCATTGGCTTTTGTCCTAACGAAAAGTTTTGTGAACAGTATCTTGCTGGTTTGCCACTACTGAAATGCCGGTAAGACTTGTCAAATGGCCCATTGTGGTGTTGACAGTCACTGGGTCCACAAGCAATCCAATAAGCCACATCATCAGCAGAGAAATCAAGCCACAACCCTGGATCTTTTGCTATATTTACTTCATCTTCTGCAGACTGATTCATTTCACCAACCATCACCATGGTCCACTAAACTTTCATTTTCAGCAATTATTTCAACCCCAGAATGTCTTGTAAAGCAACTTGAATCAACATTTGCAGTAGAGGTATCAAGAGAATTTACAGCAAAGTGAGATCAGTAGTGAGACATGTGGTAGATGAACCTGCGTGACACCTCGGTGATTCCAACGTCATCATATTTTGATTTTGAAGTGATCAAAGTGGTATTTGTGTCCACTTCTGATGACGGAGATTGGTTTTGATTCAGAATCGGTATATCTGTTGACGTTGTGGTCGTGGAACTTGTGTGAAGAAATTAGTCAGCTTTGCAGTCTTGGACTCTAAATCCAGTCTTCTCTTGTTTCTCTTTTGATAGTTTTCGCTTTTGTGCACCACTTAACTGAACACGTTTCATCTTGGTTCTTGGGTCTGTAAAATACAGAAATAAAAAGAATATTTTATTTGTATATTATGTGGCAATCAACACAGTTACACATATCACAATCTTGGCTTTGTTCTTTTATTCTCAGAAAGACAAAATGGGAACCGTACACAACCAAAGTGGCAATTTAAATATAAGTGGCAATTAAATATAACTCAACCGAAATATCAACTCGAAATGTTGAATACAAATCAAATCGAAAGAAGGAACCAAAAGAAGGAACCGAAACCTATAAAATAAAAATACTTAACATTAGAATTAATAATACGCAATCTAAAAATATCAATATTAACATTTCACTATTAACGAGCCACATTTTATATTTACATTTATTTATTTATTAAAACACAATATTTAATTATAGGAAATATGAACATTTGCTTAGGGCCTAAATTGTCCTAACTACGTTTGATGTTATATATACATTACAAATTATTCACTCTGGTTATTACAATCTAAATTCTTTTATACTGTTATGACAATAGATAAAAATTATAAAAAAGATATGTGTATGATAAAATATTGTTATATATACAAATAAAGTACACTTCATATACTTACCCTAGAAGAAGAGAGAGCAACAGATAAACTTCTTCAACGCTAATTAACTTAGGTCAGTATATCTTATTATTATAATGGCCGTGATAAACATCACTTGATACAACAGCAATATAGAGAGTTTATAGTTTCTTTTATTTTAATATTAATTTATATTACAATTCTATAAACCTAAATCTTTCTGTAAAACAATACCAAATGATTATGTAAAATATATATTTAATATTATATGCACAAATCACACGTTCAGAATAACTTCCTATAGCACACGAAAATATTTAATCTATATGTATTTTTAATATGGCGCTCAAAGATTTGATATAAACAAATAATAACGCAAAGCGTAAAGTGTGTGATTACAACGAAATATATTTATTCTCTCAAAAGGGTTGTTGTTCACTACAAATTCAAACAATGAAAAAAAATAAATACTATATATGAATATATATAATTCAGTTTTAAACAGCTTATAGGCTATAAGCCGCGATTATAATAGTATAATAGTATAATAAATCCATGGTAAATCCGACAATGGAAAATTTCTGTGGTGCCCCCCTTCCCTTGATGCCCTAAGCACGGGCTTATTTTGCTTAATGGTTAATCCGGCCCTGACTCTATGTCTATTTATAACCGACATGCAAATATATCAGATCCAAAGAATCCAGTCAATTTCATTACGGTATCCATCAATACCAGTACCTTGCCAACCAAAAATAAGTCACGGTCCATATCAATTGCGGACCAAGTCACAATTTACAACCATATACATTACAATATATATACTTAGGAGGAAAAGTGTAGGTGTGGCTGTAAAGACTGTACAGTAATGTAGAAATGTGTGTGCACCCATTTTGGGTCTCCCATTTAAAGGTGTTTCAGGGGCAAGTGAAGATCATGAGTTTTTCAATACCTCACAGTTCTATGGGGGGCACCGCTCGGCAGAGGAATCTCTCTAAATGGGGTGTGTAAGGACAGAGTATCCCCTAACCCAAGATGCTGCCTCCCTATATCCCACATCACTTGTAAAACTATGTTCTCTTAAATTTGTTCTACATCTTGGCTTAAATTATTTCATACTATGACCTCTAGTCTGGTTATTGTGATCTTTAATGAGAAGAGAATCAAACTCTATCTTATCGAACCCTTAATTTTACTACCTTAAACTATACCCAATCTATCAACATATGCGTCTAATCGATTTTTAAACATGTTTATAGACGTGCTACTAATTACTTCTACCGGCAAACTAATCCAGCTATTTACTATTCCATGCGTAAAAAAGTTTTTGGCAACTGCTGTCTCGAACCTTCTACTTGTCAACTTACACCCGTTATTTCTAGTCCTGTTATACTGAGATATTTCGAAAAAGCTATCTCTATCTACGTTATCGAACCCATTCATAATTTTAAAAACCTGGATTAGATCACCCCTTAGCCTCCGAGTCTCGAGTGTAGTTAATTTCAAATCCTTAAGCCTACCCTCGTACGACTTTGACCTAAGCGACGGAATCATCTCAGTAAGTTGCTCGTCTTTGAACTCTTTCGATCTTGTCTATATCTTTGCACATATGCGGATTCCAAAATTGGATCGTGTACTCCAAATGGGGTCTAACTAATGATTTATAAAGAGGAACTATAATATCGCGCGATTTGTACTCAAAATTCCGAGCTATAAAACCTACCACTTTATTCGCTTTATTGACCGCTGCTGTACTTTGTTTCCCTACCTTTAAGTCACCAGTGACTAACTCCTAAATCTTTTTCCTGCTCTTCCCTTGTTAACTCTTTCCCTGACATACTGCAGGCGAAATTACCGTTACGCGAACCTATATGTAAAATTTTGCACTTATCGACGTTAAATCTCATTTGCCATGTGACTGACCAATCAACAATTTTATTCAGATCATTCTGGATTTTACCTCTATCTTCGTCATTAATCGCCCTACCTCCCAGCTTCGTGTTATCCGCAAATTTTGAAACTGTACTGACTAGGCCGACATCTAAATCGTTAATATATATAAGAAAAAGCAAGGGGCCCAATACAGAACCCTGAGAGACGCCACTCGCTACATTAGCCCAACACGACTCCGCTCCATCAACGACCACCCTCTGTTTCCTACCTCGCAACCACTCTTCTAGCCAATTTATTACTACACCCCTGATTCCATGAGCCTTAGTTTTCTCAATGAGTATTTTGTGCGGTACGGTGTGAAACGCTTTTTGAAAATCTAAATACACTACATCAACCGCCCGATGACTGACTCGAAAACATCAACCACGCTTTGGAAAAATTCTAAATTAGTTAAGCAAGATTTGTTTCGCCTAAAACCGTGCTGCGTATTTCTAACTAGGTTATGCAATTCTACGTGTTCGACTGTACGATCCCTAATTATTGATTCCAGTAGCTTACCTACAACAGACGTTAAATTGATTGGCCTATAATTTCCCACCGCACCTTTATCGCCTTTCTTAAAGATAGGTGTTACGTTTGCTAACTTGAAATTATCTGGTACGCACCCCTTAGAAATAGACGCATTAAAAATCTTTGTTAGCGGCATAACAATGCTATCTTTTGATTCTTTTAGTTGTATGGGATATATGGAATCCGGCCCCGGTGATTTAAGCGTTTTCATTTTATCAATATAGCGCATTACTCCCTTCACTAACGACAATATTATCCAAAATATTACCATTATCAAAAGGTATTATGTCCATGACCGTAGGGATATTTGTTACATCTTCTATAGTAAAAACTGACGTAAAGAATTCGTTTAGCAAGGTAGCCATTTCCTTGTTTTCAGAAACTAGATCTCCGTTAACATTTTTCAACGGCCCCAAGACACTTTTTACTAGATTTCTATTGTTGACGTATTGAAAGAATCGCTTGGAGTTTTCTTTATCGTCACGAGCTATGGAGATTTCAAATTCACGCTTGGACTTTTTTATCACACTTTTCGCTTCACGCCTTAGATATATGTAGTTGTTTCGTAACCACAAATTGTCTTTATCGCACTTATGTAGCCTATAAGCCCTATCTCTACTCTTTACAGTGTCTCCTACTCTAGAAGTAAACCACAAAGGCTTGTTATTTACTTTCGCACGCTTAGTTTTGTACGGTACACATTCCTCATTTATAGTCCTAAATACTGTTTCAAACGATTCCCACATTAGTTTTGCGTTGGAGTTCCCCATTACGTTTTCCCAATTGACGTGTGACAATTTATTTCGAAATTTACAAGTCTGCGTGCTGGAAGTTAGGAATTTTAGTCGAGTTAGCTGATTTCGAGTGACTTACTGAGAGGACAAACTCTACCATATTGTGATCGCTATTGCTTAACGGTTCTATTACTTGAAGATCAGTAATTAGCCTATCATCCGTAGTTATTACAAAATCTAAAATACTGTCCAACCTCGTAGGTTCTCCAACCTTTTGAATAAGAAAGCTATCCTCGAGAAAATTAACTAAACGATTACCTTCCGCGTCTCCCTGCATTGTATCGTAATTCACGTTGGCGCAATTAAAGTCACCCATAACTAAAGCCTGCTCACTACCTATTATTCTCTTTAGTTCACGATATAACGCTTCGTCCGTATCAGCTGTTTGATTAGGGGGCCTATATATAACCGCAAGAAGTTTGAAATCGTTCAATTTAAGTTCTGCTATAGTCGAATCTATCGGTTCTGGAATTGTGTGCTTTATTTCTATAACGTTCGCAATATTATCTTTGATATACAACATGACACCGCCTCCTCGCCTACCTATTCTGTTTTTAACAAAAAGTCTATAACCTCTAATTTGATACTCCCCTACAAAGTCATGTGTTTCAGTGCTAAGCCACGATTCATTTATCGCAATTAAATCATAGTCTTTACAAGCAATTAAAGAAAAAAATTCGTTTGTTTTATTTCGTAGGCTACGAGCATTTAAAGATAGAACCTTCTAATTGTTTGTAATTGCGACACCTTCGCGAGCGCAGGGGAAATTTGTGGAATTTACGCTGGGACCGTTCGAGTTACGGCAACCTCAAAAGAAGACACAGTATTATGAAATAGTCTTCCTAAACGCGCAGCTCCAACGTCATTAAGATGAAGTCCATCTCCGAGGAATAAGTCCCTCCTGCCGTAGAAATTGTTCCAAAAATTTGCAAAATGCACTCCTTCCTGTTGGCAAAGAGACTTTAGGTTATTGTTAATATAGGTCGTCTTGCTGTAGAAATCGTTACGTTGGGTAATTCGAGGAAGTATACCTGTTAAAACAATCTTCTTAGTTTTTTTCTTTAATCGCTCTAGTATGTCCCTGTACCTACCCAGCAGTTCTTCCGATCTAGAATTTAAAACGTTATTAGTACCGACATGAATAACATACGTTGTGTCCTCGGCGGTACCGTCTGTAAAATGGTCAACACTATTAGTTATATCCTCCACCCTTGCACCAGGGTAGCAGTAACGGCGCCTACGACGAGGGTTTCTCCCACAGAATTCCTCGAGCTGCCCTCGAACAATGGAATCGCCAACGAGTTGTATTTCCGGTTCATATATATATATATATATATATATACACACCTTACCTTACCTTATGAACCTTATGTTGTTTCGTGTGTTGGTCTCTCTTCACACGGAGGTCAAGCTGGTGGCCCCGCCTCTAGGTCTGGCCTGGTGGAGGAGCGAGTTACTTTCTTGCGCTCTCCACCGTACATAGCCAGGCACGCCCGGCTCATCTGGTACTGTCCTGAGCCAGGCATCCAGTCTTTTCTTGAAGACTTCAACTTTGACCCCCGTTACGTTTCTGAGGTCCTTAGGAAGCTGGTTGAAAAGTCTTGGCCCCCTGACAACCAAGCTATTTTCCTTCAGGGTTGAGGAGGTCCCTTGTCGTGCTTTAATTTGGGAACACTACACATTCTGCCTTTCCTATTTTCCAGTGTTGTTTGAATGGTAATTGGGTTTAGTTTTAGGTTTGGTACCAGTTTTTCGATCATTTTCCATATGTAGATTATGATGTACCTCTCTCTTCTTCTTTCCAGTGAGTACAGATTTAGTTTACGTAGTCTTTCCCAGTAGTTGAGTTCTTTGCAGCCATCAATCTTGGCTGTGAAATGCCTTTGCGTTTCTTCTAGTTTATTAGTTTCTTCCTTTTTATATGGGGACGTCAAAACTGAGCAGTATTCAAGTTTTGGTATAATCAGTGTTTTTAGCAGGGGAATCATTACTGTCCTGTCCCTTCTCTTGAACGTTCTTAGAACCTGTCCGGCGACTCTTTTTGCTTTATTTATCGCTATCTGATTTTGTGTTTCGAATTTCGCATCATCTGTCATTATTATCCCGAGATCAATCGCTTTCATGCTTCTCTGAATTTCCTGTCTATCTGGAGCATAATATGCAGTCTGTTTAAGTTCTTCTTTTCTACCATATCTCAAGAGCTGAAATTTCTCGGCGTTGAATGACATGTTGTTGTCTTCTGACCATTTGTATATTTTGTTCGTGTCCCTCTGCAAGGCCTCCACGTCATGTACATCGCTGATTTTTCTGCTGATCTTTGTATCGTCTGCAAAGGATGTTACTATACTATTGCTGTTTACTCCGCTGTCTATGTCTGTTAGCATGATAATGAACAGGAGTGGGGCCAGTACTGTCCCTTGTGGTACTGAGCTGCGTACTTCCGATTCTGATGATGATATACCTTGAATTTTGACGACCTGCAGACGATCACTAAGGAAGTTGTAGATCCATTTTCCCACTTTGCCTGTTATTCCCATGTCTTTAATTTTATGTGCTATTATACCATGGTCACATTTATCGAAAGCTTTAGCAAAATCTGTGTATATAACATCGTAGTTGTCATTGCCTTCCAATGCATCTAGGATATTGTTGTAGTGCTCTATTAGTTGTGATAGGCATGATCTACCTGATCGGAATCCATGCTGATTTTCGTTGAATCTTTCCCGTGTCTCCAGGAAATCATAAATTTTCTCTCTAACTATTCTTTCAAATACTTTGGTGAGGTGGGACGTCAATGACACTGGTCTATAGTTCTTTGCTTGAGATCTGTCCCCTCCTTTATATATAGGGACAATGTTTGCTCTTTTCAAGATGCTCGGTATTTCCCCAGTGTCTAGGGATCTTCTCCATATCCAGTATAAAGGTGTAGCTATTTCATTTTTACAGTTTTTAATCAATAATGCGTTCCAATTGTCCGGACCTGCAGCTGAATGTAGTTTCATTTGTTCTATAGCTCTCGCTACATCTTCTGGTGTAAACTCAAAGTCTGTTATATACTCTCCTTGCAATTCCTCTTCAAAGAATGCATTTATGTCAGGTATCGCTTTGTCACTTTTTGGGGTACTGAAAACTGATTCATATTGAGCTCTCAATGTATCAGATATTTCTTTTGGATCGTCGGTTAGTTCATTATTTCCCGTCCTTAAGGGCCCAATAGCGGCGCGCGTTTTTGTTTTCCTTTTTGCATAGCTATAGAAGTATTTTGGATTTTCCTTTATTGCTTCTACCGCCTTTTCCTCTTCCCTCTCTGTATGGTCCTTAATCAGGGCTTGTATTTCCCTATCGATACCCTCCAGTTTTTCTTTTATTATTTTCCTGCCATTATCTCCGCAGTTTCCTAACTTCGCCTCCACTCTCTTTCTTTTGCGGAATAGTCTTCTCTTTTGCCTTTCTAGCCAGCTCCTCTTTCCTTTTGGCTGTGATTTCGGAGCATATTTTTCTAAAATTCTCAGCGTTTTTTCCTCCAAAGTTGTTAGCATTTCTTCGTTGTTTTATTCTCGAAAATTGTTCTCCATTCTATTTGGGCCATGTGCGATCTGATTGCTTCCCAATTTATAGTCTTCGAGTTTAAGTTAAAGGCCCCGAATTTACTTCTTTCCACAATATGTGTATTGTCTTCTAATGCTGCCATCATATTTGTTGATATCTCGATTAAGTTGTGGTCTGAGATAATGGTTGGGGTTATTTTTATATCAGCAATCAAGTTCGTGTTATTCGTGAATACCAGATCCAGGCAGTTATTTTTTCTGGTATTTTCTGTTATCTCCTGTGTCAGCATAAACTCGTTTGTGAGAGCCATCAACATTTTTGCTTGTTCCTGATCTTCTCTTGTGCCCCCCTTGTCCTGGTGAATATATATATTCCTATTCACCTTTTTGTATTTTATAAATGGGAAGTTAAAGTCTCCGCAGATCATTATATTGGGGGATGGAGGGTTTATGGCCTTTATTAGCTTTCTAATGTCATCAATGGCCTCCGAGAATTTTTCGGTTGGGGTGCTTGGAGGTCTATAGATGACTATTACTATCAAGTTTAGTTTTTCTATTTTCACTGCTAGGAGTTCCACATAGCTGTTTGATTTACTTATTATCGTCTCTGTCATATGACCTTCCTGTACATATATAGCACAGCCACCTTTCCGTCTCGTCGTTCTATCCGCTCTTAGTAAGTTGAAGCCCTCTATATTTATCTCTTTCTTATCAATACAATGTTCGCAGTTTTCACAATTTCCTTGGCAATCTTTAAGATGAGTTTCTGTGAGGCATGCGATGTCCGCCCTTGTTTCGTCCATAAATCCTTTCAGGTACGAAACCTTATTGAGTGATTGGTTTGGTCTTATTCCTTGAATATTAGCCAGGACAATTTTTATGTTCTCTGTTTTTCGTTGCCCCTTGTGCATTTCAAGTTCGTTTTCCTTCGATATCGCTTGATTCGTTGCTCTATGATCCTCCGAAAGAGATCCGTTTCCTCCTACTTGTATTGGTAGCTTCTTGCCCGGTAGCGATTTGGCTCGGGGGTTTCCAGCTGTGTCAACTGCATGTGGATGACATTTAGCATTCGTAAGGTGTCTGAGATGTTGAAAAAATTTTCTTGTTCGCTTATTGTGTTCCTATTGTTGTTCCTATTGTTATTTTTATTCCTATTGTCATTTAAACTTTTTCCTTTGTTCGTTGAGTCCGTCGGGAGATGTTGATAGTAGCATTTATTCCCGAATTTGCAGGTTCCGTATTTTGCGTAAGTTCTGCAAATGTCCGGGTGGTAGAATTTACATCCGTCTCCAAATTTACAATGACCATTATTATAGAAGAAATTGCATATTGGGGGATGTTCATATATACATTGTCCTCTTTTAAATCTGCAATTATCTTTTATATAATACCTGCATATAATTCCTTCCCCATATTTACTCTTGGCTTTTGTTTTTTGCTCCTTATTGGGGGACAGTTTTACTTCGTTTACTTGACTGCCCTCTTGTCTTGTCCTATTTGTGCTATTTGTGCTAGTTGTGTTTGTGTCCTTCGTTGCCCTTATGCTGTGTGTTGTCTTTACACTCTTTGTCGCCTGTGTGTTTTCGGCCTCATTTTGTGACGGTATTTGAATTCTTTCTATTTCGCCTTTCTCCGTTTCTTCCGTTTTCCACTGTTCTTTGTTTCCACTTTCCTCTTTCATTCTCTTCTCGTAGTCTCTTTCTGCTTTAAATACCGTAAAAGAGTTTAATTCGGTCAAGCAGTTCTCGCAGAAAAATTTTATTCCATTAAACTGCTTTGCGTTCGTTATAAGGGAGATTTTTTCATCTCCCCATTCTAGGCATTTAAAATCAAAAAGTAGCTGACAAAAATCGCACCTGATCGCCTCTGTCTCAGCTGTTGCAGTTTACAGATACCACAGAGTTGCATGTATGCATTAATTTCCATGTTGGTGAAGTGACTCAAAAAGGGGGTATTATGGGAGGTATTGGGTGGGGGATGACTCAAGCTGTGTGAGGGAAAGAATTTTCCGTTACTCCAGGGTAGGGGATGTGGCACGCTGTATACTTCTCACTGATTGGTCCTCTCGACTGTGGCTGCGGGGGATAATGGGGGGATATTTGCGGGCACTTCAAAAAACAAAACTTTCCTCACAAAGAGACTCGGAAAAATAACAAAAACAAATGCTGTATATATTAATTCACTTTGATTTTATTCACTTTTTTGGTATACGCCGCGATTTTTACTTTTTTAAAAAGAAATACCGCTATGCACTATCAATTAACTCACAATATCGGCACCGTTTAAAACTGATTAACTGCAGGATTTTTACTGTAATCGCTTTTATTCGGACTTCGATCGAAACACGTGTAACCGCCACAACAGCAAAACACACACTATATATACATATATATATATATATATATATATATATATATATATATATATATATATATATATATATATATATATATATATATATATATATATATTTCAACAACAAACGAAAAGTTTTAATAGTTCTCTTGTAGTTAGAAATTTAAAGGTGGGTGTAATTCTTGTAGAAAGTAGATTTGTGAATAAGGAAACAGCTGTTTCTGAATTTCTCTTGACGCAGTTCCTATAGTTCATATTATATTATGTGTTCGTGCTAGCGGTGGCCCCTGTACTTTGTAAGTTGGGTGTACCAGATTTCGTACATCGTGTAAAAGCATATTTGATTTGTTTGCAAAGTTTCAGTCTCTGCAGAAAATTATAAATGGTCTTATAAAATTCAAAATGGCATTAGCCACTTTAATATGCAATGGAATTGGTTTTGAAATTAGTATAATATAATTTTTAAAATATTCACGAAGAAATTCTAAGTATTAAAGATTTTCTGAGGTTTATGCAAAAAGTTTGATGCTAAGCATAAGTGCTCCGGAAAGTGATGGAAAATTTGTTTACGTACAACAAATTAAGTAGTCAAGTAGGCAAGTTGCCTGAAGACCTTCGCCTACTCCTTTAATGTAATATTGTGTTTGTTCGTATAAGATTTTTTATTGCGTTGCGTGCGCCGCTCCAGATAAATAAAGCCAAAGGAATAATAGGACAGATATTAAGATATATGAAAAGAAGAGACGAAAATATAATTATTCCATTACTGAAAACCATGAATGATACAAAAACTGAAATATCGATCAATTCATAAAACTCTGCATAAAGAAAAGAGGAAACAAGTCACACACACACACATATACTGTATATATATTATATATATGCAGGCTAAAAGCTTTAAATTGCTGAAAGACGTTACGTGAATTAAATATGTACTTCTCAGAGAAGAAAGAAATAACTCAAAGAATAATTAATCAAATGGGGACTAATCTCGAGACAAACGTTATAAACCTCCAAACACGAATGGAGATTAGAAAAGTCAGAGTATGCAACATTTTGAAATTAAAAACCAGACAAGAATTAATAGCTTTGAATGTAGAGGAACAAAATTGTTTAATCAACTGCTACGTAAAAGAGTTGAAGAATATTACTGATGTTAAAATTCGTGAATATCTTCAAAAGTAAACTAGACAAACCAGATGGGACGGCTCTGCCTGGCTATGTGAAATAGGGAGCTCAAGTAAGCAGCTGTCTACACCACCAGAACAAATTTAAAGGCAGGGATATATATAATTCGCTACGGATTGGGAATAATTTTCACATGCATGTTTTCAAGGTAAATAAAAGATAAAAAAAAAGAATAATTCAATTCAGTTTATTCACAAATATAAACAGAGTTTACATAGATGAGTATAATTTAATTATTAAATAAAGAAGCTGTATGCAGTTTAAACTGAATTTAGCAAGCGCATACTCTTTACAGGCTAAAATATGCTTGTCAGATTCATAACTTGATACGATTGAGAAAAAGAGAGAGAGGCTAACGAAGACTAAGATCCACTCTCGGCTAGCCCAAGAAATAAGAGAGTTCGAAATAGCAATGAAAAAAAAAAGGAACACTAAAAACTTATACCATGATTACACTTATAGACGTTTATAGTTTTTACACAGGAATAGTGGTGATAGTAAAGTATGGAACAGACAAGCTCTCTCCCTCTTCCGCCAGCCACTGCTGACAGAAAATAGTGGTGAAAGAAGATTTATAGGAAAGTAGGAAAAAGTATACTGAAAAGAATAGCTTCAGAGTTCATTCAAAACGTGCGTACACTTATCTCGTGTACTCAGTCACATTTATTTATTTATTATGTAGGTAGAAGAAGCCATCATTTCGTCCTTGTATCATTTCTCCGTAGACCGCCAAAGCCGCCGTTAAGAGGACTTACCATATATTACTCAGATAATATTATACATCTCTATACAACACTTATCCATCTATTAACAACGTAGGCGAGTGTCTGAGCGTGTTTTCTGTAATTGGATGTCTCATGTTTGTGTGTTGAATGTGTTGAATGTCGCGAGTATTCAACTTGGGTCTCCCGCCGTAAAAGGTGTCTATGCAGCAAGTGATACATCGAGATTATCTTCCTTCGCGGTGTTGTGCCACCACGAGAGCAGAGAAAATCTTTCTCCGGCGAGGAATATCAGTGGAAGGTCCCTGTATCTTTCCCCATGTACATGTCTCTTATGGTGAATGAAAGCGTTTCATGGATGATCACCCGTTGTTGCTGCGGCGAATTCAACAGTCTCCCAGTGAGAGGTGTTTATGAGGCAAATGATCAAAAGATGAGTTGTTCGATGGTTGATCATGCTATTTGGGTCTCAAAACAATCAGGACTCTCTCTAAAGTGGGAGTAGTAGTAAGTTTGAGAGTAAATTTTTAAACAAACATAAAGGAACACTGGTTTAGAGGTTACCTTGAACTGGCCAGACCTACAATTAAAGAATTCCTCATGCATGATTTTTATTTTTATTCCGAAATTTGATGTACACTATTAAAAAATAAATTTCCACTCATAAGTAGCTTCCCTGAAGATAAGTATGGCTATTCAGAGGTTTTGACTCTCAAAAGATCTCATCAAGCTTCCCATCATCTGAGAACTCCCAATGCTCTGAAACCAGACCCGGCCAGCACCTCGTACCGCATTCATTGCAAAAGGGAATATCACTACTTCTCTATAAAACTATAAAACTTTCTCCAGCTAGCTAAGTTAGATATTCTGCATTTAACCTAAAAAGTACTAACATTCCTACGATATAAACCCAAGTAGCATCCCTCTGTCGAAAACATCTATTCGGAGGCATTGGCTCCCGAGAGATCCCATCAAGTTTCCCGCCTCTACCAATGGGGTATCATCTGAGAACTCCCAGTGCTCCGATACCAGATCCAACCAGCGCCTCCTAATACATTTACAATCAAAAGGAAACATCACCAACCTCAACTCTACCCCAATCAACTCTCTGTATAACCGCCCTTTGTAAGCTTATTCGGAAGTTTTCACTCCTGAGCGTTCTCACAATGACAAAACTCAGTGCTCTGCAGCCAGACCAGACCAACGCCTTTTATCACATTTACATGTTGAGAGAAATCACTGCTTTTATCCCAATGAATACACACTGTTTTTAAGTAGTGAATTAACTATTCGGAAGTTTTGAGTTCAGAGGATTCCCATCAAGTTTCTCGTCTCTACCAATTTGAGAACTCCCAGTACTCTGTAACCAAACCCGATCAGTACCCCCTACTATATTTAAAGCAAAAGGAAAATCGGCCACTCCCTATAAATGCTCATAATTTACGTTATCAAAACGATTTAAAATTTTAAACACCTGAATTAATTCGCCTCTTAAACGCCGAGTTTCAAGCGTATAGAAATTCAGCTCTGAGTCTGTCTTCGTATGGTTTACCATGTAACGATGGAATAAGCTTTGTTGCACGACGCTGAACCATTTCTACCAATTCCATGTCCTTCTTCATAACTACTTCGACCAAAACTGTACATCATATTTTAAATGAGGCCTAACAAGTATATAATGGCAAAATAACATCTTCAGATTTATATTCAAAATTACGAGAAATAAAACCCAATACTCTATTAGCCTTACTCCTCGCGACTGAACATTGTTTTGAGAACTTTAAATCTTTAGCAACAATGACACCTAAATCTTTTTCCTCAAAGATTTAATTTAACACTGTTTCCCATATTGTAGTTAAACTTACTGTTGTAGTAACCTATATGCATAACTTTACATTTATCTATATGAAATTTCATTTGTCACCTATCATATCACTACTAAATTATTAAGATCGTGCTGTAGATTCTCTCTCTCTCTCTCTCTCTCTCTCTTCGCAAAGACGGCACCCGTGGTAAGGGGGGTGGGGTACTAATATACGTCAGGGACACGTTGAGTCCGGTTGACTGCCACTTCCGGTCGGAACGGGAGCTGCTTGGCGTCGATCTGAACGTGGGAGGGACGAACTATAGGTTAATCTTGGTGTACAGACCTCCGCATCTCCTCCTCGAGGAGGATACAGCCCTGTACACTGAACTCCGTAGCCTGCTAGGGGATAGGGTGTATGTAGTTTTAGGAGACTTCAACTATTGCAGCATAAAGTGGGAAGACAGGACTGCTGATGCTGAAGGGAGGAGGTTAGTTGACTTTGCTGATGAGAACTTCCTCACTCAGTGGGTCAATGAGCCTACACGAGGCGAAAGCGTTCTAGACTTAGTATTCACGACCGAAGACAACCTCGTCACTGGCCTCACCGTTGATGAATCGTTGGGCGGGAGTGATCACGGTCTGATTAGGTTCCGTGTGTGCGTCCCTCGGGTGAAGCGTAGTAACTCCAGAGGCAGTAAGCTCGATCTACGGCGGGCGGACTTTGTTAGCCTCCGGGATAGCGTAGGTGAGATGGGGTTAGAGGTTGGCGGCGATGTTGAGGGAGTGTGGAGTGCATTCTGGGACGAGTTTATGGTGCTGCAGTCTGCTGCCATACCCTCAAAACCGGTCACCACTGCTTCAACGCAGCCTAAGTGGTTCAGTCGTGACATCGCTTCGGCTATCCGAAATAGGAAAGTAGCGTATAGGAGGGCGAAGGCCAATCGTACCCATGAGAACACTGGAGCGTATGTCCGCCTGTGTAGGGAAGTGAAGGCGAAGGTTAGGCTAGCGAAACGTAACGAAGAACTACGGGTGGCAAGCCTCTGCAAGGGGAACCCTAAGGAGTTTTTTAGTTATGTTGATAGTAGAAAGCCCATTAGAAGCATGATAGGTCCGTTAAAGGACGAAGCGGCGTTCTGCGGACCTCCGACGCGGACATCGCTAATGTGCTTAATGAGTACTTTGCGGGAGTGTTCACCTGGGAGGACACCCGCGTCATCCCCGAGCCAGGCACGAAGGTGCTGGCCTGCATAGTGTTCGATGTACCGCGACAGTCGTTGCCGATAGAATAGACAAACTGAGCGCGTTTAAGGCTCCTGGGCCAGAGCAGTTCCTCCCCAGAGTGTTGCGGGAGGTGCGCGACCAGGTGGCTCCCCACCTGGCTACAGTCTTCAACAAATCGTTGGAGACGGGCCAGGTGCCTGGTGACTGGAGGGAAGCCAACGTGACCCCTATCTTTAAGAAAGGGGATCCCAAAAGTCCAGGGAACTATCGTCCCATTAGTCTCACTTCAGTTGTAGGTAAATTATTAGAGGGGATAATAGCGGATAAGATCGTTGACCATTTGGATTCCTACAAGCTGCTTGGGGACTCCCAACATAGGTTTAGACGGCATAGGTCGTGTCTCACCAAGTTGCTCCAGTTTTTCCACGTCATGTTGGGTGAGTATGATAAGAGTAGGGCGATTGATATACTTTATCTCGACTTTCAGAAAGCCTTTGATAAGGTATCTCACCGCCGGCTAATGGCGAAAGTGTGCGCGCTGGGTATCGGTGAGGAAGTAGGTAGGTGGATTGAAAACTGGCTGAAGAATAGGCGGCAGAGGGTTGTAATTAAAGGGGTTAGTTCGGGTTGGGCCTCGGTCACTAGTGGGGTTCCTCAGGGTTCCGTTTTGGGGTCACTGTTGTTTATCATTTACATAAATGATATCGACAGTGGCATCGTCAGTCGGATCGCCAAATTCGCTGATGACACCAAGCTTGGGGCCAATGTTGCGACGCCCGAAGCGATCGAGCAACTACGTGCGGACCTAGGTAGGATAGGAGAGTGGTCCTAAAAATGGCAAATGCCGTTTAACTTGGGTAAATGCAAGGTGATACACATTCGCTATGCAAATCCCAAGTCGGGCTACTCGATGTTGGGGAGTAATATCAAGGCAACTGATTTGCAAAAGGACTCGGGTGTGCTAATTAGCAGCGACCTTAACTTTACGAAACAGTGCGTAGAGGTGGAAAAGAAAGCCCTTCCGTTAGGCATATGGGCTACAACCGACGCTTACGCGCCCTGAACTTGTTTTCGCTGGAAACTCGGAGGCTGCGCGGTCAACTCATCGAGGTTTTCAAGCTCTTACGCGGGTTCAACGATGTCGATTTTAGAAGCATGTTTAGTTTAAATGATAACCCAACTCGCAACAATGGTTGGAAGTTGGATTTGAAACGGTTTAGGACTAGTGTGTGTGAGAATTACTTTACATATAAGATCTGTGATACGTGGAACAGGTTACCTTCAGAAGTTGTGAACAGTTCATCTGTGGATCACTTCAAGAAAGGGTCAGACCAAATCTTGCACACTATTTGAGGGTGTAGAAAATTTTCCCTGGCATCCGTTGCTATTGGTACCTCCTCGTATGGGCCGCACGGCCTTTTGAGGTATTTCTTTTCCTTGTAACTCCTTGTAACTCTCACTCTCTCTCTCTCTCTCTCTCTCTCTCTCATAAACTAATTTCTTTACCCACAGTTTTAGTATCGTCGGCAAATTTAAAAATTTTCCTCACTAAATTCACATCAATATCGTTAATGTATTATGAAAAGGACTGGTCCCAAAACGGACCCTTGCTTTGAGGAACACCGCTAGTTACATTGGCCTACCTGACTCTTCCCCATTAATTACTACCCTCTGTTTTCTACCAGTTAACCAATTATCAATCCAGTTAAGAACTTGACTTCTTATTCTGTGAGCTTTAAGTTTTTCTAACGATCGTTTATGTGGAACTTTGTCGAATGCCTTTTGGAAATATAAATATATTATATCTATCAATTGTACTACAATCATAAATATCGATGATTTCATGATAAAATTCAATAAATTGGCTAAACAAGTTATATTTCTACGAAACCTGCTGACTTTGTTTTATAAGATTTATTGTTTCAAGGTACTTGACTATATGATCTCGGATCACCTGAAGATCAGGGCCCCGCCCCAAGCCTTCTTTAGTTAGCCTTATAAGGCTAACAAACGAAAATATCACGACCTAACCCAACCAATCGTTAGGTCAACTGTACGCTCTTGACGATTGGTTAGGTTAAGTCGTGATATTTTTGTTAGTTAGCCTTATAAAGCTAACTAAAGAAGGCTGGGGGCCCTGATCTTCAGGTGATCCATGATCTCTGATAACGGTTTCTAAAGGCTTTCCAATTATAAAAGTTAGACTAATTGGTATATAGTTACCGTCCTGTTGTTTATCCCTTTTTATAAAGATAGGAGTAACATTAGCCAATTTAAATTCCGGAGAAACAACCCCTACGATAAAGATTTATTAAAAATTTGAACTAGAGAACCAAGGATTTCATTCTTTGACTCTTTTATGTGCTTGAGTATAAAATAAAACTATAAATGGTCTGGACCTGCCAATTAATTTATTTTTAACTTATCTATATGGTGAGAAATCTCCTCAGTGTAAACAGTAACCAATGAAAAAATCCCATTTACGTCACTGAGCATATTACTAGCCTCTGGAATGAAAGAAATATCCTCAACTGTAAAACCTGATGTAAAAAATTATTTAAAATCATCGCTCTGCCCCCATAGTTATTTCTTAAGTTACCACCCGAGTCTACCAGTGGCCCCATATTGCCTCTCAAGGGATTTCTATTTCTAACGTAATCGTTAAATTTCTTTGGATTTTCTTTACATTCACGAGCTACTTGAACTTCAAAATCGCCTTTAGCACAACTAATTTAAAGCCTAACATTTCTACTTGTGGTGTACGAGCAATCGGTATCGGCATCGGCCAAATTTAGCCGATTCTCTTTCCGATTGTTTGAAATTATAAAATTTTCATTGCAAAACAAAATCTGTATTTAGAGAAAAATGAAAACAAAAAATACTATTTATAATAATTTATACTCATTTCAAAGTGTAATTATGTAAAAATAGTTTACATTCACGAAAAATGCAAAACTTAATAAGTTAAGTTGCCCATATATTTACATTGGATCACCCGAAGATCAGGGCCCCCAGCCTTCTTTAGTTAGCCTTATAGGGCTAGCTAACGAAAATATCATGACTTAACCTAACCAATCGTTAGGTCAATTGTACACTCTTGACGATTGGTTAGGTTAAGTCGTGATATTTTCGTTAGTTAGCCTTATAAGGCTAACTAACGAAGGCTGGGGGCCCTGATCTTCAGGTGATTCTTTACATTTTCTCTAACTAGCTAATCTCTAAATATTATAAACTATTGTAATCTCCTTCTCTAATCTCTATATTAATAATAATTCTATATGAAGTTGTACTTCACAATTTATATTTTATACCATCTTATTATGTTGACTGTATTTTAAGTATTTTAATAATTTTATAAACCCAAATTGTATATCCATTTTTTTATTCAAATTGGCCACCAGGGACTTCAAATTTTAATGAAAAATTTGGCTGTTTACATTGTTGAAGGAAGAAAATACCTTCAACATAAGGAAAAACAATTACTTTAAATATTGATTCAATTTATGAAACAAACAAAATTATTTTATCATTTTCCGAGTAATAAAACTATTTAACATCATTTTAGAACATCATTTTAGCTACGGTGTATAACAAATAAATTCTGGTACTGTATATTGTCGAGTGAGGGAAGGAAAAGCATTTAAAAAAATTTGAAATGTAAAAATATGAAAATTGAAAGTTTCACATTGGATTAGTAAAATTTATGAAGAGATTTTTTATTTTTAATATAAACAAAGAATCGGCATCGGCTAAATTCTGGAATCGGTACATAACTAATTTCTATGTAAACTAATATAAGTCTGAAAGAGCTGCCGGCCCATAGTCCCTTTAAATAGGCTATATTTCTATCTGCGATTGCTTTTCCTATATTTCTACTCAACCATTTAGGTTGTGCGTTCAATTTCTCTCTCTTAACTCTCAATATGGTACACAGCGCTCGTTTAATTTTATGAATATATTCTTGAAATTATCCCACATGTTAAGAACACTACTACTAACAGTTCATCCCAATTTACTAAAATTAATGAAGCTCTAAATTCATCGAAACTTTTTCTCCTAAAATCAGGCACCATGAAGCTATTTAATTCTCTAGAAGTTTTAACATTAACCATAAAACGTTTCATGCTGTGATCACTATTGCAGAAACTTCCTCCAACGTGAACATTTTGAACTAAATTATCATTTGTTGTAAAAAATAAGTCTAAAATATTCTTACCACTTGTCGGCCCCAACACCTTTTAAAAAGTGTCTTCTTCAGACTTAACACACACTTATCTCTTTTTCTGTATTTTTTAAAAAATCCCGCATGAAACCGAAAATTATTGAGTTCTACTCCATACAAATAAATAAATAAATAAAAAATAAATAAAAAATAAATAAATAAAAAATACTCAGGACATATATACTATATACTAATATTAGGAGCTAAATACAACGAACAATGAAACCAATATAAAACTGTAAGGAGCTTACAGACTAAGACACTTACTTTTATTAGACGCTCAGTACAAAGAATAATGAAATGCGAGTGTGGTGAAAAGTGATAGCAGAGAATTTTAGAAGGATAATACGTGTTTTAGAAAGGGGAAAGGAGTGCATCCAGTAACATTAGAATGTGTTCAGTTTTAATCGCTATATAAAAGATGAGAGAGCATTGACTGTTTTTAATTCATTTGGTAAGTTGTTCATTAATTCCACCGATAAATAAGTAAGAATTTCCATTAATTACATTGAGGAGTATAGTTTGCCTTTGAGATATATTCTCTCCCATATAACTTGTTTGATGTTCGTAACGTATCTGATTGTTTATTATATCCTCGATTAATACAGTCGGAGCAGATTGTTTTGTAACTCTGACCTCTAAACCTTTCTAAACCTCTATCCTTTCAAATTTTTTACTTTTTCATCTTTGATAAATGATGGCCGCTAAAGTTCATGGTGTGACGTCACATTTGTGTGTGTGTGTGTGTGTGTGTGTGTGTGTATAAATATATATATTTTTTTCTTTAATGCTATTTTTTTTGTTTATTTTTTCCTTATCTTTTTTTAATCAAAAGACATTAACGGATTAAGATACCTTATCAAGGATTAAAATTTTGCTCTACTGGCACTCCCCCTTTTTTTATGCTCCTTTCCCCTCCCCTCTCCTTCCCCTTGGTGGCACTGGCACTAGCTCTCCTTAAATGCATCCACACTACTGTTTTACGTTTGGTATTTGGATTCAGCTCCATGTTAACAAATATTCTGTAAATGTAAAATGGGTAAACAATTTTAAGCAAAATACTCAACATTGTAGTGCATTACTAATACAGTGCATTTACGATACTTAAAAAATGCATATACATACTGTATATGCTGGCGTGTTTTCAGGTGTCTGGTAGTTTTGCCAAATATATTCCCATACAATGGCTACACATTAATATATTCTTTGAACTAGGACAGTGGTCCCAACGTGGGCGCCAGCGCCCCTCCAGGGAGCGTTTGAGAATCTTAGGGGGGCGCTAGGAAATATGGGTGGGCGGCAGATAAACAAAATTATACATTTAATTCATTTCAAAATTTATAATTTTTAATTTATTTCCTAAGTTGGCCTAAAAAAATGTTAAATCTATGAGTCTACATATATCCTGGGAACAGAATATTCCTCGGTACAAACATGGAAGCCAACAGGATAACATTCTAGTGACACTAAAAAGAAAACTGTTGTATCAATAAAATTTATTTGCCCAAGCAGGTTAATTATTATTACGACGAGTCAAAAAAGAAGTGCTGACAGTATTCTACAGATTTTTTTAGAATTTGGATTTATTCCTTCTCCCACAAATGAACAATTACCAATCTGCCTACTTTGTGAAAGTGTTTTCTCTAATGAAGCAATGAAGCCGTCAAGATTAATTGAGCATTTACAAAAAAAGCATACTGATAAAGCCACTGAAAATTTGAAATACTTCCATTAATTGAAAGAAATGTCTGAAAAATGAACTACTATTTCTGGTATGTTCAAGAAAATCATGAAACAGTGATAAAGGACTTTTTGTGTCATAAGATTTCACTAATGATTCCAAGAAGTGGCAAGTCGCCCAAAATTGGAAAGACCTTGATATTACCAGCAATAAAGGAATTTGTTAGTACAATGATGGGACGTAGTGCAAGTGACATTACTTCGTCATTTCCTTTAAATAACAATACAGTATCAAGAAGAATTGATGAGATGGCTAGTGATATTGAAAGTAAATTTTGCACCAAACTACAAAACTGAATTTTCAACTTGAGTCGACGTTGCATGATAGTGAACTCTTGCTTTGTGCATATGTACGCTATGTGAGTGATCAGGTTTTCACAGAAGAATTTCTGTTTGCTAAATCAATAATAAGAGACACCAAAGGTACATCAATATTTCAAGTTCTCGAGCGTTTTTTCTCAGAAAAAGCATTCCTCTGACAAATATCACTGCATGTGCGACTGATGGTGCACCAGCTATGAGTGGTTGTCATCGTGGGTTCATATCTTATTTGAAAAAAGCAGTACCCGGTATTTTTGCTATTCATTGTGTTGTCCATCGTCAACATTTGATTGCTAAAAAACTCGGTGGACGATTGCACAGGTCATTCCAGACTGTCATTAATGCTACTAATAAAATCAAGGCTCACCCACTGAATGACCGTTTGTTTCGTCAATTGTGCCATCAAAATGAAGAGTTTGAACGTCCTCTCTTGCACATCAAAGTTAGATGGCTCTCAAAAGGCAATTGTTTAAAACGCTTCTACGAACTCTATGATACTATTACAGAGTTTCTTCAGTCAATTAGTGAAAATAAATTATGTCTGCTGAAGTTGAGATGTTGCGATATGATGTGGCTTATCTATCAGATATATTTCAGAAGCTGAATGAAGTCAACGTCAAATTGCAAGGAAACAAAATGAACCTTATCAAGGCAAATGGAATTATAGAGTTTTTTCAGTAAATTAAATATTTTTAAGAATAACTTTGGTCAACGTGAACTTTGCCAATTTCCATACTTGCGGGAACTAAACAGTGATAAACTATTGGACACTGACATATTTCATCCAAATCCCTAAATCTCACTAACATGTCTTCCTTAAGTGCACCAAGATGGGCGCAATACAATTGTATTGCGCCCATCTTGGTGCGCTTAAGGAAGACATGTTAGTGAGATTTAGGGATTTGGATGAACTTGTAATACCGGACTGGGTTGTTAATTCACTTCTGGCTAACGTCCAAAGTGTGCCCCCAGCTTTGCAATAGGAATTAACTGACCTACTTTGAAGGTAAAGCACATTTCAAACAAACTGGCTATGAAATATTCCGGATCAGCCAACAAATTTCCTCCTCTCATCTTTGGCAAGAGGTAAAATTACTGA
Organism: Bathynomus jamesi; assembly: GCA_023014485.1. NCBI lineage: Eukaryota > Metazoa > Arthropoda > Malacostraca > Isopoda > Cirolanidae > Bathynomus > Bathynomus jamesi. The sequence continues at coordinate 555,910 of JAJOZX010002287.1, forward strand.
TCAGTGCATTTCCCACATCGTACGAGTATTTGGTAGAAAAAGGATTCAGTGCTGTAGTCTAGCTGCTAAATAAGCAAAGAAATCGTTTGCAAATAACAGAGGTGTGACCTAAGATTGCGCCTCTCAAACATGGAGCCTGATATCACGAGATTAGCTGACTTACATCAAGCGTAGAACTCCCATTAAATATTTTTTAAATTTTGTAATAATAGTAATTGATATATTTTCTTTTTTATTGAACATCGGAATCTATTACTTATTTTTTTACCTATATTATATTACATGACAAAATGTATGTACTTTAATTTTAAGAAAAACTGTAAAATTGTTATCTTCTATTAATAAATCACTTATCACTTATCCTGTTGTATTATCATCTTTATGAGGGAGCACCAGCAAATACTGATGGACATAAGGGGGCGTTGGCCTAAAAAAGGTTGGGAACCACTGAACTAGGATAACACGGAGCATTGGTGCTTTCAGTGATGACGAACTATATATGTACGAAAGCCTCGTTAGTACAATGACCCTCTGTTGTTTGACAATGTACGAGCTGCTAGTACCCTGATATAGGCGTATGGGTAGAATGATGTTCTATGTGAAAAATGTTAAACTTTCCCTCTCATTTCCACTTAAGCTATACCTTATAATGTCTTGGGCTTTGATTGAATGAAATAAAAAGAATATATACACTGTATATATAAAGAAATAGAAAACTGGAATGAGAGAAGAGGCAGAATTTGTACTGTCCCAGCTGCGGTGGACAAGGGGCCATGAAAACGAGGATGAAAAATACCCTCAGAATACGAGGCCCAAAGCTTTTTAATGTCCTGTCAAAAGAACTGAGAAACCTCCAGCACACCGATCCGAATAATTTCAAGAACCAACTGGACAGGTTCTTGTGCCAAGTCCATGACCAGCCATGCGTGACTGGCTACGAGGGCATGTAGTGTACAGTTCATTCTTTTATTCGTTATTTACCTTACTTTATTATTTTCCCTTTATCACTGCTCTTTCTTCTCTTTACACTCGCTTCACTGTACTTTATAACCACGTGCAGACGGGTAGCTGTGGCCGGTGAGCTCCATTAAACTTTCGAACAATGAAAGAAACCGGGATAATTACACACTATTATTTTCTACTTACTGACTTTTTATTCATGCCGAAACAATTGAACAAACGGGGGAACACGAGTGCGGACTATCTTTAACATTTAATCGCGGACACACAATTAAATATTTTAAATGCACAATAACATACTAATACGAAAAACCACCTAATCGGGGCAAACCCCCGGCCGAGACTGCCGTTTTTGGGCCTTCTCCCGCTTTCGGCCCATCTCAGGTGTTGCCAACCAGTATTTTATATTTTTAATTTCAAACAAAACATTATTAATTTCTTATTTACGTACAAACCATAATTAAATTTCTAATTAAACATTTTTATCTTCTTTATTAAAAAACAAACAATACACGACAGGCAGCAGGAGATCGGAAAGAAATTCCCTCCTTCACCAAATCCTGCAAATGAGGCGGGATGCTGCAGACCGCAAGTCGATCCTGAACCGTCGTACAAACCCTCAAAGTAACGAAGATTATATATATATATATATATATATATATATATCTCTTCAGCTGATCTTTTTCTATGTATCATCTACCCTGTGAGCAGTCCAGCATGTTCTGAAAAACACACTTCTCCCTCTATTCTTCACTACACATACATACAGTTTACACACTAAACAATTTTTTCAAAATTCATAAAATAAATAAATAAAATGGCATCGTGGGCCTCAGAGGCCTTGATTTTCGCTCTCCTTCTTATGTAGGGGGGATATTTTGGAGGGCGCTCGCCGTTGCTCCTTCCTTACTACATATAAAAAAGAGATAGATCGATCGATGGATGGGTCGATGGTTTCAAACGACAGTTCAGGATCAATCTAAGCTTAAGTCCTTGTTAAAGATTAGATTATAGTCTCGTTTCCGTTAATTATGGTTACAATTTGTAATAAACTTTTTTTTCTGACTTTGTAATATTTGAAATTTCTTCATCGGCGGAATTTCGGAAAACATTCCGTAATATAAGTGGACCTAAGGACCATTTTACAATGAAATGAAGATCCAATAAATTCCAAATATCATCTGCAAGATTCCTTTACACACACATACACACACACACACACAAAAGCAAGGTACTGACTTTTTAAAAACCATTCATCTTAAAAGCTAATAAACCAAACCTAATTTAACTTAAGTTAACCTTAGTACTTTCGAACCGAGAAAAGCGTGATAAGGGTTTCCGGCGTAACTGAGGGCTCGAAGTGTTGTTCGTCTGTTAATTCATTAAATAGTGAAGTACTCGCTTATCTAGTCTAACTTAACCAAACCTTAACTAATCTAACCTAGCGTATACCTAACCTAACCAAGATATCTTTCGCCCGACATTAAAAATATTTCTAGATTCTTTAATATATATATATATATACATATTTTGTTTTTCATTTTCCGAGTTACCAAAAGTGTTACCTCACAAAGAAATTACCTCACTTCAATGGTGAATTATCACACACTCGACCTCATCTATACCCAGTTGCCGTGGGCACGCAAACGCGTACAATATGTACATATGATGCGAACCCACAAGGAAAAAGAAAAAATTACTCCATCATTCATTCATTTCACGTGTTTAAGTGTGAAATTCATTCCATATATATGCGAAATTAATATCTGGACACCTATTTACCGTTTTCAGAACTAATCCCGAAATATTGAAATACTGTTCGCGGATAAGAAGACTATTTTGAAAACTTGTAATCACATTGTGAATAACAGAACAATAATTAAAAAGTATCTTTTTTTGAAGAATTTACTAAAGGAGAGAACAACCCCTCGTTAGTCAGCACGTCACGAGCAGACAACACTTACGGAAGAAGTGTTCGAGTCGATAAAAATAGAGATTGGAAGGGTCTTAATGGGTAATACAGATACTCGGCGTTTCGGTTTTAAAGGCACTGTCATCAGGATTTCTACGCTATAGGGAATCACTGTGATTGTTCGTAACTGCGAAAGCTTTCTGAAGGTGATGTATTTCTTATCTATTAAGTTTAGATTCATACATTTGAGAGGGATACAGGAAAAAAGGGGCAACGCACAAGTCTCTCTCTCTCTCTCTCTCTCTCTCTCTCTCTCTCTCTCTCTCTCTCTCTCCGGGACGAGTGGAGTGCATTCCGGGACGAGTGGAGTGCATTCCGGGACGAGTTTATGGTGCTGCAGTCTACTGCCATACCCTCAAAACCGGTCACCCCTGCTTCAACGCAGCCTAAGTGGTTCAATCGTGACATCGCTTCGGCTATCCGAAATAGGAAAGTAGCGTATAGGAGGGCGAAGGCCAATCGTTCCCACGAGAACACTGAAGCGTATGTCCGCCTGTGTAGGGAAGTGAAGGCGAAGGTTAGGCTAGCGAAACGTAACGAAGAACTACGGGTGGCAAGCCTCTGCAAGGAGAACCCTAAGGAATTCTTCAGTTATGTTAATAGTAGAAAGCCCATTAGAAGCATGATAGGTCCGTTAAAGGACGGAAGCGGCGTTCTGCGGACCTCCGACGCGGACATCGCTAATGTGCTTAATGAGTACTTTGCGGGAGTGTTCACCAGGGAGGATACCCGCGTCATCCCTGAGCCAGGCGTGAGGCACGAAGGTGCTGGCCTGGATAGTGTTAGATGTACCGCGACAGTCGTTGCCTCTAGAATAGACAAACTGAGCGCGTTTAAGGCTCCTGGGCCAGACCAGTTTCTCCCCAGAGTGTTGCGAGAAGTGCGCGACCAGGTGGCTCCCCACCTGGCTACAGTCTTCAACAAATCGTTGGAGATGGGCCAGGTGCCTGGTGACTGGAGGGAAGCCAACGTGACCCCTATCTTTAAGAAAGGGGATCACGAAAGTCCAGGGAACTATCGTCCCATTAGTCTCACTTCAGTTGTAGGTAAATTATTAGAAGGGATAATAGCTGATAGGATCATTGACCATTTGGATTCCTACAAGCTGCTTGGGACTCCCAACATGGGTTTAGACGGCATAGGTCGTGTCTCACCAACTTGCTCGAGTTTTTCCACGTCATGTTGAGTGAGTACGATAAGAGTAGGGCGATTGATATACTTTATCTCGACCTTCAGAAAGCCTTTGATAAGGTACCTCACCGCCGGCTAATGGCGAAAGTGCGCGCGCTGGGTATCGGTGGGGAAATAGGTAGGTGGATTGAAAACTGGCTGAGGAATAGGCGGCAGAGGGTGGTAATTAAAGGGGCTAGTTCGGGTTGGGCCTCGGTCACTAGTGGGGTTCCTCAGGGTTCCGTTTTGGGGCCACTGTTGTTTATCATTTACATAAATGATATCGACGGTGGCATCGTCAGTCGGATCGCCAAATTCGCTGATGACACCAAGCTTGGGGCCAGTGTTGGGACGCCCGAAGCGATCGACGAACTGCGTGCGGACATAGGTAGGATAGGAGAGTGGTCCGAAAAATGGCAAATGCCGTTTAACTTGGGTAAATGCAAAGTGATGCACATTGGCTACGCCAATCCCAAGTCGGACTACTCGATGTTGGGTAGTAATATCGAGGTGACTGATTTAGAAAAGGACTTGGGTGTGCTAATTAGCAGCGATCTTAAGTTTACGAAACTGTGTGTAGAGGTGGAAAAGAAAGCCCAGAAACTATTGGGTTATATCAGGAGGCAATTTCAGTTCGGAACAAGGAGATTGTGCTCTCACTGTACAATTCCCTTGTTCGGCCGCACCTGGAGTATGCTGTGCAGTTCTGGTCGCCCACCCTCAGGAAAGATATTGAGAGGCTGGAGCGAGTGCAGGCGAGGGCCACAAAGTTAATCCCTTCCGTTAGGCATATGGGCTACAATCGACGGTTACGCGCCCTGAACTTGTTTTCGCTTGAAACTCGGAGGCTGCGCGGTCAACTGATCGAGGTTTTCAAGCTCTTACGCGGGTTCAACGATGTCGATTTTAGAAGTATGTTTAGTTTAAATGATAACCCAACTCGCAACAACGGTTGGAAGTTGGATTTGAAACGGTTTAGGACTAGTGTGTGTGGGAATTACTTTACGTATAAGATCTGTGACACATGGAACAGGTTACCTTCGGAAGTTGTGAACAGTTCCTCTGTGGATCAGTTCAAGAAAAGGTTAGACCAAATCTTGCACACTATTTGAGTATTTGAGTGTGTACGAAATTTTCCCTGGCACCCGTTGCCATTGGTACCTCCTCGGTATGGGCCGCAAGGCCTTTTGAGGTACTTCTTTTCCTTGTAACTCCTTGTAACTCTCTCTCTCTCTCTCATATACATATATATATATATATATATATATATATATATATATATATATATATATATATATAGGGAGGCGCAAAAGTCAGGAGTCAAAGGAGCCAGAAAGAAAGGATCTTTTTCGTTCTATTGTCGCCACTATTTTTAAATAAAAATTGCTTTCGCAGTTAAAAAATTTATAATTTATGCAATGATAACCCTTTGATTCCTGATTTTTGCGCTAATTCGAGTAAGTGGTGCTCAAGTTAGGAGTGAAAGGGTCATCATTGCATAAATTATAAACTTTGTAACTAAAATTTATAAATTATATACTTTTTAACTGAAAAAGTAATTTTTTATTTAAAAATAGTGGCGGCCATGACCGGAAAAGATTCATTCTTTCTGGCTTTGGCTCCTTCACCTACGGGCTTTTGCGCCACCCTGTATATCGCTAAAAGTTACGTTCACACCTATTCGGTGCTATCCTTTCTATCACTTTCCTCCTAAGTAGTCCGGCCGGCAAAATGGTAGGGTGCATCATTGGCTGAAGTCCTTCATAAACGCGGCTATACTACTCGCTCAGTAGTATACCCGCATTTTGGACGAGGAAGTTGGGGTGCTGTGAAATCCTGCCCCTGTGATCCAATTTCCTCGTCCGAAATGCGTGTATACTACTGAGCGAGTAGTATAGCCGCTTTTATGAAGGACTTCAGCCTATGATGCACTCTCCCATTTTGCGGTCACACTACTACCGCCACAATGTGGCTCAGTCATTGTAGTAGTCCGACCGGCAAAATGGTAGAGTGCATCATAGGCTGAAGTCCTTCATAAACGCGGCTATACTACTCGCGTTTATGAAGAACTTCAGCCTATGATGCACTCTCCCATTTTGCGGTCACACTACAGTACTCTCCTACACGGGAAATAGCTATTATTTTGTTGTAGAGATTATTTTGGTTCAATTTGGGTTAGGTTAGGTTAACTTAACTTAAAAAAAAAAAAAAAACGGTATGTAAATTCTGAGGTAGCATGAAGTAGTAGTAATTCGATTTAGAGATTTTTATTTAAAATCCTAACGCGAATGAAATTTGAAAAAATAATCATTATATATGGTAAAAGAGGGCATTCTCTAAACTTTTTAATGTAATCCCTCCTTACCTCAACGCAAGCGTTAAGTGAATAAAAATAAAATATATCACATGTAGGAGATAATAGTAACTTCAATGACCACCGACGAAAATGTAGGAGAAATTTGAAGATTTAGGAATATATATATCACCTGTCTCTGAAAAACCTAAAGTGAAGCCTGTTGCTCCACCTTAGGCCTACAGCTTAACGAAAAATACGAACTATGATTCACCAAAGTAGTCAGAAATTACAAAGTCCTCGCCCTGACTCGACCTCACGACCTCTCGCCCAGCAGTTCAGCGTTTTAACCACTAGGGTACCCACTCTACCCAGTTTTGTAAGGATGAACAGCTGGGTGAGCTGAACGCCACCTGCCTTCGAGAATCGAACCCGTGCCGTACCACCACCTAGGTACGATATATATATATATATATATATATATATATATTATAATATATATATATGGAATGAATTTCACACTTAAACACACAAAATTAATGAATGATGCAAACCCACAAGGAGAAAGAAAAATTTATTCTAATAGTCCAAAGCCTTTCGTGTATTCAGCAATACGCCTCGTTACCCTGACGAGGTGTATTGCTGAATACACGAAAGACCTTGGAATAATTTTTTCTCTCTCCTTGTAGGTTTGCATCGTGTATATATATATATATATATATATATATATATATATATGGTACAAACCCACAAGGAAAAAGAAACATTATTCAAAGGCCTTTCGTGTATTCAGAAGTACACCTCGTCAGGGAATGTACTTCTGAATACACGAAAGGCCTCGGAATAATTTTTCTTTTCCCTTGTGGGTTTGTATCACTTATTCATTTCATGCCTCTAATTGTGAAATTCATCCAATATATACAGTATATACAGTAATATATACAGTATATATATATATATAATATATATATATATATATATATATATATATATATATACAGGGCTATTCAAAGTGATTCATCCGATTTCAACTGAGAATACTTCCGTACCTATCAACCGTGCATCAACTGGGCATACACCACATGAAAGAGGAAATCTCCGTTTTACAAGATCACCGCGAGAGGGCTCTAAAGTCACGCCGTGGCCTAGCCTAGCAACAAACAGTCAGTGTGAAAATGGCGTCCGCACAGCAGAAGGCGTTTTGTGTATTGCAGTTTTCGAGCTGTAAATCGGTAGTCACAGTGCAGCGTGAGTCACCGTGCGACTTCTTCCTTTGGGGGTACGTTAAGGATACTGTGTACGTGCTACCGTTGCCCACATCTTTGGATGAGCTCCGAACTCTTTTTGTTACTGCCGTAGAGTCAGTGACAACGGACATGCTGGAGCGAGTATGGGAGGAATTCGACTATCGTGTCGACGTTGCTCGTGTAACTAGGGGAAGTCACATAGAGCATTTATGAGGTGAGAGAGAAAATGTGGACAGTTTTTCTTTTGGTTGATGTATCACAAATCACACTGTATTTGTAACATTAAAAAATATTCTCATTTGAAATCAGGTGAATCAGTTTCAATAGCCCTTATATTAAAGTGTGTAAATGAGTAAAAACACATTCCTAAATGTATTACAATAATTAAACATGTGCTGAAGGTACTTGGCATGGCGTACTTACTCATAAGTAATGCATAGAAATATCAAACTTATAATTTTATTTCGGGGGCGGCTGAAACCCCCGTAGCCCCCTTGTCTACGTCCCTGTATGTGTATACACACACACAGTGTATATATAAAGCATTATGAACCGCTTACATTATTCTTTTCCTCCACACAACTTCCGATAACCCCTTTTATCGCCATTAAAATAATAAGTCGAAGGCCTTGTTGATTTAAAAATTGCAAGAATGAAAGCCACACGAAGCTATATTTGATATAGAGAAGATTCCTGGACAATGGGAGAAATACCGAGCATCATGAAAAGAGCAAACACTGTCCATATATATAAAGTAGGGGACAGGTCTCGAGCAAAGAACTATAGACCAGTGGCACTGACATCCCATCTCACTAAAATATTTGAAAGGATAGTCAGATAGTAAACATATGACTTTCCGAGACAGGAAAGATTGAATGAGAACCAGCACGGATTCCGATCAGGAAGATCGTGCCTATCACAACTAATACAGCATTATAACATCATAGATGCACCTGAAACAATAAAAACTACCATGTCGTATACACGAATTTTGCTAAAGCATTCGACAAGTACTTATGATCATGGTATAATAGCACAAAATTAAACAGGAATAACAGGCAAACTTGGAAAATAGATCAACAACTCCCTCAGAGAACGGCAGCATGTAGTAAAAATACAAGATATATCGTCATCAGAATCGGAAGTACGCAGCTCAGTACCACGAGGAACAGTATTAACCCCAGTCTTGCTCATTATCATGCTAACAGACATTGACAATGAAATAACCAACAACAGGGTAGTAACATCCTTTGCTGATACAAAAATCAGCCAAAAAAAAAACGGAAGTGCGAAAGAAGTGGAAACTTTACGGACACAAAGAGTGTACAGATGGTCAGAAGAAAACAACATGAAATTTAACACCGGGAAACTTCAGCTCTTGAGATATAGAAGAAACATGGAACTAAAACAGAAAGCATATTATTCTGTAGATAAACAGGAAATTCAGAGAAGCACGGAAGCAAAGGATTTAGTGGTTATGATGACCTAAACAAAGCCAAACGAGTTACGGGACAGTTATTGAGAATCTTTAAAAGAAGGGACAAGAAAGTCTTGACGTCCCTATATAAAAATTAAATTAATAAACCAGAGGAAATCCGAAGAAATATCACAGCCAAGACTGATGGTTGCAAAGAACTGGGGAAGACAAGATACATTAAATCTACAGTTTATTCAATGGAAAGAAAGAGAGAGATACACCCTAATTTACACGTGGAAAATAATAGAAAAACTGGTACCTAACCTCACCCAGTACCCACCCAAACAACACTGGAAAATAGGAAAGGTCGAATGCGTAGTGTCCCCAAACTAAAGGCCAGACAAGGGACACACTCAACTCTGAAGAAAAATAGCTTGGTTGTCAAGAGAGAAAGACTATTTAACCAGCTTCCCAAAGACATCAGGAACATCACTGGTGTCAAAGTTCAAGTCTTCGAAAGAAGACTAGACTGGCTCAGGACGGTACCGTATAAACTGGGAGTGCTTGGGTATGTGCGATGGAGATCGCAAGAGCAACTCTCTCCTTCACCAAGCTTGGTCTAAGAGTTGGGGCCACCATCTTGACTTTCGTGTGACGAGATACCAACGCACGGAAGAACTACAACGTTGCAAAGTTAATAATAAATATAAACCTCTCTGCAATTGATGATCTACAGAAGCCATGGCTAACAAAGACCCTAAGATCCACTCTAAGGTTAGCCCGAGAGAAAGGAAAGATTAGGGGGTGAAGAGAAGAGAATAAGGGGTTAAGTAAGGAGGAACACCTATCACTCGTGGGTTAACATTCATTCAGAAAAAGAGAAAAAAAGACTCCCCATCATCATCCGCCGGCCACTGCCGACAAGTCAGAAAAATAGTCGGAAAAATAGGAGAGGGGTGAAAGATGAAAAGAAGTAAAATAAGAACGATTACAAACCATGCAAACACAGTCTTAACTCACTGTCATACCATGCAAACTACAAACATGCAAGAGAAGAGAGTTACAGACATGCAAAGTAAGGAGGATAAGAAAAAAAAAAAAGTAGGTAACGTTAAACAAAAAGTGGGTTAGTATACCCTACGAGCTACATCTACGTTCGTGTTAGTCTAATTATTTATTTATTTATTTTTAATAATAATTTTATTGCTGGCATCACACGCTGGCATGTCACAAGCTGGCATTTATCGTCAACAGACTCATCCTCGACCACCACCCCCAGACAGAGCTCCTGTTGCTAATTGTTTTTTTATTTTAAACAACGTTAATATTTTTAAAATGTCTGTCAAGACGGTTCTTAAACACATTAACGCTGGTAGAGTTCACGACGGGCGCGGGAAGATTATTCCATTTATCAATTACTTTAAACGTAAAGAAGTTTTTAGCGATATTAGTAATGAAACGTCTGCCACGCAACTTAAATCCGTTATTACGAGTATTACTATTATCGAAAGTGAACAATTTGTAAAAATTTACGTTATCGATGTTATTAACGATTTTGAAAACTTCAATAAGCTCCCCCCCTTAATCTCCTAGTTTTGAGTGAATACAGGTCTAACTCTTTAATCCTATCTTCATAAGGTTTGTTGCGCAATGACGGAATCAGTTTCGTGGCACGACTGAACCCTTTCTAACCTATCAATATCCTCACGCAAGTACGGGCACCAAAACTGAACGGCATATTCTAAATGAGGCCTGACTAGGGACTTGTAAAGGGGCAATATAATATCCTTCGATTTAAATTCGAAATTACGCGCTATGAAGCCTAACATCCTATTAGCTTTTGCGCAAGACTCCAGGCACTGGTTCCTAACCTTTAAATCCTTAGATACGCGTACGCCTAAATCTACTTCCTCGTCAACGCTCGCCAACTCCCTATCATCTATCGTGTACGTGTAATTATTGTTGTGAGAACCTATATGCAAAACTTTACATTTGTCTATGTTAAATTGCATCTGCCACTTATCTGTCCACTCCATAATCCTATTTACATCGTCTTGGAGCCTATTACTATCGTCCTCGTTAACAACCTTACCGCCTATTTTAGTATCGTCCGCGAATTTTGACACGTTACTAGTCAATCCTACATCTATGTCGTTAATGTAAATTACGAATAGCAATGGGCCTAACACTGAACCCTGTGGGACACCGCTACCTACATCTAACCACCCCGATTCACTACCATTAACTACGATCCTTTGTCTCCTAGCACGAAGCCATTCTTCTAACCAGTTAGCTACCTGACCGCGTATACCGTGCGCTTTGACCTTCGCAATTAGTCTCCTATGCGGAACTGTATCGAACGCCTTTTTAAAATCTAAATAAATAACGTCAGCCGCTCTATGCCTATCGTATTCGCGCACTATTTCGTTATAAAATTCTAACAAATTATTAAACAAGAAAATTTGAAAAGAAAAACAAAAATGGGAAATACTTCAGAGTAGAGTGTCTTGTCTTGTTTAGTTCCGGGTTAAAAGCCATCCGAGACAACTATAAATTTCTTTCTTCTGTTCATACAAATTACCCCAGAGGGAATTTTAATGTCTGTCTTCGTATACATCAAGGAGGAGTGGGGAGTAAGGAATGGGGTAACGGGGGTGAAGGAGATGGGAAACGGAGGATAGGACTCCAGTTTGCTGGGAATATAATCTTTCCCCTGCTACTAACACCCCTTCCAACACTTTTTTCTTTTACTTTTTTTATATATTTTCTCCTCTGATTTAATGAATTTAATTCTTTATTGATATATATTTTTTATCATGCCTTTATTCTAAGATGAAAAAGGTTAAAGTGAGTTTGCTGGAAAATATTTGCACGTTATCAAATCAGTTTATACCTTTCAGAATACAATTTCTTTTCATTTAGATCAAAGCACAAATGTAAAAAGAATTCTCTCTCTCTCTCTCTCTCTCTCTCTCTCTCTGTTTGGTCAGTGGGTCTCATAAGTATTCGTACAGAGAAATATTTCAGTTACATTCTTCCTCATCTTTTGTACCATGCATAGAATAGTTATGAAAAGTTTATGGTTTGATATGAAAAAAGATATCTACAAGAGAAACCCTTCGAATATGAATGAATTGCAACATTTTCTTTAGAAGAATGGGTAGCTAAAATTTCTACTGAGAGATGCCGAAACCGTGTAGAAAAACGTCGAAAACGAATCATTGACGTCATTCAAGCAAAAGGTGAACACACAAAGTATTAAATACTTTTGTAAATAAATGTTCGAAAGCTTTCGCACTTTTTTTTTTATTTTCCTCAAATTATTTTATGTTTTACATTATATTTTAGAGTTAAACTATTTTTTATTTTTTTTACCTGTTAAATTTTTCCAAACGAACGGTAAACATTTTATAACTATCCTATGTATGGTACAAAACATGAGGTCGAATGTAACTGAAATATTCCTGTGTAAATACTTGTGAGCGCCACTATATCTGTCCCTCATCGCACGGAGGTCGTAACCCTGCCTGCCTCATGTGTTGCCTTGGTGAATGAGTTGCTTTCTCGAGCTCTTCATCATCTCGTGTAGCCAGGCACCCGCTACAGTAACCTAATGGTAGAGCACCAAGCTGTTAATCTAAAGGTCCTGCGTCCTGGGTATGTTCATTGGTGGGATAGTGGTTCGGACCTCACGTCTAACTGTAGGTCCCCTCCGTCCGACGACCTTTGATACTGTCCAAAGATTTTAGTTCCTCACTTTTTCCGAATTTAAGAATTGAAAACTTTTGGTGTTACATTTCATACTGTCTTCGAACCATCTGTATATTCTATTTGTGTCCCTTGTTGAGCCTCCACAAAAGGAGTTCACACCCTTTTTAGGTCGATGCACGATTTTTGCCACCATGTTTTTCTAAGTACCACCGTTAAGGAAGTAAGATGGTACCGCCTAACCAAAACCGGAGGGAGAGGACAGTAGTGTTCATTCTCGAATTTTCAGTTTTACCTAAAAACTTATACTTATTTTAATGGTATTCATCGACATTTGTACTGGATCAAATTCTTGATTTTGGTCTTGCACTTTTATTATCGTTAAATAACTTGAAACCTACTTGGACAGCAAATTTGATAGCATGCAAACCCGCAGTCGGAAAAGTTGCAAGTTGTTCATCTCCAACTAATATTACTTCGGAAAGCATTGTCCTGAAAGTAATAAGTTAGCAAGCAGCGTATTTACTGTATAACCCTCTTGCTTTATACCTACATGAAAGCGCTTCGCGTACCATTGGTTGGGAATCGCTGATCTACAGTGTACCGCCTACGTTTATTACTTAACTATTTTTATGCATCATCAGCAAAGGATGCTGCTGGACTATTATTTGTTAGTTATTTACTTATATTGCTTAGCATGATTATGAATAGCAATGGAGCAATTAATAATGTTTAAGGTAGTTTAACGAACGTCATATCTAAGGTGATACGACGGAGGGGATATGTAGTTTTCTGCGGGATTCCCAATAATAAGGATACTCCTTTGCCTGCTATTCTCATATCTTTCTTTTAATGTACTATTACACTGGTCAACAAAGATTTTTCATCAGAGTAAAATTTGTGGTGACTGGATAGCATTTTTCACGCTGATTCCAAAACTGCATTCAGATTTTTTCTAGCACGTATAGTTTTCAAAATGAAGGCATATATATAACTACACAGATTTAACCATTTTAAATAGGCAAAATACTAATATTTCAACATTTGATTGTGTTTATTTTATTGTTTTTTTTTAGTTTATTCATCTTATTGATTTCAATTATCTTAATTATACATCTTATGTATTTCAGGTGTGAGCTTTTACGTCTAGCAGCATTGTGATTCAGGCAACAACGCCGTGCTTTGTGCAAAAGATCAGTCCAGTCCAAGAACTTGTTGTGTCAAGTTGGTGTACATTTTTTTTCAATTTATAGTTTGCTCAGGTCAGTCAACATGCCTCGACAATGTAAGAATGACCCCTGAAAGCAGTTCTTTTGCATAATGGTAATATAATGCCATCCATCCCCATTGCCCATTCCGTCCATCTAAAAGAGACATATGACAATATGAATATACTACTGAAGGCAATCAAATACGACAGTCATCAATGGAATGTTTGTGGAGATCTAAAAGTTATAGGAATGCTTATGGGTATGCAGTCAGGATTCACAAAATTTTGTTGTTTCCTTTGCCTGTGGACAGTCGCGCACTATAGAACATTACACCAAAAGTGACTGGCCACTTAGGTATACATATGTCCCAGGGATAAGCAATGTCCAGTCTGTCCCTTTAGTGGATCCCCAAAAGATCTATCTGCCACCTCTTCACATTAAACTTGGTTTAATGAAGAATTTTGTTAAAGCAATGGGTAAAGTCAATTCTGAAGGGTTCCAATACCTTTCAAGGAAATTTCCGAAGGTTACTGCAGCAAAATTGAAGGAAGGAATTTTTGTTGGGCCACAAATAAGGGAGGTTTTGAATGACACTTAATTCGAAAAATCCTAAGTCCGCTGGAATTGAAGGCTTGGCTGGCGTTCAAATGGATATGTGAAAACTTCTTGGAAGCAACAAGTCACCTGCGTATAAGGATGGAGTCAAGAACCTCCTTGATGCCTTGAAAGAAATGGAGTGTCGAATGTCGTTAAAAATTCACTTCCTGCATTCCCACTTAGATTTCTTTCCTGAAAACCTTGGTGCAGTGAGTGACGAGCAAGGAGAGCGCTTCCATCAAGATATTCAGATGATGGAGAAGCGCTACCAAGGATATTGGAATGAAAGCATGATGGCGGACCATTGTTGGATGCTGTATCGTGACAATCCAGGCCAAATTTACAAAAGGAAATCACACTCACAGCGCTTTTAATAAAATAATGTATATATTTTTTATTTATAAGTACATTGAATAAAGTATATGATGTATTTGTTGTTTAGCATTCCTAAGTGTGATCTATACATCCATAAATTTTCTTATAGCAATATCAAAAACTTAAAAATATCAAAACCAGTGTATCTATATAACTCTACGTGCTAGAAAAACAATAAAACTAGATTCGGAATCAGCGCGAGAAATGCATTAAGAAAAGTGTGATCATGTTTGTGATGAGAAAAAAAAGTTTCATTTTGTTGGCCAGTGTTATTAGATGATCACACTCATCGAATGCCTTGGCAAGGTCTACGCATATTAACATCATAACTCTCATTGTTTTCAAGTACAATAATGATATTGTTATAATGCTCTATCAGCCGTGATATAGACACGATCTTCCTGATCGGAATCCATGTTTATTCTCTTTGAATCTATCCTTTGAATCTGAAAAGTCGGAGATTTTTTCTTTAATTATTCTTTCAAATACTTTGGTAAGGTGATATATTGATGACAATGATTACGCTGAATTTATTGGATGTAATGTTGTTTATACTGTACACTTACTGGGTTGTAATGTTGTTTATACTGTACACTTACTGGGTTGTAATGTTGTTTATACTGTACACTTACTGGGTTGTAATGTTGTTTATACTGTACACTTACTGGGTTGTAATGTTGTTTATACTGTACACTTACTGGGTTGTAATGTTGTTTATACTGTACACTTACTGGGTTGTAATGTTGTTTATACTGTACACTTACTGGGTTGTAATGTTGTTTATACTGTACACTTACTGGGTTGTAATGTTGTTTATACTGTACACTTACTGGGTTGTAATGTTTTTTATACTGTACACTTACTGGGTTGTAATGTTTTTTATACTGTACACTTACTGGGTTGTAATGTTTTTTATACTGTACATTTACTGGATTGTAATGTTTTTTATACTGTACATTTACTGGATTGTAATGTTTTTTATACTGTACATTTACTGGATTGTAATTTTTTTTATACTGTACACTTACTGGATTGTAATTTTTTTTATACTGTACATTTACTGGATTGTAATGTTTTTTATGCTGTACATTTAGTGGATTGTAATGTTTTTTATACTGTACATTTAGTGGATTGTAATGTTTTTTATACTGTACATTTAGTCGATTGTAATGTTTTTTATACTGTACATTTACTGGATGTAATTTTTTTTATACTGTATATTTATTGGATGTAATGTTGTTTATACTGAGCAGGGTAACATATTGCTCTCAGTTTATATAATAATCCAACCAAATGTCTTATCTAATATATAAATTTCTCCCTATCCTCTTATGTTTTATAAATTGGGAATTAAAATCTTCAAATCTTCACAAAGTATCATATTGGAGGATGGCAAATTTAAATCTTATATCGAGTTTCCGATCTCGATAATATTATTACAGAATTTTGCATTTTGAGTATTATAAGGCTTATACAGTATAACATTTAGATTTTTAGTATCACGTTTAATTTTTCAAATTTAGTGTCAAACGTTCTTCTTAGCTGTTGAACTTATTGTCTGCACTGTTTCAATATATATATATATATATATATATATATATGGCAACTTTCTTTTCATCTCCCTGTTCTGTCAGCTCATAATACAGTATATAATTGTTGTTGATTTGTATTTTTTCACCAATATACAATATTTACAGTTTTCAGAGTTCTACTGACAGTCTTTAAGATGTGTTTCAGTGAGGCATATGATGTCCGTTCTTATTCCATATTTCTTTTCAGGCATAAAACCTTTTTGGACGCGTTGCCTTTAACCTTGGTTAACCTTGGTTTTCCTTCTGTCCAAAATGTTCATTCTGATGAAGGTCAAGCTTGTCACTCTACCTTAGACCTACAGTTTAAGGTGGAATTCGCACCACGCCCCACCACGGCGGTCAGAAATTACAGTCCTCGCCCAGACTCGATCTCACGACCTCCTGATCAGCAGCCCAGCGTCTTAACCACTAGGCTACCCAGAGTACCCATTTATCTACCAACCAATTTTTTACTGTATGGAAGGATGAACAGCTGGGTTTGCTGCGGGCCGCCTACCGTCACCGGGTCTCGATCCAGGAGCCGGTGGATTCGTATTCAGTGATGCTAACCACACCACAACCTTGATTATTTTTTAAATCCTTTTTATTTTGTATTCAGCATTGTGGCATTTTTAATTTGAGATTCACTGTTCTTCAGTATCTCGTTTCGTTGCCCTGTGGTCATCCGAGAAGTTTTCTTTTACTCGTTTTGATGGGTATATTATTCCCATTCGCTTATCTAATTTTGTCTTAGGGTTAGTTAATAAGTTCGGCTCGGAAACTCCTATCTGTGATATCTCGCGTCGTACATGTTGGATAACTTTTATAAGTCTGATGGTAATGGAAACTTTTCTTCGTTTTGTTGATGTTTTCATATTATTTTTGGTTAAATCTCATCTGGAATTTCGACTGGTGTGTGTGTGTGGTGTGTGTGTGTGTGTGTGTGTGTGTGTGTGTGTGTGATGATGAAAAAGCAATTTTTTACCGTATTTGTACCCCCCAAATCTTACCCAAGTTTTGCCGATAATGAGATGATAGAATTTGCATTTTGTTCCAAATTTACAATGAACCATGTTTCAGGGTGTCTAATAAATAGTCATTCCAAAAATCCATGACTTTTCCAGGTTTTCCGGGAGCATTAAGCATCTTTTTATGTATATAAAAATGGCATAAAATAGGATTACATAGATAATGCAAAAACTAATTTTTAAACTGGCTCTGAGGCTGGCTTTTTACTTTAGCTTTCACACTCAATTTTAATTTTGACTTTGAAATTTTGATTGTTTCGAATTTAAATTTTCATTTTGATTTCTAATTGAATATATAACGTAGCAAATACAAAGGCAGTCAGTGCCGATTTAAAATGCGAGAATATTTAAAGTTTAAGCTTAAAATCAATATTTAAGTAAAATCAAAGTAAAATAAAGAGAATAATACTTTATATCCCGATATACTTTACTCTTCACCAGTGAACACAAGGAAGAATTCGAGGGGGGAAATGTCATATCACAAGGGACTTGAATTCAGAATCTGAAATAAAAGGTTAAAATTGCAAAAACTTGTAAGCTTCAGTACTGAAAATTTTCGAGCATACTGTAAGACCCGCACCAAAAATGCTTTTATTTGAAGAAAGTAGAAAAATTGGTTATTTAATATCGATTATTTATTATTATTATCATCATCATTTGTCATTACTATTACTTGCCATTTTCACGTCTCTTATGTGATAAATAAACTGAATCCCATTAACCCCTGGAGGCGGTGGACATCATACGATGTTCAGCTATTTCCCGCCGCAATACTACCAATTTATAAGAATTTTGGTACTTTTCCGTTATATTCCACAATTTTAATAAGCCCCCAATGTCAATCGCCCTTGACGATTGGTTAGGTTTAGTAGTAATATTTTCGTTAGTTTTAACGAAAATATCACGACTAAACTTCACCAATCGTCTGGCGGAGTATAACGGAAAAATACCAGAATTTTTTTCAGAAATATTTTTTACTTCAGTAAGAAAAAGCCGGTCGACATCATATGATGTTCAGCTATTTCCCGCCGCAATACTACTTATTTATAAGATTTTTTTTTCCCAAACATACCCGGCCTGGGGAGTCAGCCAATTATCAATACCGGGCGTCAGGGGTTAATTCTACCTAAAATTTTCTATGCTTCCAACGGCATATTCAGATTACAATACTGTGAATATATTAATGCCATATCAAATATCTAAATTGCAAGGAAAAATATTGAAAATTATTTAAAACTATGTAAGCTGTGTTCTTTTTCTGAATAAAATTTTTGGTTTGTTTGAATATTTTGATAGGCTTTACTGCAGAGCATTTCACTTTTAAAGATTAAAAAGTTATAAAATTCTGACAAGCTTCAATTGCAAGAAATTAGTTACCTCCAATTTTAATAATTTGCAAATTAAGTACATTGCACGATCCTTCAGAAAAGGAAAATCTAAAATGGTAGGTGAAATATTTATATAGGGTGGTCTAAAAGTCCCTATTTTGCTGAAATAATGATATTTCTATTTTATTTTCTACAAGCCATAGATGATGATGGATGTACAAAAACGTGTGATGGTAGTAACACTACGTATCCAGGGGAAGTAGTGCAAAGAAATTCGAGAAAATTTCGAAAGGGTATTTCATAAACCAGGTCCCATAGACAAGGCAATTCGCGAGCTGGTCAATAAATTTAAAAGAACAGGATCTGTTCATGATGAGGCAAGATCTGGACGTCACCTCAAGAAAATGCCGAATTGGTAAGAGATGCCTTTGAAACAAATCCTAGAATGTCAACTCGCACCGAATCACTTAGACTGAGCATACCAAAAACGACTGTTCTATGGATTTTAAAATCAACAGTTAAAAAAGAAAAGTTACCATATTTAATTGCTACACGAATTACAGGAAGAGGATTGTCCAAGATAAGCCACCATATGCACAGAATTGATTGAAAAAATTCATACCAAAAATTTATTAAACCACATTCTCTTCAGCGATGAGGCGACATTCCACACATGCGGAAAAGTTAATCGACATAATTGCTGTATCTAGACTAGTGAAAAACCAACCGAGTTCTACGAATGAGATATATATTCTCCTAAAGTTAACGTCTGGATGGGTATGAAAAGAACGAAGATTTACGGACCTTTCTTCTTTGCAGAAGCTGCGGTAACAGGGCCAATTTATCTTGACATGCTTCAGCAGTTTCTTGAACCCCAGCTTCGTTCAGATGGCATTCTCGACACTGATGTCTTTCAACAAGATGGAGCTCCATGTCACTATGCAAACTAGTGTTGAAAACCGGTTTGTAAAATTCCCCTAAAAATCGAAAACCGAAAGAAAAAACCGGTTTTATCGATTGATTTTTATTTGGCTCAAACTTGCGCGAACGTGCAGCTACGCGCTACGGCGCACAAAAAATTACTTCGAATACATTACCTATTAAGTTAAATTGTGACAAACTGGCAACTGCTCTTCAGTATAATTTTTGCCTATCTGGCAACTCGATCTTCAGTTTGTCTCATCATGTAGGCTGTAGTGTAGAGTCAGTCGACTAAAGCCCTATTCGCAGTATAAGACCCTTAATGCCCTTTGTTTCTTAAGATGTCATTTCCAAAATAGGGATAAAATCTAAATTAATTTAGATATTTTTTCTTACACGAAGAGTCAATTTTCTGTTTTCTAGGTAAAGTTTTTTTTATTAAAAAATTTTATTTCAATGTTTTTTCCAAAATAGAGAGAAATTTTATTTTTATTCTTTATAATTTTTTTACAAAAACAAGTTTATTTCTTTCTAAGTATAGATGTTTTATTTTAAAAAATTATTTCGAATCTAAATTGTTTGAATAATGTATTATTTTGGCTAAAATAAAATATGTCAAAGTTGTCATTTTCTTATTCATATGCATACATATGATGCTGCATTTTTGCATTCTTTTGACCAAAAAATAGGCGATAAGCTATGTTTGTTAAGAGTTAAAGTCAGTACCTTTCAATTGTGGCTTTTAAAAATTACTATACTTTTCGGTCATAACCGGTTAAAACCGGTTTTCAAAAAAGAAGAAGATTAAAAACCGGTTTGTAAAGTTTCGATTATTTTTCAACACTAATGCAAACATCGCTCGAGCGTACCTTGATGAGCATTTGCCAAATCGCTGGATTGGACGTGGTGAAAACAGGCCCTGGGCAGCACGATCTTCCGATTTGACACCATTAGACTTCTTTCCGTGGGACTTTATAAAGTCTGAAGTTTACAAAACAAGTTACAGACCTGTGAGATCTGCGAACCCGCATTGTCGCGGCAGTCGCTAAAATAACCCCAGAGATCTTGAGAATGTGTTCCGCAATGCAGTGGACAGATTTCGCAATGCAGTGGACAGATTTGAGATTTGCAGAGACACTGATGGTGCTCACGTCGAATTTTAGCCCTAAAGCTTGATAAATAAATATACATCTAATTATGTTACTAAATTTTTATCCTAAAATACTATTATTTCAGCAAAATAGAGACTTTTGGACCACCTTGTATATTTAGTAAACATATGCGATGACAGTGACGATGTAAAACCTAACATTGTTCACTTCAACCTTCAGTTGGTTCGCAAAAATAATATACTTTTTCTATTTTAAATATAGACAGTTATTTTGAATTAGTAAATTCTTTCTCAAGGAAAGTCTAGTACTTTTTCTCAAACTATTCGACTTAAAATTTTACTGATTTCTCTAGATTTCCCAGTTTGGTAGTCACCCTATATTTAAAATGAAAACTGCACAGAAGTGGATGTACTCTCCGTCTCCGTATTTAAAACTACTACTTCCAAAGTGTCTATATATACAGTTTCATTTGTACTCTTTGGTGGAGCTTCCTTTCTCGTCACTGTTTTTGCCTCATTCATATTAAATGTCTTTTCCATATCCGTGTTTCTGTTGGATTAATTATTTATCTGTTATTTTCTTGTTTGTGTTCTTTATACGTCTTTTTTGTTTCTTCCTCCTTTATACCATTCTCCAATTCTTCGTATCTCTGTTGTTTTATTCATCTTCCTTCTCTTTACGCTTGTCCGCCATTTCTATATTATTGTCCTTCAAATTATTCTCCATATTAAACACTGCGGAAAATTTTACCTTTGTCGGAATATCGTCATAGAAAATTTTTATTTCTTTTACGCGCTTCACACTTGAGATGAGAGAAATATTACTGTCATCCTCTTTCATAAAACTAAAATCTAGGAGACATAGGCAGACATTGCATCTTATGGCCCTGGTTTTGTCCATGACAGATTTGCATATTTTGCAGAGTTTTGAAATTGATTGTCTGTTGCCAATTTGTCATGTCATTTAATTTAATTTAATTTAAAATCCAGTTAAAAATACTTCGATATTTTCCAATACTTGTTCAAACAAGACTGGGAAAGAGGAAACCATCGAGAATATCTCTAACGTTTTGGAAAGTGAAGGGGTACAGCGAGGGGACGAAGGGTCAGAGGAAAGAAAGAAAGGTATGCCAAAGGGGGTAACTGCTCGAGGTTGGGGGTAAAACGCACACTTTGATATAATGACTACGTTATAAAAAGCCAGAGAATCGATTTTCAATAATTTGTTCACTCGAAACAAAGGAATGTTTAGGACAAATAATGCAATGTCGCAACTTGACTTGCATAATTTCGCGGCCAATAAATATTCACTTTAACATACGCACTTTTTATACATTTCAATAACCGTGGTTACACCTTATTTTAAATTTCAGTGAGATTTCGAGCAAGACACGCGTAACCACTTCAAAAGGCATTTAATATATGGTGTCGCAAGAATAGTTTACATTTTTTTTTGTTTGAAGACAAATAAGATTTCTGTTCTGAGGGGAACGTGTTCGAAAATCAGTGACAATAGATCCTTATTCACCTGCAACAACAAAATGACATCTCAGTGAAGTAACTTTTGGGACACACACACACACACACACGAAAGTCTTGGGAGACTATTTAGGGAAAATGTACTCATAGATTATTGATTATTACTAATAAATTACTATTACTCCTAAACAAACTCATAAATTATTATTTAAAAATAAATATCAAAATACGAGTATTAAAGAGAAATTACCATTAACAGAAAAGCTTAACTAAACCAGTTATATTTTAAAGAATTCTATTCTCATATTTAAAATAAAAATAGAACGCAAGTGACTAAAAATTTATTTAAAATTTAAACAAAAAAATAAACTTGGAATTCATTGCACAAATTCTTTTTTAAAATCATGTATAAATTTGCAAAATATGAAGGTCTAAAACAATGGAGTGCCTAAAATATTGAAGCGCAAATATCGAGTGTAACCGCGAAATTGTTCCAAGCATTTCTGATAGAACGGATGGATCTGATACCGATAAATCATTCAGACGGAAAGGAACTAGTTAGATTTGGGGAAATTAAGAATTTGTAATGAGAATATGAACAAAGATGTAAACCAATCTATGCAGTGTCAATACTCCGCAGATGAAATGATGATACGGTAATGATAATTTCGGGTTCTTAATTATAATAATAATAATAAACATTGAGGAGGGCCACAAAATAGCCCAACATTCGGGCCAAATAATGCGGCCCAGTGTTCTTACTCCTTTATGATTATTACCAGCATCATCGGAGTTCAAAACCCCGATCTCAGTGTATTCATTTCGTTTATAGGGAAACGATGTTATCCAGTGAGCCACGAACGCTGGCACTTTGGGTTGTTTAGCACTATTCGTAAAGGTGAAACAAAATGAAAAAAGAAAAATGTCGTGTGACAGAGGGGACATCTAACTTTATACGTGGGATTCGAACTCTCTATGAGCATCTAGTGTCTGAAATGAAGAAGACTGTCACCCTTCCAACAACTGAATAGATCCAACTTCGTTTAACTTCGTTGATCTAGCGGGAAGAGTTGCTGCGACGTGGTCACCACGTAGCCAGTGATAATGTGAGCAATCGAGTGTGTTCTGACGGGTATAAAAGAACAGCTTGTATAAAAGAACAGCTTAGAGGAAAGAACTACGAGGGGCGGTCAGAAAATAAGTTTACACGGCGTATAATTTCGTAACTAAAGGACCTACATTGATTATGTTTGTATCAGGTGAATTCGTTAATCATTGTTGGCAACACTGCACGTCGATTCGGCTGCCATCTACCGTACATTAGTTATACGAGTTAGTTGAACATGACGGCTCCACTGGAACAGTGCCTGTCATTTCTGCAACGATATTCAGTGTGTCAGTGGTCAAGAATTTCTCGAGCGAGCGCAATGTCACAGGAGACGAGACATGGGTTCATCACCATACTCCGGAAACAAAACGTGCCAGCATGGAATGGAAACACCCTGGGTCCCCGCGACCAAAGAAGTTCAAGATTGTGAGGTCCGCTGGCAAAGTGATGGTTACCGTGTTTTGGGACCACAAAGGCGTTTCGCTCGCAGACTTCATGCAAAACGGCACAACAATCGATGCAGCTGCATATTGTTCAACACTGGAACGTTTACGAGTGGCCATTAAACGTAAACTTCCTGGACTGTTACGTAGGGCAGGGCACTGTTCCAGTCGAGCCGCCATGTTCAACTGATTCATATAACCAATGTACGGTAGATGGCAGCCGAATCGACGTGCAGTGTTGCCAACAATGATTAACGAATTCACCTGATACAAACATAATCAATGTAGGTCCTTTAGTTACGAAATTATATGCCGTGTGAACTATTTTATGACCGCCCCCTGGTATTATTATTATTATTATTATTATCATCACTTCAATTTATATCCATTCAAAAGTTGCAGTGGTGCATAGAACTGAATTAGAATTTCAAAGTTAGATTATCAATATAGAATTACAAGATTTGAATGGGTGAATAAGGGGAAAGAAGAGAGTTAAAAAGTAAACTTCAACGAAATTGTTTCTGGATTATTTAAGATACACTCGATATAATATTTTACCATACACTGCAAACAACGATCACGAAACGTTCATACTACGTTTACAAATGTTTCAAGAAACGTCCATGAACGTTCCATAAGAGCACCTTTATTTACTGTAAATGTGCGCGAGTGTAAACGGGAAAACAGTTAATTTACATTAACTATAATGCTGATAATAAAAATAAACTTTATTGGCACGAAATAAATCCCATGAAAGGTACAATATTCATGAATGTAATAAACGATACGATTAATCAAACAATAAATTTTAAAACTAAAAAATTAGGACTAAAAATTTTTAAAAATGCATGTAATGAAACAGGCAATAATAAAAATAATAATAAAAACTACCCAAATCTAAGATAACAGAATAAAAAAATAAAAAATACACGGAATGAAAATACCAATACTGCTGTTAAGTAGAGCTATAGACAAATAAATAAGTAAATATATACATATACATACACATACACATATATACATACACATATATATACATACACATATACACACACACACACACACACACACACACACACAATATATATATATATATAATATATATATATATACACACACACTACCGGTCAAAAGTTTAAATACACCCTGAAATATTCATAAATTTCAAATTTTGTTTAAAGTTTTTATTTATTAACCAAGTTCATGAGTCATGAGCTAAGCAGCAAAACATTGGAAATTAGTAGGTGTACTTCAACTTTTGACCGGTAGTGTGTGTGTGTATATAGAGGGTGTCCCATAAGTCCGGCAGCATAGGAAAAATAATAAAAAAAGGCAAAACAAAAGCTTTTATTTACAGAACGTGCTCAATACAGTATGTCCACCATTGTTTTCAATGCACAAATTCAGACGTGATACCCAGTCAGCAAGCACACGGTAAATGATGTCAGGAGTAATGATGTTACATGCCCCAATAATGCGCTGCCGCAAATGTTCAACACTCCTAATTTTCTCTGCGTATACCAGCGCTTTCAAGTGGCCCCAGAGATAAAAATCTAGTGGCGTGAGATCCGGGCTTCTAGCTGGCCATTCCACAGGCCCTCGACGTCCTATCCAATGACCAGGGAATTGTTGGTACAGGTATTCCCTTACTTGGGTGCTGTAATGTGCAGGAGCGCCGTCCTGCTGGAACGATGTTGGAAATTTCCTTCTTCGTTCAAGACACTGGGAAATGCTTCTTCCTTGAGCATACGTAGGTAGGTACCTCCAGTGACATGTTCATCGAAAAAGAGGGGGCCTATGATGCGATCCTTCCAAATGCCACACCATACCATCGCCCGAGATGCACCTTGTTCCTTTGAAGAGGTATACCAGTGACGGTTGTTTTGAGACCAGTAGCGGGTGTTCTGTCGATTTACCTCACCATTTCCATAAAAAACAGCCTCGTCACTGAACAGAATGGTGGACGGGAAATTGGCATCCCAAGCATATGAATTATGGTTTGTAGAAATAGAAAAATATGAATTTCTCCTATGATGCCAGACTTATGGGACACCCTGTAATATATATATTAATATATATATATATATATATATATATATATATACATATATAATATATATATATATATATATATATATATATACACAGGGTGTACATAAAGTCAGGATCTATTTTTGTGAAGCACTTGGAAATTATATGGAATTCAATCATAAAATGATAGTGGTAACATTTATTAAATAATTAAGAGTAGGATTCGACGTGACGCCCATCAATATCCCTGCACAGCTCAAATCGTTCCGCAGCATTTCTAAACACATTCTGGAGCATTTGCGGGGTTATGTTATCTGCAGCAGTTCGTATACGTGTACGTAAGTTTTCAAGACTCGTAATCTTCGTCTGATAGACGTGCGATTTGATAAAGCCCCATGCAAATAAATCTAAAGGGGTTAAATCTGGTGATCTCGCTGGCCAAGGTCTGTTGCTTCCACGTCCGATCCAGCGATTTGGAAAACGTCCATTTAGATAATCCTGAACAATTTTGGCATAGTGACAAGGAGCATCATCATGTTGATAGACGACGGTACTAACAATCCTATCCCCGTCGTCTATCAACATGATGGTGCTCTTTGTCACTATGCCAAAATTGTTCAGGATTATCTAAATGGACGTTTTCCAAATCGCTGGATCGGACGCGGAAGCAACAGACCTTGGCCAGCGAGATCACCAGATTTACCCCCTTTAGATTTCTTTGCATGGGGCTTTATCAAATCGCACGTCTATCAGTCGAAGATTACGAGTCTTGAAAACTTACGTACACGTATACGAACTGCTGCAGATAACATAACCCCGCAAATGCTCCAGAATGTGTTTAGAAATGCTGCGGAACGATTTGAGCTGTGCAGGGATATTGATGGGCGTCACGTCGAATCCTACTCTTAATTATTTAATAAATGTTACCACTATCATTTTATGATTGAATTCCATATAATTTCCAAGTGCTTCACAAAAATAGATCCTGACTTTATGTACACCCTGTATATGCTACGTCGTGGCCAATGTCATAACACCGCTTCCCGGAGATCAGCGAAGTTAAACGACATTGGGTCTGGGTAGTAATTGGATGGGAGACCGTCCTCTGCGCCCAGATTATGTAGCGACCCGTGGTTCGGATCCCACGTAAAGCTGTAGGTCCACTCCATCATATAACCTTAGATGTTGAGAAGGAGGTTAAACAACCCCAATTAAAAAATATATATATATATATATATATTTCTGTCTATTTAGGGGCCCTGAGAAGCGATCTGAACTATTTTAGGAATACGTTTTCAGTTAAAAATTGCATGCATATAAAAGCTAATAATATGCAAATGATAACGAATCATAACTATTCCCAAATTAATGACAAACTTTTTTAACAACACACATAGATCAAAAAAATATCAGATTAAACCTTCTGTATAATTGCATTACAGATCACACTTTAATTTTAACTGACGGAAAAAATAAATAAAAATTTTGCACTGATTTTTAATGGCTTCCATGATGCTGAATTTGATTGGCGAAAGTGGACACTTTGGCGGGTCACCCTATAACACGCAGGTCATACTTTGCCGACCACTGGTCGAAAAGATATAAAGCAGGGCCGATGAATAGTGTAATAGCGTGGGGTTAGTGACCCCGCTAAGTTACGAGGTTTCTAAACAACAACAAAGGCACTTACCGGTGCGTTGAATTAGATATTCTTTAGGGCCTACCATAGATTCCCTGCGTCCCACAAAGCAGTCTACCTAAACTCTCTAACTTTACTAATTTAGAAGCCATAGACATTACCCCTAACTGATATAATATATTAACACTTTCTACTCCATTTGTCACCTTAAAACATCACCAAATTAAACTTAGCGCCAACGATTTAGTCAGATACAAAAATACATGCTGTTGAGTTCAGGCCAACAAACGAACAGACCGCGTTCCGCTGTTTGTCTTTTTGTGTTGCCATTCAGCTTTCTTTTAGTGAGTTTTAGACTATATACATATATATGTATACACACACACACACACACACACACGTCACCTCAAATAGCTTGAACAATTGGATTGTCTGATAAACTACTCACCCTCGATTTGAATGAGTAACTCAGCAATGCGAAGAAAGCATGTTTTAATTATTAATTACTAATAATTTGTGTATACACACTCTCAAAAAAAAGTTTCCCTGAAGATTAAGTCATGCAATATTGTTTACATAACCTAACTATACGAGAAACCTTAAGCGTTATTATCTTATACAGTTTGACGCCGGTGTCTGTAGCTCAGTGAAGACACTGAAGTTGGGGGTTCGAACCCCGATGTTGTTGCTAATAATACCACGGGAGTTAGAGCAATGGGTCGCATTTGCTGTCCTGAGCGCTGTGCCAGTTTCTGGTCCTCCTCAATAATTATTATCCTATACACAGTTTGAAACAACTAATTTTGGGAGGTGCATATTTGAAGGTGTATGAACAATTTTTTCAACAGTTTATGAATATTTATTTAAAACTGCAGATTTTAAGCAAGTTTTCCAAAGGGTAAAATGGATGGACACACATCTTTCGAATGAGACATACTAGAGTGGATGCTCAAATGCAGTTCATGAAAGTAAGACCTGTATTTACTCACAATATCCGTTTCTTTCATAACATATAATAATAATAATAATAATATTATTATTATTATTATTAATAGCGGCTCCATTCATGCCAAATTACTGGGCAAAAAATACAGGATATAATGTAATACCTATATAGAACACAATATCACCTAATGCATGCCTTTTTTAACTCTGCTCCCCCAAAAATTATTTGTATCACAAATTCCTTCCAAATTTAATAATAAAACACAAATGTAACTATGAAGGTATACTTGCAGCTGTATTCCAATCTGATCTCAGGTTTTGATTTCCTTTTAAAGGAAAAGCAGTAT
Organism: Bathynomus jamesi; assembly: GCA_023014485.1. NCBI lineage: Eukaryota > Metazoa > Arthropoda > Malacostraca > Isopoda > Cirolanidae > Bathynomus > Bathynomus jamesi. The sequence goes on from JAJOZX010002287.1 coordinate 584,811, forward strand.
ACGAGTCATTTTTCAAGTAACGTTTAAAGTTGGATATGGATTTTCTTCACGAAGGTGCAATTTCTGAAAAAGGTTCGCTAACAAACGTGAAATTTCTAAAAAGCCTCTCCAAAAAAAAGAGACTAATTTTGTTTCTGAAATTTTATTACTGTCACCAAAAGGGGGGAACAAAAAATCAAAGAAAACCAGAATGTTATAACCAATTCGTAAATTTTTATGCGTTTTTTAAAAATTGCTTTTAGGTGAACTTTTTTCCGAGACTACATAAATAAATCCGGATTTGGATTACGTTTCACGAAGAATTGGATATGCATCAAATTTACTTAATGAAGATAATTATACTATCCAAGCGAATTAATTAACTATTTAAAAGCGCGTAACTTAACTTGAAAAGTTAGTTTTTATATACGCTTATAGGGTGGCCCATAATTCATTGTAGGATTTCAATTAATCCCACATTTAATCCTACGCAAACTATTGGGATACCCTGTATATTCATACATACGTACATACAGTATAACTCTGTATTTCACGATACATTATTATAGTAGGACGTATCTGTTTTTTCCTTTGTTTATACGTTCACGTATTACTTTTTCAATTTTTTATATTACTGAGAGCTCATTTAATTTATGGCTCACATTTGTTGTGTACGATTAAATTTATGTTTTCATTTTAATTCTATTCTTTTATCTGCTAATTTGGAAAAAGTTTCATGTATGTATATATATATACAGTATACACAAGGTCGGCCAAACGAAGTGTAGAGATTTTATATAGTTATATTTTCCAAAGTATTAATGAGAAACTATTTTTTTTTCCAGAATAAAGATCAAGGGTTAGAATTTTCATGATAAACAGGTGGACGATCCAATAGCATCCTCTTACTGTTTGTCGAGTTTTATTTCAAACACAAATGCTCCATCAATGCAGCTCAAAGAGCATTCCATCGAGAACTTGGTGTTAATGTTGCTCCCTCTGAACGTGACATCCGGATGTGTGTTTCAGGATTTGGGGAACATGGAACAGTAAGTGATAAACCACGATCAGGTGGACCACGGTATGGAAGAACATGAAGAAACATTGAGTGCGCGCGCCCTACTGTTCTGAGAAGCCCACAGAAATCGTGCGAGAGATGCCCAATTTGGAACTTAAAGTTGCTGAAACCTCTTTAAGATGAATTTTAAGAAATGATTTGCGATGTTAATCCATAAAGAGAACAGCTCGTGCAACAAATCCTTCCAACTGATCGTGATTCCCGCGTGTCATTTTCAGACACTGTTGGAACTCGTTACTGAAGATGAAAGCCTAATTTTGTACTTGATAATGAGTAACGAAGCTCACTTTCATTTCAATGGTTTCACCAATAAACGCAACTGTCGGGTGTGGGCTTCAGAAAATCCAAGAATTGGGCATCAGCGTGCACTGCACCCTCAACGTGTTACTGTGTGGTGTGGAATTATGGCAAACAGAATAATTGGTCCATACTTTTTCGAGGATGATGACGGTAACACTGTAACAGTAAATGGTGAGAGATCCCGTGATATGATTCGTTTCAAATAAAGCTTAACGAACAGCAAGAGAACGGTGTTCGATCGTCCACCTGTTCATCATGAAAATTCTAACCCTCAATCTTCATTCTGGAAAACACAGAAAATGTTTTTAATACTTTGGAAAATATAACTACGAGTATATAAAATCCCTACACTACTTTTGGCGGACCGTGTATATGAAAATGAAAATGAAAATGTTTATTGGCAGACTATAGTCCAACATGACAAATATTATTAATACAATGACAGTTCACATACTAAAGACAAAAATATGTACAATTTATTAGAAATAATACAGTAATGTCGTAGTTAAGTGGAGCTACAGGATAGCTTGGATAATCGGGTTGGTTGACTTTTTAATTCTTTGCGTTAGACTGTATTGAGCACGTCTTGTTACTTCCGAGAAGCTGGGGACATTGTGGGTAGCAAACATTTGCGAAGCTGAGCATTTCGGGGGTAATTTATGTAAGAGTCTAAAAGACCTGTTGTACAGCAAATTTAGGGTTCTGCCAGAACCTATTTTAAAATTCACCCAGAGTTGCTGTCCGTATATATTACTACAGAAAGTACAAAAGTGTGTCTCTTTAGCTTCACTTGTACAGAACCGAAAGTTCCTTATAGTCATATTCGTTTTAGCACAAAGGCTTCGAGATAGTTTTCTTATATCCGAGTCATCACTCAAGGAGCTGACAATACTGTAGTTTGACCCAAATACTTAAACTCTTGTACTTCCTCAATTACTTCACCTTTCATTGTAAACAATGTCAGCTGGCTGATTATATAGCTTTTAGGATGAAATTGCATAACCTTAGTTTTTGTAACATTAAGAATAATATGTTTCTGCGAACACACTTCGCAGACTTTTAATAGCCGATCCAGAGACCTTTAACAGAGGGACTTATTAACACCATATCATCGGCATAAACTAAGTTACTTATCCTTGTGTTATCTATACAACATACTACTGTTGCCTCATTAAGTGAAGCAATTAATCCGTCAATATACACATTAAACAGCATAGGTGAGAACAAGGAGCCTTGTCTCACCCGCAAGAGGAGCCAAAACATTCGGGTAGTACATTGCCCGAACTAACGGTAAAAGATTAGTGGAAATACCAAAATTTCAATAAATTTAATATGTACATGAGAACCTTCCTGTCTTTTAGTTTTTAAATAAAATATTGTGGTTCACTCTATCATATGCCTTACTTATATCTAGGAAACAGCTATAATGAGTTGAATTACTGCCAATGTATTTAGAAATTGTTTCTTTAAGTACATATACACAGGTCAGTTGAGTGAGACCTTTTAAAACCAGACTGACTAGATGTCCATAGGTAATCATTTAATCGGAGTAACAAGAGTTTTTCAAGTAGTTTCGAGAAGCAGGAAGCGACAGCAATAGGCCTGTAATTATTGCTGGACAGAATGTCTCCATACTTATTTTTGACCAGGGGCAAGATATATACCCTCATGAACTCTGCAGGGATATGGCTATGAGCAAGCATGACTAATAAGATCAATGATATATGCAGACATACTACGTCAATGGCATATTTAAAGTGCTCATTCGATAGGTCATCTACCCCTGACGCAGAACCAGTCTTTAACTCTTTAATTAACCTCTTTACTTCAGGAACTAATATCAAAGTATTTTCCCTTATCCCTCCCTCCCACAGGCGTTTCGCTACAATCTATCTAAAGATTATCCCAACTCACACTGTTAAGAATGTTATAGTAGTGGTTTTTCCACAGCTTTGCAATTTCATCCTTCCCCGACACCCCATCGATTGTCTGAGGGAGGACACGTTTCACACCCATTTGATTCTTAACAAATTTCCAAAAATTTTTATTATCGTTATTTATGAGAGCTTCACAGGCTTTTCATGCTCGAATAGACTCTTCTTCCTGTTTACATCACCTTATGGCCGCCTTATACTGACCCCTACTTACACATTCATGTAAACTGGTCCTAATCTGGGTCTACCATGAATGCACCACAAATCATAGGTGTCTTTCGATTCCCTCTTCAGGGCGGCAATAAAATCAGTCCAGCCAGGAATAATCCCAGTATGATAGTTGTAAGATTTAATCAGGGGGCTTCCTGCTTCTCTTAACAGGGATACTATCTTACTATAATACCTATTTATGCGTTTACAGTGAGAATCATTTGAGCAAGGATTACTACAGGCAAGATGCAAAATTTCTAAATTATTAAAGAGGTGACCAATTCTGTTTTTGTATTCTATTCTCTGTTGCATATTAACATTAGACCAATCGACGCGATTATTCTTACCTATTGAGTTCTTGTTATGTCGTGTTGCGCATAAAGTGGTAAAATTAATTAATAGTTCTAATGGTCTATGATCAGAAAGAAGGAAATCATGCAGAATATGAACTCTAACAATTCGATCCTTTAGATTATTACTAGTGAGACAATGATCAATCCACCTGCTGAAATCACTCGTATCACTAATGTATGTAAAATTACCACTTGTTACCCCTAATGCATCTACATCACTTATACTTAATTTGGCCGACTCGCACATATTACCCAATTCTACAAAGAATTCCGAGTTCACATGCCCGTTGAAGTCCCCAATTATTATACAGTGAGAGTATTTGGGGTTATCTGAAAATGACTTAATTTTATACAGCAAATCAATGTATTCATCTAGATTACTGCCGTTGTTGTATGGTAAATAGCAGTTTACAATTAATAAACAATCATTGTTCACTTGTAATTCAATGCCTAACAACCTTACATTATCGCTTGTTAAAAATTTTATATGTTTTGACAAATTTTTCCTTATTAAGAAAGCAACACCACCAAAAGACCTACCGTACATTAATTTATCTGACAAATCTACTGCTGATGACGCATGGTACATAAAGTCAAAGTCATCATGGATGGTAGAGAAGAATTTTAGCTCTTGCTTAGGTAGCCAGTGCTTTTGCAGGAGTATCAATCTGCACTGTCACAGATTTTATGAACATCTACAATTGAATTCCTCATTGAAAATATTCTCATATAACAAAAGGTCAGTAAGTTATCTGCCATAACTGATAGAAAACTTATTAATCTGATTATTATTATACAGAGTACAAATTTCAGGCTATTATATATATTAAATTATATATATTAAATTTTCATTTATATTAAATTTCAGGCTATTATACAGAGTGAGTCAAAAGTCTCCATACATAGGCAAAATGGTCATGATAAATAAATGATTAATATTTTTTATTTTTTTGCAGGTAATGTGCTGAGATGCCTTTGTCCCAAGAAGAGCGTATAGAGATCATTCTTCTGGCAGGATCAGGAAGCTGTCGCAAGGTTGCCGAGGATTTTAACAGGAGACACGCCCCCGGCACGCACATCACACACGACACCGTTGCCAAACTCATTGAGAAGTTCAAGAAGACGAAGTGTTGCAGACCAACCGAGAAGTGGCCGTCCACGAACAGCCACCGATGAAGGCACAGCGACCATGGTGCTGGCAGCGTTCGCAGTGTGTCCCCAAAAAAGCACTCGACGGATGTCTGCAGAATGCCGTGTCAGCCAAAGGATGTATCGTCCGCATTATGAAAGAGCACAGATGGCATCCATACAAAATGCAAATGTTGCAGTATCTTAGCGAAGACGACCCGGACAGGCGGCTGGAATTCTGTGAATGGGCAAGAACAAAAGTGGACGAAGACACGGAGTTCTCGGCTGGCATCCTGTTTTCAGATGAAGCCAACTTTTATGTTCATGGAGAGGTTAATCGTCAAAACGTACGTTATTGGAGTGATGACAACCCGCACTGGATGAGTCCCTCAAAGAAGCAAGGCGCTCGAAAAGTGATGGTGTGGTGCGGGATATGGGGCAACACAATTGTTGGCCCTTTTTTCATTGACACCAATCTGAATGCCGAAATGTATTTAAACATGCTGCAAGACATAGTCAGGCCGTCCCTGCTGAACGAGGACGGGGGATTTCCAGCGTACTTTCAGCAAGACGGGGCGCCACCCCATTACGGTATCTGCGTGCGCCAGTGGCTGGATCAGCAGTTTCCGGGTCACTGGATTGGTCGCCGTGGTCCCGTGGAGTGGCCTCCGAGGTCCCCAGACCTCACCCCCCTTGACTTTTACTTGTGGAGGCACTTGAAGGCCATGGTGTACCAGATGAAAATACAAAACACGGACCACCTAAAGGAACGCACTCGTGATGCGTGTGCACGCATAACACCAGACGTGTTAACGCGCGTTTGTCATGACTGGGAGGAACGCATCCGTATGTGCATTCAATGTAATGGTGCCCACATAGAGCATATTTTGTGACTTACAAGTGATTGCATAATAAAGTGACCATTTTGCCTATGTATGGAGACTTTTGACTCACCCTGTATATATTATATAATCAGGTTCTGCTTCCACGGGAATAAATTTTCATTCTGACGAAGGTTAGGTTTCTCGATAGATATAGATATATGTATATATATATATATATCCCCGCAAGGGGGTTCTAAGCTCGTGCTCTTGAGTGCTCTTTGTGCTCGTTTGTACGTGCTTGTTCCTGGAGGTTTCACGTGCGCCCTCCCGGCCCTAGCACCCAAGGATGATGGGGCTCGACCCTGCAGTCCTTGGTCTTTTTCCACTTCGACTGTCCCCTCCACCCTTTCTTTTTCCTCTGTCTTTCCTCTCACTTTTTCTTTGTTTTTCCACCGAGATATGCCCTTTTAAATAGAGGCGAATCGGTTCTTCCCGAACTTAAAAAAAAAAAATATATATATATATATTATATATATATATATTATATATATATATATATAATTTAGACCGTTTCACGATTATATGGTAATTTTTCAAATTGAATTTTGATAAACGCACACAGTTTTATTTTTTTATATAAAGGAAGAAAAACAGACAAAATATCATTTTATTTGAATGATAAAAAGGCACCCCTCAGATGGCACTTCTTTTACATTAATGGATAATTAGAGCAAATATAAGACTGAACGAAAAATGTTTTAAAACAAAGCGACTTAAATTCTATTTAAGACATATATTGATTAAGAATATAGGGATTTCAGTGGCTGAGGGACCTCCTTTCTCCGATTTTCAATGATTTGAAAGGCCAGTTGTCTCTCTTCCTCACTCTTTGTGAGCTTCTCATTAAACTCTGTAGCCAGTGTGGTTTACTTGTAGAGTAGGAGACATTATAAAGAGTAGAGATAGGGCTTATAGGCTATATAAGTGCGATAAAGATAATCTGTTGTTACGAAACAACTACATATCTCTAAGGCGTGAAGCTTAAAGTGTAATAAAGTCAAAACGCGAATTTGAAATCTCCATAGCTCGTGACGGTAAAGAAAACCCCAAGCGATTCTTTCAATACGTCAATAATAGAAATCCAGTAAAAAGTGTCTTAGGTCCATTAAAAAATGTAAATGGAGATCTAGTCTCTGAAAACAAGGAAATGGCTACCTTGCTAAACGAATTTTTTACGTCAGTTTTTACTATAGAAGATGTAACGAATATCCCTACGGTCATAGACATAATACCTTTTGATAATGGTAATATTTTGGATAATATTGTCGTTAGTGAAGGGGAAGTAATGCGCTATATTGATAAAATGAAAACGCGTAAATCACCGGGTCCGGATTCCATATATCCCATACAACTAAAAGAATTAAAAGATAGCATTGTTGTGCCGCTAATAAAGATTTTTAATGCGTCTATTTCTGAGGGGTGCGTACCAGATAATTTCAAGCTAGCAAACGTAACACCTATCTTTAAGGAAGGCGATAAAGGTGCGGCGGGAAATTATAGGCCAATCAGTTTAACGTCTGTTGGAGGTAAGCTACTGGAATCAATAATTAGGGATCGTATAGTCGAACACTTAGAATACCATAAACTTGTTAGAAATACGCAGCACGGATTTAGGCGAAACAAATCTTGCTTAAGTAATCTTTTAGAATTTTTCCAAAGCGTGGTTGACGATTACGATAGACATCGGGCGGTTGATGTAGTGTATTTAGATTTTCAAAAAGCGTTTGACACCGTGCCGCACAAAAGACTCATTGAAAAAACTAAGGCTCATGGAATCAGGGGTGTAGTAATAAATTGGCTAGAAGAGTGGTTGCGAGGCAGGAAACAGAGGGTGGTCGTTGATGGAGCGGAGTCGTGCTGGGCTAATGTAGCGAGTGGCGTTCCTCAGGGTTCTGTATTGGGCCCCTTGCTTTTTCTTATATATATTAACGATTTAGATGTCGGCCTAGTCAGTACAGTTTCAAAGTTTGCGGATGACACGAAGCTGGGTGGTAGGGCGATTAATGACGAAGATAGAGGTAAAATTCAGGAAGATCTGAATAAAATCGTTGATTGGTCAGTCACATGGCAAATGAGATTTAACGTTGATAAGTGCAAAATTTTGCATATAGGTTCGCGTAACGGTAAATTTGCGTATAGTATGTCAGGGAAAGATTTAACAAGCGTAGAGCAGGAAAAAGATTTAGGAGTTATAGTCACTGGTGATTTAAAAGTAGCGAAACAAAGTACAGCAGCGGTCAATAAGGCGAACAAAGTGTTAGGTTTTATAGCTCGAAAATTTGAGTACAAATCGCGCGATATTATAGTTCCACTTTATAAATCATTAGTTAGACCCCATTTGGAGTACGCGGTCCAATTTTGGAATCCGTATATGCGCAAAGATATAGACAAAATCGAGAGAGTTCAAAGACGATCAACTAAGATGATTCCGTCGCTTAGGTCAAAGTCGTACGAGGATAGGCTTAAGGAGTTAAAATTGACAACACTCGAGACAAGGAGGTTAAGGGGTGATCTAATCCAGGTTTTCAAAATTATGAATGGGTTCGATAACGTAGATAGAGATAGCTTTTTCGAAATATCTCAATATAATAGGACTAGAAATAACGGGTGTAAGTTGGCAAGTAGAAGGTTCGAGACAGCAGTTGCGAAAAACTTTTTTACGCATAGAATAGTAAATAGCTGGAATAGTTTGCCGGTAGAAGTAATTAGTAGCACGTCTATAAACATGTTTAAAAATCGATTAGACGCATATGTTGATAGAAAGGGTATAGTTTAAGGTAGTAAAATTAAGGCTTTCTGGGGATAGATCCCACAGCTCAACACAAGTGTTGTGGGATATAGGGAGGCAGCGTCTTGGGTTAGGGGATACTCTCTGTCCTTACACACCCCATTTAAAGAGATTCCTCTGCCGAGCGGTGCCCCCCATAGTACTGTGAGGTATTGAAAAACTCATGATCTTCACTTGCCCCACAAACACCTTTAAATGGGAGACCCAAAATGGGTGCACACACATTTGTACATTACTGTACAGTCTTTACAGCCACACCTACTCTTTTTCTCGTAAGTGTATATATTGTAATGTATATGATTGTAAATTTTGACTTGGTCCGCTATCGATATGGACCGTGACTTGATGGATACCGTAATGAAATTGACTGGATTCTTTGGATTCGATATATTTGCATGTCCTTTATAAATAAATATAGAGTGTAACATATTTGTGGATAGTAGTCTATTATGACTTGATCCTCTGGATCAGAGATTCTATCTTTAGTTTTAAATCGATAATTAATTAGTTTTAAATTGATAATTATTTAGTTTCGTAAAAATTGGTCGTTGCCAATTTACCGGCAGTTTTTACATAAATTTCTTATGTTCTTGTGGTTCGGAACCCACGTAAAATTGTAGGTCCCCTCCGCCACCACGGAGGACATACACAATACACGAACACAGTTAGGTAGACCAGCCATGAGTGGATCCTAGGGTCTTTGTTGGTCTGAAACATTATAACATTACTTTGACTGCCATGACCCGATTACGGTGCTCCTCAATGTCTTCAAGTTTCTTGGGAATTTCTATTTTCAAACACTTGAAGAAGTCTTGTGTTTGAGTTGTGACAAAACTGGTAATCTTTAAGTCATTGTGGTTTTGCAACATTCGGGGGGCCACCTTTCTTGCCCTCACTTTTCGAGGAGGAGTGTGGTGAAGGTTGTGGAGCATTAGAACCTTATCATCTTCAGTCACGAGGTTTGAGAAAAAGCCAAATCCTACAAGGTCCTCACTCAAGTACCAACCATGGTTCTGAAGTTTTTTGAGGGCTGTAGCACCCACTTCCTTATCAACCTGGATCTTGTAGATATGTAGCATCTTGAGGAGGGCCAAATCATTTGCTGGAGCATCAATTCCAACTGGAGATGTATACCAAGCTTGAAGATAAACTGTCACTGAAAAGGCGTTTATTCGTATCAGAGCTTGTTTTTCATGAGGGGTGAGAAGGAATTGGTTCCTAAATAAGTAAATTTTTAAGGAATAGATGCCCTTTCCCATCCATCTAGCTCTGCTGTAAGCTCCTGGGTAGTGGAATCTGCTATCAGAGCCTTTATTTGTTTTAGGCATTGGACAACCAAGGAAGATAAGTGCAAGTTCTAAGTATTCCCTGTAGTCACCTCGAGTGTGGCCCTCTTGAAGTTTGGAGTTGATGAAAGAAATAAGCTTGTCTCTGTGCTTCAAGATCGAATGATCTAAAGATTCTGAGGTGAGATCATTGGGTTCATAGGGCTTGTAATTCTGCTGATCAATGTTATCCCAACAATCTCTGAATCGATTGAATAAGGGAATTTGTGGACCCGAAGAAGAGAAAAACATGTCAAAAACTGCAGTGATAAGAAGCTCGTGGATATGGTGGCGGCATGCCAGAAAAAGGAGTGATCTCTGAAGGGCCTTTTGGATGATGGTACAAGCCCCAGCATGGATACCTGTATTGCTTGCAGTAGTATCAAAACAAAGGCCTGCTACCCACTCATTTACTTGTGGCCATTGCTTCAAGACATCTAAAACTGCTCTCCCCATTTCTTCTCCCGTTCCAGAAATAAGCTTTGGAATAGACAGTAATTTTTCTAATTCGCCTGCACCAGTCACAACAATGGGCATTACATCAATCTTACCCCCATGCATGGATGGAAGAAGCTTTCCATCAAAATGAATTATTAAAGGGGTATTTGGTTGGAAACTGGCTTTAATGTCTTCTCCCATCTGCATCCGTGTTGATCGCCGAGACCTGTAGATAGAGGATGATGAAAGTGTGATCTCTTCAATTTCCACTCCAGCAGCTGAAAGGGCAGGTGCCACAATGTGCATAGCAGCTCTTGCAGGTGTTCCAGTGCGGTCCAGAGCAGCCAAGAACTTTTTATCCCTAACAATTACACCTGGTTCAAGCTTCTCCTTTTTTGAAGATGATGATGAGAGTGCTCTGTAGAACAATTCATCACCAGATGATTCTTCACTTCCTCCTGAACCGGAATTTTCACATTGGTTGAGATCCACAACCTTTGTCAATTGCCTTATTTCTTCCTTTGATTTCCTGCGAAGTTTTTCCATTCTTTCCATGCTTATCTGTCGTGCTTTTGCCTTTCTTGAAAACTCCTTGTCTTCTGGACCCATAATCATTTTCCGATCGTTCCTGTGATCCTTAAGAAAATCTTTATCCTCCTGCAATTTTATTTCTGTTTCCACTTCTGAATGAGCTACATCGAAAAGCTTCTTTAAGCTGGTGACAAATTCTGCTTCATTCTTCTCTTGGGTAGGAGTTCGTCGAGTTCGGTTCTTGACCAGCCCTTCATGCTTATTGTAAAGCCTTTTAAGCTTTGAGACAATATAAGGCTTGTGGGATGTAATTAAGGAGGCTTTTTCCCACATAGCAATAACTTCGTTGGCTACATTTGCTCAAGCTACAGAGACATTTTGCTTTCCCACCTTAATGTGATAAAAAAGACGTTTAAGGACATCACTGTTAGTTGGAAGCTGCTTCTCAGAAAAACCCTCTTCCAGCACTTGTCCGACCAACCAGACTTCACACTTGTTTCTGGTTTTTGCCATAATTCTGAGGGAAAAAGTTTTACCACCTGTTAGTCTTAATAATAATATAATATAATCATTAATCACTCACCTAAATTATATTATGATTTGATTACTGTAAGAAAGTTGTAAAGTAACATGAAGTAACCTTTCTAGAACAGTAAACTTGTGAAAATATCAGTAATTATAGATGAAAAAGCAAATAAAACATCATATAATCCATAAAGGGAAAAAATGGAAATTCTAGAATAGTTATCCTGAAGGAAGAATTTTCTAGAATTCTCTCTAAAGAATATAGGGGGGTTACTGGACCATTCCTGAAATGACCTACTTATCTTCCAATTTTATTTATGAATTTTATATACCAAATTTAAGAGGACACACAAAATAAATAAATATATTTGCCAGAAAAATGAAAATTTTCTCATGAGGGGTAAAATAGATATGCATTGAGGGGTGGGATAACAATAAGCCCTTGTCTTAATATTTTGCATGAAGTCTTTATTCATGACATATTACTTTTTTAGTATGTGTGCGTTGAGCCATCATAAATTTCGATTTTTCGAAACGGCCTAAATTATATATATATATATCGTAAAGAACGACGCTTGTATAGGAGATATTCCGCGCAAGACGAGAGAGAGAAAACGGAACAAATGAAAAAATGAAGTACCACCTGGGAATCGAACCCGGGATCTTCCGATTGCCGGTCAGACGCGATACTATTACACCATGGACTTCACTCTTCCAAATGCCGTAATTCTTCTACATACTCGCAGAAACCAATGCCCCAAGGGGGCACCTCCCGCATGCCGTAACATTATGTACATTCAACTGCAAAGAACACGCAGTATAAATAACGTAAAGAACGACGCTTGTATAGGAGATATTCCGCGCAAGACGAGAGAGAGAAAACGGAACAAATGAAAAAATGAAGTACCACCTGGGAATCGAACCCGGGATCTTCCGATTGCCGGTCAGACGTTTTCTCTCTCTCGTCTTGCGCGGAATATCTCCTATACAAGCGTCGTTCTTTACGTTATTTATACTGCGTGTTCTTTGCAGTTGAATGTATATAATGTTACGGCATGCGGGAGGTGCCCCCTTGGGGCATTGGTTTCTGCGAGTATGTAGAAGAATTACGGCATTTGGAAGAGTGAAGTCCATGGTGTAATGGTATCGCGTCTGACCGGCAATCGGAAGATCCCGGGTTCGATTCCCAGGTGGTACTTCATTTTTTCATTTGTTCCGTTTTCTCTCTCTCGTCTTGCGCGGAATATCTCCTATACAAGCGTCGTTCTTTACGTTATTTATACTGCGTGTTCTTTGCAGTTGAATGTATATAATGTTACGGCATGCGGGAGGTGCCCCCTTGGGGCATTGGTTTCTGCGAGTATGTAGAAGAATTACGGCATTTGGAAGAGTGAAGTCCATGGTGTAATGGTATCGCGTCTGACCGGCAATCGGAAGATCCCGGGTTCGATTCCCAGGTGGTACTTCATTTTTTCATTTGTTCCGTTTTCTCTCTCTCGTCTTGCGCGGAATATCTCCTATACAAGCGTCGTTCTTTACGTTATTTATACTGCGTGTTCTTTGCAGTTGAATGTATATATATATATATATATTATATATATATATATATATATATATATATATATATTAGGGTGTCCCAAACTCATAGGGGGCCAAATATGTTTTCGGGATACAAATCCGCTCGTGTTGCGCTCTTTTGATGTTTCCCATTAGAAGTCTTCCTGTAAAATTTCAGAGAGATCGAAGGAAATTTAAAGGTCCCGAACTTTGAACACTTTATTTCTCCTCTTAACTGAAAGGCAAATTAACTGAAATATTTCTCTCAAAAGTTCCATCACAAAGATGATTATACAAAATAAACATATATTTTAATCTTAACACACAAACAACAATTTCAAAGCATCACATTTATGCATTTTAACTAAACACGTGTTTCATGAGATCCGTTTTTGTTCCCTTCCGGCTCACATTCCGTCGGTGTGAGTGGACAGTTCGAAGGATAAACTGGAGGTCTTCTTCATCACGGCACAGAGGTTTGCTTGTGTATTTCTCAATGAAGGCGATGCCTCGCTCTGCTGCATCATTGACCACCATCAGTTCTGCAGCTCGGCTCTTTGCCAGACGGTAGTTTGCGTCAGTAGGCCATGTTTCAGAGTCTTTGGTGAGGAACGTGGGCTCAACTTGGAGAAACTGGAAGAGAGTGGTGGATCGACTCGTCACCCACGGACTTAAACGGCCATCCACTTGCAGTCCCTTGCCTTGGACCCGTTTGAGTCCTTTCCCAGGGCGCTTTTTCAGGTTAGCCGTTATGTTACGCTTTTCATTGTCGTCAACTCCGTCATCAAACAGTGCAAGACAGATTAAGTCCTCCGAGATATATCACAGATGACGGAGCACAGCCCGGTAAGCTGTGTTTCCAACGTCCTTGTCAGGGTAACCTACAAGAAGATTGCAAAGCCTAACGTCATTTTTGGGAGATTTGATGGCGATGGGAGCCTCGTGCCAGTGACGCACGTATACAAGGCTCACGAAGAGAGCCATACGGCGAACCCCTTGCAGTTCTTGGAGACGAAGTTCGGAGAACTGGGACTGCAGTAATGCTATTTTCAGGCAGTAAATAGCTTTGGCCATCCATCTGGCCTGATGGTAAGCCCCTGGAGGCCGAAGCTTGTAACGTCCTACGTCGTCTCCGAGGTACAAGAGGCTCAGTCGAAGAAGTTCTTCATAATCCTCTCGAGGATGATTACCACTTCTTAGGGCATCGCGGAGATAGTCTATTACCTCAAGTCGCATTTGTGAAAGGCAAGCATTGTCATTTATGAAGGCTTTAGCCACCTCGTCCTTGTCAAATGCATCCAACTGACAGTGGTTCATTGATGGCCAGGCCTCCTTGAATCTCCTGAAAAGTGGGATCTGAGGACTTGGTGGTGTTCCTAGGCACACGACGAAGACATCCTTGAGAATCACTTCGTGAACGTGATGACGGCAAGCAAACCATAAAAGAGATCTTCCCAATGCCGCTTCCAAACGCGCACACGCACCTTGCACTATCCCTGTGTTTGATGCCGTTGTGTCAAACACCATGCCTATGATCTTGTCCTCAATTCCGACTAGGGTGAGCGCTTGATGGACTGCGCTTGCCATTTGCTGTCCTGTGCCGGCTATTATTTTCGGTGCTCCTAATAGCTCTTCCACACCATCCCCAGTCACCACAACAGCAATCCGATCGACTGACTTACCCTCCTGTTCGATGTCAGTGAGTATCTTTGTGTCCCAGTGGATCTGCAGTCGAGGTGGAAGCTGCTCGGGGTGGCCAATAACATTGGTCCCTATCATTGTACGGGCCTTTTGTCGGAAGCGGTGAACCGTGCTCTTTGATGGAACACTGTCAGGACCGAGAGCTAGGGATTTTGCAGTCGCAGCAAACGCTGATGTTGCCTGTCGAACAGAAAGGCCCTCGCGATCCCAAGTTGCTGCCAGGTCAAGATCACTCAGACTTTCTTTTAGTCTGTCATGTTTGGGAGCTTTCGAAGGTTTAAGTCCACAAGTGACGGCTTCGTTTCCACTGTCAGCTGACGATGTGCTAGAACTGCTGTCGGTAGCCTCTTCTGTGACTCCTACAGCTAGAGCTCCTCCGTTTGACGCCGGTGTGCCCGCTCAAGAGCTCTTTCCCTTTCCTGTCTTTTCATTGTGGCTGCATTATATTTTCTATCTTCACCTCCATGTAACTCGTATGTTGATCTGCCCTTTGGGAAATGAGGAATTCCTTGTCTTCAAGAGGGATATCTCCCCGATCCAGAACGTCTGAGCGGGCGACATCAAAAATATCCTCCATATCAGCCAAGAATACATCCCGCTGCATAGTGTAAGTCATTCTAGTCTTGTTCTTGTTTTTATGCAAATTTCGATACCTCTGAACCAAAGCTTTCAGTTTAGTCGAGGCATGAACGGAGGTTGTTGCCGATATTACAGCCTTGACACTGTTGGAATCTGTCTTCTTTTGGTCGCGGTGATGGTAGAAGAAAAGGAGCAACACGTCCATATTACTTGGTAATCGAGATTTAGCCAGCTCTGCTATCGGAGACTTCTCAAGAAGCCACAACTTGATGTTTGATCTTGTCAACGCCATAATGATCAATTCTGAAAACCAAAAAAATGTCATCAAACGGGACCTCTAAATATCATCTGATCGAGTTGAAAATCACACAGCCAATGCTTTAGCCCAAACCACATCCGGGCATGACACGAGTGGTCAGGTCGTGTTAAGAAAAAAATTGGGACACCCTAATATATATATATATATATATATATATATATATATATATATATATATATATATATACATATACAGGGTCTGCCAAAAAAAACTAAGCCAAATTCAAACCTTTATTAAAACAAAACCATTTATCTAATTAAGTTGAATTTTTTACACAAAGTATAGGTAATCACCTATTATCCTTTAAATTTTTATGACGATATTTTCAGAATTGTTAATTTTATTAATAATTAACTAAAAAGTGAGATTCTCCTACAAAACATGAAATTTTTTTTTTTACGATATACTGTAGATAATTTTTAGTTTAATAAAATTAAAAGAACTGTTCAATATGATTCCCTTGCATTTCTATCACTTTGTCCATGCACTCTTTTAAATGGTTTAAATTGCAGATCAGATTTAATAATCCTTCTTACGCTTGATTCTGATATTTCTAGTTCTTTTGATATTTGAGCAGGTGTCATGTGGCTACCAGGTCGATCCTCTTGACTAAGGATACGTTCCTCCACTTTCTGAATATTTTCATCTACTCTAACTGATTTTGGTCGCCCACTACCAACCTTCCTTTCAATGCTTCCTGTTTCATCGATAGTTCTCAATAAGTAATCTAAACCTGATCTAGTCCATCCTTTATAATCGAATTCAGGAAGTAATTTCCTTGCACTATAACCTTTTTCAACTCTATAATGCTTTATAATTATTTCATCTTCATGTGAGAATGGCATATTTAGAGGTATTCACGAAAAATTTTAAATCTAAACAAATTCTGAAACAGAGAAAAAAGAAGATATTACATAATGAGAAAAACTGAAATTTTCACAATGTGTAGAAATAACCGCATAACTCCTAAAATATTTAAAATAAAGTTATAAAATTATCACAGATTATTTATGAGCCTTTTATTTATTTAGTGTAAAAAAATATTTGAAATCTCTCTCAAATTGTGCATTTTATAGAGATTTCAAATTGGCTTAGTTTTTTTTGACAGACCCTGTATATGTTACGCCCAAACATCGAAATCGCTCAGTGAGCGAAAAAACAGCCACAACTCCTTGTGGATGCACTTCAATGACCACACACCGATGTTAGATATTTTTTCGCTTTATGGCCGTTCTCAAACAACCACAACGCGTTGTTGACGATTCGGATATGACCACAACGCGTTGTGGACGATTTGAAACGACCACACACCATATAAAATGCTGTCTGTCTGTCTGTCTGTCTGTGTGTGTGTCACCCTAAAACACGGAAACGGCTCCTCGAGAGAAAAAATTATTAGGTAAAAGTTCCTTAAAATTAATCGAAACCTACGGGAAAATTATTGAATACCCGGTTAGGTTAATTGAATGCCCGGTTAGGTCAACTGTATGCCCTTGACGATTGGTTAGGGCATGGGTCGGGGAACTTTTTTGGGTATTACCCGAAAATCTATTTGAGTAAAATGAAATTACCCCCAGACTTCAAAGTAAACAAAAACAAGCCAATTGCTCTTAAAATTGTTGCATATGGTGTCTCTCATACCGCACGCATTACCCCCAAAAGTTTCAAATGTACCCCATTTGGGGTAATTTACCCCTGTTCGCCGACCACTGGGTTAGGGTAAGTCGTGACTCGTGATATTTTCGTTAAAACTAACGAAAATATCACGGCTTAACCTAACCAATCGTCAAGGGCGTACAATTAACCTAACTGGGCACTCAGTTGACCTAACCGGGCAAATTGACCTAACCGGGCACTCAGTTGACCTAATCAGTTGGTTATTTTTTTACATTTACGTCTCATTCTAAAGTTGTTTAAAATTAATCGAAACCTACGGGAAAATTATTGATGATAATTTTTTAAAAGTATCTTTTTTCTAGCATATCTACTTAACTTTGCTTTTTAATCAGTGAATACGTCGATAAATATGCGTCGTGTTTATATCATTTCAATATACGTCGTGTTTAAATAGTGTTTGTTGACAGACGTCGGTGTGTGGTCGTTTCAAATCGTCCACAACGCGTTGTGGTCATATCCGAATCGTCCACAATGCGTTCGGTTGTTTGAGAACAGCCATGAAGCGAAAAAATATCTAACATCAGTGTGTGGTCACATAGGTGCATCCACAACGCATTGTGGCTGTTTTTTTCGCTCACTGAGTGATTTCGATGTTTGGGCGTAACATATATATATATTAGGGTGCCACTTATTTGGGGTGTTTTTCATTTTTTGGGAATTTCTATCAGGACGGGCGCATTTCTGGTGTCATTCCATCTAAAAACATTGTGTGTAAAATAATTTTGAAATAAAATAATAATTAGAACTGCCTCAACGAGGTCAAAGTTTATACTTTTTGTCGAAAAGTACTCATGGCGTTCTGTTATCATGTCAGTTTTCGTTTCGATAGCTGCTGTAGTTTCTGAGTTGAAAAATGATAACAGACAGACAGACGGACGGTCAGAGTCGTTGGTTTAGTCTTCCGCACTGGTGTACAGAACACTAAAATGAGGTATTATACAGGGTGTAACACGAGTTTATCCAAATATTGATACAGGCGAAAGAACATGTTATTCTAAGTAGAAAATGGGTTGGGACGAGTTTTGCCAACACTAACAGTGTTTCATTCTCTTTTTCAGTGAGTTCTGAAACGACGTGATGGCTTCGGCAACAAGATCTAAAACAGCAGTCTATCTCCTGGGGACCGTGGACCACAGCATCACAGGAAGCATGCTGCCTACGGGAAAGCAGGCGCTTCAGTACTTTTTCCACCTTCACCTTGACGTCAAGAAGCCGATCAAGGAAGCAGCCGCTGAGACAGTGACCGCAGTCAAGGAATTCTGGGAGCGGTCCCGTATTCCTACGCAGAAAGACCAACGCGCAAGGGACAAGGTTCTCCGAATGTACGAGAAGTGGCGGGCTCTGAACAAGAACTCGAAACGGCGCACTGTGACCCAAATCAGGAACGAGGCCGAGTTCCTCTCATCCCTTGACCGCCTCTTCGACATCGCACACGAACAGGCGATGTCGATGATCACAATCGAAGAGGACAGGGAGTTCCTGACGGGACAAAGGGCCGAGGTGCGGCGCGGCCGCATCTCCTCCACACGTGACATGACGCTGCACACTGAGGAGGAGCGTGCGAGGAGACAGGAAGCGGAAAGGAGCCGCCGGCAAGATGATGAAAGGGCGAACAGAGAGAGCCGAGAAGAACTCGTCGAACTGGCATCGAGCTCCAGCTCAGGTGCAAGCAGCCCGACTCGGTCACCGACACGGCGTCGTCGCCGAGAAGAAGAGGAAGAGCTCTCTCTCCCGGGCCCGTCCACGTCGAATGCAGAAGCATCTACGACCCCTTTACCACCCAAGCGATTACGCGCGTCGAAAAAGATGATCACCCCTGATCTCTCCGCAGCGATGGATCGGACGAAACTTACCGACCGAGAAGGTGTTTTTTTGCTGTCGGCGGCTGCGAGGAGCTTGGGCCACGACCCTGAGGAGCTGGTCTTGAACCGCGAATCCTCCCGCCGCGACCGAGCAAAGTTCCGTGCTATGGCAGCAGCGGAAATGAAGGCAGCCTTCCATCCTACTGTGCCGCTGACCGTTCACTGGGACGGGAAAATCGTACCAGCGGCTGACGGAGGCCCTGCTGAAGATCGCCTTCCAGTTCTGGTGTCTGGGGAGAACGTCGACAAGCTTCTGGCTGTGCCCAGCCTCCCCGACGGCACCGGCCGCGCCATGGCGGAAGCCGTCCTCTCTGCCCTCGAGGATTGGGACATCAAGGGACGGATCTGTGCCCTCTCTTTTGACACCACCGCCTCAAACACAGGACTCTCAGGAGGAGCTTGCTATATCATTGAGCGGAAACTCGAGAAGACAGTGCTTCATTTGGCTTGCCGCCACCACATCCACGAACTGGTGTGCGAGAAGGCATTCACGGCGTGCCTCGGTCCCTCTACTGGTCCTGACATCCTCCTGTTCAAACGATTCGCCGCCCAGTGGGACTTCATCGATCAAACCAAAGCGAAGCCCTTCGAGGATGGAACCATGCCGCAGCACCTGAAGGACGCCCGCGACGACCTGCTGATCGAATTCAGCCGCCTCCTCGACGGTCAACATCCACGTGATGACTACAGGAAACTTCTGGAGCTCTCTGTAATTGTGCTGGGCGGTCCGAACAAGCGGGGTGCCCGGTTCGCTCGTCCCGGCGCCTTCCATCGCGCGCGCTGGATGGCAAAAGTTATCTATGCCATCAAACTGTTCTTGTTCCGGGAACAGTTTCAGATGTCGTCAGGCGAAGCGGCTGGAATCCGGCGATTCACCATCTTCGCCGTGTCCATCTACGTGACGGCCTGGTACAAAGCGCCGCTCCCGGCAACGGCCCCAGCCGCGGACCTCGCGCTGCTGAAGGCCCTCGTCTATTATCCGGACTCAGCGGTGGCCAAGGCGACGGCGACAGTCTTCGCCAGGCACCTATGGTACTTGAGCGAGCGCCTCGTCACCCTGGCCATCTTCGACGAGGGTATCGACTTGGCGACAAAGCGGGAGATGATTAAAGCGATGGAAGAAGAGGAAGGATCGGAGGATCCCCCGCGGCGTATCAATGTGGACCTGTCCACCGCCGCCTCAATCGCCAACAATACATTGGCCAAGTTCACAACGACTACATCAAAGGAGTTCTTCAAGGTTCTGGACATCAGCACCGCCTTCCTGCTCAAGGATCCGGAGGAGTGGCGGACGGACCCCCTTCATCGCCGCATCCCGCCGAGTCCAGGCCCTTCAAGTTGTCAATGACTTCGCGGAGCGCGGGGTGGCGTTGATGCAGTCTTTCAACCTGGCCCTTACCAAGAGTGAAGACCAAAGGCAGTCCCTCTTACAAGTGGTCGAGAAGCACCGCTGTGACTTCCAACCGCCCGCAAGTCCACCGTGACCTCTGCAAAGTAGGCAACAATGAGAGGGAGATGGGCGCCCATGATACCCCCCCCCTTGAGGGGCTAATACTCGAGTTGAGGGGGACCTAGAGTTGAAAGTATGAAGTCCAGTTATATGTTTTAGGTCAAGATTAGTAGCTTGAACAAACTAGAAGTGATATTTTATTTGCTAGAGGCATAGAACATCATGATCTAAAATTTCAACTTTTCGAGAAAATATACAAACTTTGACCGTATTGAGGCAGTTCTAAATATTGTTTTATTTCAAAAATATTTTACACACGATATTTTTTGACAAAATGGAACCAGAAACGCGCCCGTCCCGATAAAAATTCAAACTTTCGAAAATAAGTGTCACCCTAATATATATATATTGTATTATATGTATAATACAAAGTCATCTGACAAATATGACAAATATAGGAATCCGAGAGCCGTATAGGAGGCATACAAAAAGACATTTCATACGATATCGGGACAACAGGTATCGAAAAAGATAGAGAGAAGAAAATTCTCGGAGGATTACAAGGCAACAAAACTAGCACCACCATTGGAAAACGAATCGGAACTACATAAATGTAAAAACGATAGCGAAAAAATAAAAATAATCCTAGCCAACATTCGCGACCTTAAATCAAACCATTCCCCGGACAAAGTCATATACCTGAAAGGACTCGTTCAAGAAACCGGAGCAGACTTTGCAAATCTCATGAAAACCCATCTAAAGGACTGCCAAGCGAACTGCGAAAACAGAGTTTTGTGTTGACCAAAAAAAATAAAAAAATAAAAAAATAATTACAACTATAACATACTCCGAGCCGACAGAACAGTAAGGCGTAAATGAGGATGTGCTGTTTACACACGCGAAAGACATATGGCAGAAACGGCTATAAGTACTTCAAACAACTACGTAGAATCTGTAGCAGCAAAAGTTGAAAAATTAAATATGGTACTAATTGTAATGTACAGACCCCGAAACACACCAACTTCAAAATTCTCAGATTCCATTACAGAGGTCAGAAACTGGGTAAAAGATCTACTCTCTCTCCCACCCCAAATATTTTTCTCTGTGGTGATTTTAATTTTCTGTTCATGAAATATAAAAGGATAGGAAAATATATATGTATACACCAAGACAAGGGGAGCACAAGGGAAACCAGGAGCAAGCAAAAGTGCTCCTAGCTCGAGCCAAAGAATTTATGTTAACACAAGAAATAACAGAAAACAAGAAAAAACAACTGCCTAGATTTGGTATTCACAAACAACAGCAACTTAATTGACAACAAAGAAATATCCCCAACTATAATATCTAATCATAACATTATTGAAATAACAACTAATATAAAAGCAACAGGAAAGGCAAGAACACAAACGAAAGAAAGAAGCCAATTCGAAATTTTTAATTTTCACTCCAAAGCTATAAACTGAGAAGGTGTTGCATCCAATATAGAAGCAATAGATTGGAAAACCATCTTCAAGACAACGGAGAAGATGCTAATGACTTTAGAGGAGAAGACGTTGGAAACTGTGGAAAGACATGTCCCAAAATACAACAAAGAGGAAAAAGACATGTCCCAAAATACAACAAAGAGGAAAGGGAAGCAGGTACGAGACACAAAAGAGGTCAATGTTTCAAAAGAGAAAAAGAGTGACTGCAAAATTAGGAAACTGCAACGACAACAACATTAGAAAAATATTAAATGATAAACTGCAGAGTATAGATTGCGTCATACAGGACCTAATTGAGAAACATACAGGAAAAGACGATGACTACGCTATAGAAGCGATAAAGGTTAACTCAAAGTACTTCTATTTTTTGCAAAAAGGAAGTCGAAAAATCACACGACTACCGGACCTTTGAAAAATAAAGACAGTACTTTATCTGATAATCTAATAGAAGTATCTGAAATATTAAGAGCTCAGTGCGAATCCTCTTTCAGTATCCCAAAAACTGACAAACTGATATGCGACAGAAAGACGTTCTTTGAAGAACTACAAGGGGGAAAGTATAACAGACTTTGACTTTACGACAGATGATATTATACAAGCTATATGGAAACTAAAAGTACACTCGGCGGCAGGACCGAACAAATGGAATGCCACACTGATCAAAAACTTCAAGAATGTAACCGCTGAGCCTCTATATTGGATATGGAGACGATTACTCGACACAGGATAAATATCGGGCATCCTGAAGAGAGCGAGCATAGTTCCAATATACAAAGGAGGAGATCGATCCGAGGCCAAAAACTATAGGCCAGTGTCGCTTACATCTCATCTCACTCACTAAAATATTTGAAAGAATAGTTAGGCAGAAAATCTATGACTTTTTGGAAACTCGGAAAAAATTCAAATGGTAACTAACATGGGTTTCGGTCAGGCAGATCATGCCTATCACAACTAATGGAACACTACAACATTACTGATGCACTGGAAAATAATGGAAACTACGATGTAATTGTAATATACACAGACTTTGCCAAAGCGTTCGACAAGTGTAACCATGGAATCATAATACATAAACTGAAATATATGGGAATAACATGAAAAGTAGAGAAATGGATATATAATTTCCTTAGTGAGCAGCGGCAAGTCGTTACAGTTCATCAGAATCAGGTCCTCAGCTCAGTACCACAAGGAACAATATTAGCTCCACTACTCTTCATAATCATGGTACTGACATAGATGAGGACGTAACCAGGGACAGCGCAGTAACTTCGTTTGCCAATGACACAAAGATTAGTAGAAAAATAAGAAACGCAGAGGATATAGGATCTCAACAAATAGGCATGAACATAATCTCCAAGTGGTCGGAAGACAACAATATGAAATTTAACACGGAGAAATTTCAACTGTTAAGGTACAGATAAAGGGAGGACCTAAAATACATGGAATACTATACCCCAAATGGACATGAAATTCAGAGAAATTCTAAAGCAAAAGATTTAGGAGCTGTAATGACTGATGATGTGAAATTTGAAACACAAAATAAGATAGCAGTAAACTGAGCAAAGAGAATAACTGGGCAGATACTGAGAACCTCTAAACGAAGGGATAGGAATATAACGATTCCTCAATTGAAAACACTGATCATACACAAATTGGAATACTGCTCGATCCTAACACCTCCATATAAAAAAAGAAGATATTAGTCAGCTAGAAGGGATTCAGAGAAGCTTCACAGCCAACATCAATGGGTGCAAAGAACTAAATTACTGGGAAAGGTTACATGAATTAAACCTACATTCACTGGAAAGAAGGAGAGAGATACATCATTATTTACACTTGGAAAATAATTGCGAAACTAGCCCCTAATCTTACTCTGAACCCTACAAACCCCCTAAACAACAGTGGAAAGTAGAAAAGGAAGACTGTGTCGTGTCGCCAAATTAAAGGCTCGGCAGGGAACACATTCAACTCCGAAGGAAAATAGTTTTGTTGTGAGAGGACCAAGACTGTTTAACCAGCTGCCCAAGGGACCAAGGAACACGAGTGGTGTTGCGGTGGGCATCTTCAAAAGAAGATTAGACGCCTGGCTCAGAACAATTCCAGATTAGCCTGGTGTACCTGGCTATATAAATTGGAGAATACAAGAAGCCAACGCAACGGAACATTTGAAATATATTATATATGTAATAACCTTCTCTTTCACAGATGTCGGGCAACGTCAGGATGTTACTAGAGAGAAGGTTATTACTTTAAGCACTCCTGGATGCAGAAATAGTTTACTCTTCGTATTCCCACAATCGAGGAGTACTGTGTGGGTCCGTGTTTTTCTTTTATCCCAGTTATCAAAGTCCAAAGAGTAGAAAATGAACACAACGGCTTAAACGATTTTTAATTTGAAGATACGCGAGATAAATATAATTGATTAGCGTGAATCAAATGTTTCTTTTATACGTAACAGAGTTAATAATAATAAAAATAATAAAAGTTCCATAATGATAATATGTTACTTTATCTTCATTGTAAGATATGAGAAGTCAAAGACCCCTCTAAGACACCCTTGTCCGTTCTGAGTCCCCAAGCTTATGTGAATCAATTGCAAGCTACCGATCTTTCTAAACGGTCCGACTTTAAATTGATACCCTAGGAATCTTCCAATTTTCAAAAGCAATTCCCGTTAACGGACCGAAACCTTTTCGGCCCGGAGACCCTCTCCAGGGATCTGCCTTAAGTGTGCTGATCCCCTTCTTTTACAGTCAAAGGAACGGAACCTGGCTACGCCATCACGCAAGCGGTTGACGTCACCTGAGAGCATTGTTTTCCCCAAGTGAAATCAAAGAAACCGTCTGCGTCACTGCGCCTGACTTCCGTTCGGAAGGAAACGAGTCATACATAGCTTGGGAATTATTGAATGAATGAAATCACCTAAATATAATAGTCATCAGGGCGCGACTTTACTTCGATTATAAATTATAACGTGTAACATATATATATATGATGAATAAAACCACGAAGGAAAGGAAACACAAAATTGTGCTCAAGCGCTTTCGTCTAATGACATCCTCAGGAACACTGAAGTACATAAAAAGGTTAAGCCTATATATAGGTTACAGAAAGAAAAAAAAAAAAATAACATACATACACACACACACTATATATATATATATACTTTTGTATATTGCTGAGAATTTTACTTTGGATAGTTTTTGAATTTTATATACTTGCGTTTAAATTTACATTGTTATAGTTAAGTAATTGAATATTAGTGGTTTTTAGCGATTTAGAAGTTTTCATAGCGTGCCGGCTTAATTTAACTTATACCTGTGACGGTTTAAATTTTTAACTCCGCGATGCCGTCGCAGAAAGCGTCGTGTGTTAGGTGTAGGGTTAACCGGTGGTATTCGGAATTTAAGGATTATAACGGCGGTCCAATGGCGATTACCGATAGATCAGTTTGTTTCTTTTGCGAGTTCATGGAGGAATTAGTTGACATAAAACGCAGTGTACGTGAGGTAGCGGATAGACTTGCAACGCTTGATGAGGGCAGGGTTAGGGCTACGGTTGACGGAAGCCGAACCAATACTAACGTTGAAGACGTTAGTAATTTGAAGGGTGAGGTGCGTAACTTAGTTTCTAGTTTAGGTAGCTTGTCGGGAAGGTTAGATAGAGTTGAGGAAGAGGTTAAGGTTAGTCCGAGAGTAGTAGATAGCGAGGGATTTAGAGAGGTTAAGGGTGGAGCTAGGCCGCGTACATTAGGTGATAGGAATCCCCCCCTATCGAGGTTTCGAACCCTTTCGCCCATTTGGAAAGGGACGTGAATGAGGGGGAAACTATTTTAATTGGGGACTCTTTAGTGCGCCACATGGACAAAGAGTTCGTTAAACGGAATCCAACCAATAGGAGGAGGGTCTGTCTCCCGGGGCCAGGGTTGACAGAGTTAGAGACGAAGTGGATAGGGTTGACGTTGCTTCCCGTCACTCAATGTTGGTGACGATGGTAGGAGGCAACGACTCGTATAGGCCCGATACGAGAGTGCCTGACCTTTTGGAGAGATATAGGGGGTTAATTAGGTCCCTGAAGGCGAGGTCAGATAGGTCTTTAGTTCTAGGTATTACCCCTAGGCACGGTTTGGGTCTTAGAATTACGTCTAAAACAATATTTTTGAATAACAAATTAGAAGAGATTTGTGCTGAGGAAAGTGTACCCTTCGTAAAGCTGTGGTCCGAATTCAATGATCCTAGCCTTTTTATAAAAGATGGGGTGCATTTTAATGAAATAGGTAATGCTAGGCTAGGTAGGTTAATAGACGAAAACGTGCGAAAGCTGTATAGGTCGAAGCCTTCTTTAAACGTTGTGGGTCCGGGAAACGCGGGCCCGACGTGATAAATAGTTTAAAACGCGGGCCCGTGGTAAAAAATAACTTAAACGTCTTTTATTGCAACGCGCGTAGTATTAGAAATAAATTAAATGAATTTAAGGCGGTAATTTATTCCGGCAACTATGATATAGTTGCTATCACTGAAACTTGGTTAAATACCGTGACTCGGGACTTGTTGGGGGAACTTGATATACCGGGTTTTAAAATCTTTACTAATGATAGGTTACATAGATTTGGAGGCGGCGTTTTGCTGTACATTCGTAATTCCCTTAGGGCTATCGAGGTTAAGTTAGATTTTCCGGCAGCAATTAATGCGATCTGTGTTGAAGTTAGGGCGCGTAGTATTAGTTTTAATTTTGTCGTTGTTTATAGACCTCCCGTTCAACCCCTCGATATAGATACTAGATTTTACTCACTTCTTGGTAATTTTATTGACAATCGGAATAGTATAATTGTCGGAGACTTTAACTGCCCTAATGTTAATTACGAGAATTTTACGGGTAATGAAGAGGGTTTGAGACTGGTTGAGTTTATGGACGATAACTTTTTACGACAGATAGTTACCGAACCAACGCGCGGTGATAATATCTTAGATTTGGTGATGACGAACGGCGAGAATATAGTCGAAGTTTAGAAGTAGGCGAGAGTTTAGGATGTAGCGATCATCAAATTCTTAGGTTTAAGTTATTGATAGAAAACACAGGATAGTAACGTAATAGAAGTCCCTGATTTTCGTAGGGCTAATTTTGATAGTTTTGCTGATAGGATGAGAGTAGTGGACTGGGATAACTTATTTATGGGTAATGATACAAATTTGCGTTGGGTGGCGTTTAAAGAAAGTTTTAGGAATATTGAAAGGGAGTTTATTCCTCGTAGGCCCAAGCGCGTTAGAAATCGTGGTAGGCCGAAGTGGTGGACTAGGGAAGTAGGCGAGTTCATAAACGAGCGTAATAGAGCGTATAGACTTAACAAGCGCAATGGCCAGGTAGCTAACTTTAATAGATATATCGAGCTTAGACGTCAGGTTAAAAGATCAGTTAGGAATGCCAAGCGTAATTTAGAGATAGTTATAGCTGCGGATAGTAAACATAATCCAAAAAAGTTTTTTGAATACGTAAATAATCGTAAGCCGGTAAAGATAACATAGGCCCTCTATGGATGTAAATGGCGCTTTGGCTTCTGACGCTCAGGCGATGGCGGGTATTTTCAATAACTTTTTTGCGACAGTTTTTACCGTAGAGACGTAAATAATGTCCCCGACGTTGACGATATCGTTCCATTTAGTAGCGAGACTATTTTAGATGAAATAACTGTTTACGAGGCTGAGATTGCGCATTATATCGATAGGCTAAAAGTTAGCAAGGCTCCAGGCCCTGACGCTTTTTATCCTAGACATTTGAAAGATTTGAAAGACGTTATCGTAGGCCCCTTAGCGAAGATTTTTAATCAGTCACTCGAAACGGGGATTATTCCTGAAGACTTCAAATTAGCTAACGTCACGCCTATTTTTAAAAAAGGCGACCGCGCGGTAGCTAGCAATTATAGGCCCATTAGCTTAACGTCAATTGTCGGTAAACTTTTGGAATCCGTAGTTAGGGATCGTATTATCGATCACTTAGAAAGTAGGATTTGATTAATAGTAGTCAGCACGGGTTTCGACGCCATAGGTCTTGTTTAACTAATTTGTTAGAATTTTATAACGAAATAGTGCGCGAATACGATAGGCATAGGGCAGCTGACGTTATTTATTTAGATTTTAAAAAGGCGTTCGATACAGTTCCGCATAGGAGACTAATTGCGAAGGTTAAAGCGCACGGTATCCGCGGTCAGGTAGCTAACTGGTTAGAAGAATGGCTTCGTGCTAGGAGGCAGAGGGTCGTAGTTAATGGTAGTGAATCGGGGTGGTTAGAGTAGGTAGTGGTGTCCCACAGGGTTCAGTGTTAGGCCCATTGTTATTCGTAATTTACATTAACGACATAGATGTAGGATTGATAGTAACGTGTCAAAATTCGCGGACGATACTAAAATAGGCGGTAAGGTTGTTAACGAGGACGATAGAAATAGGATCCAAGACGATGTAGATAGGATTATGGAGTGGACGGATAAGTGGCAGATGCAATTTAACGTAGATAAATGTAAAGTTTTGCATATAGGTTCTCGCAACAATAATTACGTGTACACGATGGATGATAGGGATTAGCGAGCGTTGACGAGGAAGTAGATTTAGGCGTACGCGTAACTAAAGATTTAAAGGTTAGGAACCAGTGCCTGGAGTCTTGCGCAAAAGCTAATAGGATGTTAGGCTTCATAGCGCGTAATTTCGAATTTAAATCGAAGGATATTATATTGCCCCTTTACAAGTCCCTAGTCAGGCCTCATTTGAATATGCCGTTCAGTTTTGGTGCCCGTACTTGCGTGAGGATATTGATAGGTTAGAAAGGGTTCAGCGTCGTGCCACGAAACTTATTCCGTCATTGCGCAATAAGCCTTATGAAGATAGGATTAAAGTGTTAGACTTGTATTCACTCGAAACTAGGAGATTAAGGGGGGAGCTTATTGAAGTTTTCAAAATCGTTAATAACATCGATAACGTAAATTTTGACAAATTGTTCACTTTCGATAATAGTAATACTCGCAATAACGGATTCAAGTTGCGTGGCAGACGTTTCATTACTAATATCGCTAAAAACTTCTTTACGTTTAAAGTAATTGATAAATGGAATAATCTTCCCGCGTCAGTCGTTCATTCTACCAGCGTTAATGTGTTTAAGAACCGTCTTGACAGACATTTTAAAAATATTAACGTTGTTTAAAATTAAAAAAGAAAGTTAACAACAGGAGCTCTGGTGGTGGTGCTCGAGGATGAGTCTGTTGACGATGAATGCCAGCTTGTGACATGCCAGCGTGTGATGCCAGCAATAAAAAAAAAAAAAAAAAAAAAATTAGACTAACACGAATAGATGTAGCTCATAGCGTAAACTAACCCACTTTTTGTTTAACTTTACCTACTTTTTTTTTTTTTCTTATCCTCCTTACTTTGCATGTCTCTAACTCTTTTCTTGCATGTTTGTAGTTTGCATGGTATGACAGTGAGTTAAGACTGTGTTTGCATGGTTTGTAAGCGTTCTTATTTTACTTCTTTTCATCTTTCACCCCTCTCCTATTTCTCCGACTATTTTTCTGACTTGTCGGCAGTGGCCGGCGGATGATGATGGTGAGACTTTTTCCCTTTTTCTGAATGAATGTTAACCCACGAATGATAGGTGTTGCTCCTTACTTAACCCCTTATTCTCTCTCTTCTCTTAACCCCCTACTCTTTCCTTTCTCTCGGGCTAGCCTTAGAGTGGATCTTAGGGTCTTTGTTAGCCTTAGCTTCTGTAGATCTGTAGATCATCATCAGAGAAGATAATAACTACTACACACGCACACTCTCTGATATTATATACTTTTATATTGCTGAGAATTTTACTTTTGATAGTTTTGAATTTTATATACTTGCGTTTAATTTACGTTGTTATAGTTAAGTAATTGAATATTATGGTTTTTAAGCGATTTAGAAGTTTTCATAGCGTGCCGCTTAATTTAACTTATACCTGTGACGGTTTAAACTAATTTTTAATCCGCGATGCCGCTCGCAGAAAGCGTCGTTGTTAGGTGTAGGGTTAACCGGTGGTATTCGGAATTTAGGATTATAACGGCGGTCCAATGGCGATTACCGATATCAGTTTGTTTCTTTTGCGAGTTCATGTGGAATTAGTTGACATAACGCAGTGTACGTGAGGTAGCGGAAAGACTTGCAACGCTTGATGAGGGCAGGGGTAGGGCTACGGTTGACGTAGCCGAACCAATACTAACGTTGAAGACGTTAGTAATTTGAAGGGTGAGGTGCGTAACTTAGTTTTCTAGTTTAGGTAGCTTGTCGGGAAGGTTAGATAGAGTCGAGGAAGAGGTTAAGGTTAGTCCGAGAGTAGTAGATGCCTGAATTATTGGTAGGGCTATTTTTACTATGATATTTTTCACAATATTGTTATATGAAAATACTACATTAATATCCAAAAGTTTAAGTACATTAGCAATGCCTAAAAAGCCCGGGAAAAATGGAAGTACTAAAATATTTTTTGACAAAGTACGAGTGTTAATATTGACACGATAGAAAGTTCGTTTTGCCTTGTTGAGACAAGATTCCATAAACGCAGATGGATAACACAAATCACTTCCAATACCGTTGATTTTTTCCAATTCGGCATCGATGTATTCCGGACTGGCGATCCTAAGGCGCGGAGAAACATTGATGAAAATATGGCCTTCTTAGTGGGGTATCATGTCCCGGGACTCGGGACATGATACCCCCATTAAGAAGGCCATATTTTCATCAATGTTTCTCCGCGCCCTTAGGATCGCCAGTCCGGAATACATCGATGCCGAATTGGAAAAAATCAACGGTATTGGAAGTGATTTGTGTTATCCATCTGCGTTTATGGAATCTTGTCTCAACAAGGCAAAACGAACTTTCTATCGTGTCAATATTACACTCGTACTTTGTCAAAAATATTTTAGTACTTCCATTTTTCCCGGGCTTTTTAGGCATTGCTAATGTACTTAAACTTTTGGATATTAATGTAGTATTTTCATATAACAATATTGTGAAAAATATCATAGTAAAAAATAGCCCTACCAATAATTCAGGCATTATCTATAAAATTGGTTGTAAACAATGTGATTCCTTTTACATAGGTCAGACGGGAAAGGATTTGCACACACGTATAAAATAGCATCAATATTCCGTTAGAACAGGACAGTTGTCCAGTGCCCTTTTTGTCCATTTGTCAGAGTTATCCCACTGTATTGATTGGAATAATGCTTCAGTTTTATTCCATTCAAGCAACATTGTTAATAGAAATATTCTTGAGTCTGCCATTATCCAACTTTCAAATAACTTCAACATAAGCAAAGGTCTTTTTCAACTCGATCCTGTTATTTTGAATTCCTTTAAAACAGATTTAGATAAGAAGGGTAAAACATTAAATCTTTGGTAAACTTGTCTTCTACTTTATTAACTTTTAATTTGCATTTTATTTTTTTATATATATCGAAACCTGACCATAGGCAGCAGTGTGTTAAAACCCGGGCAGAGTTCCAGTATAAATTTGTATTTTTATAATCCATTTGATCTTGTGCTAAAAATCGATATTTTTCCTTACAAATCTGTACGCCTCACTGGTAATCCTTTAAGGTTTTAATTTTTTATTTTTTATTTTTACTTCTCTGTTTATTGTATATATATGTATGTATGTATGTATGTATGTATTTGTATATATAGATGTATGTATATATATATATATATATATGTGTGTGTGTGTATGTATGTTATTTATTTTTCTTTTTTTCTTTCTGTAACCTATATATAGGCTTAACCTTTTTATGTAGGGTGGGGCACGGGAATCAAGTGTTTTTTGAATAGCTAGTAATCGGCCATTAGGAATGGGAGGGGCGTGCGGTAGGTAGCATTCCATTCCTGGGTTCATAGCATTTAACTTTAACTAACACTCACCTTTATCTTTCAGGTCATCATGGAGCAGTGGACGTTAGAACACCGCATGTTCGCGTATGATCATTTTGTTAGGAGTGGCGAGTCAGTGACAGCAGTTCAGCGTGCGTTTCGCCGCAGATTCAACATTCATCGAAATGACTCTGTTCCCGCTCGTGACACAATCTTACGTTGGGTTAACAATCTTCGAACAGGAGGCTCAATAATGAAAACAAAACCGAAGGGGCCGCAACGCACTGTGCGTACTCCAGAGAACGTTGAAAGGGTCAGACAAGCGATGTTGCAAAGCCCAGGCCGCTCTGCTCGGAGACATTCAGCTGCACTCGGAATCAGCAATCGTACTGTTAGACGGATTTTGCATGAAGAATTACATTTTCACCCATACAAGTTAGCGATGGTGCAGGAATTGAATGTAAACGATTGCCCCCAACGACTGAATTTTGCACAGGAAATGCTTGCACTTTATGAGCAGAATGAAAACATGATGGTGGTAATGAGTGATGAAGCCCATTTCCACCTTAATGGGGCCGTCAACAATCAAAACTGTCGGTATTGGGCTGCTGAAAATCCGCGACAACTCCATGAAAAACCGCTGCATAGCCCTAAGGTTACAGTTTGGTGCGCGGTGGGAAAGTTTGGCGTCATCGGTCCCTATTTCTTCGAACAAAATGGGGTTACCGTTACCATAACATCTGGGCGTTACATTGAGATGGTGAACACCTTTTTCATCCCTGAGTTACGAAGAAGGCGTATTGCTCGTCGACATTTGTGGTTTCAGCAAGATGGGGCCACGCCACACACCGCCAGAGCGTCAATGGCTGTTCTTCGCCCCCTGTTTCCCAACCATCTCATTTCGAGATTTGGTGACATTGCATGGCCCCCTCGGTCCCCTGACTTGTCCACATGTGACTTCTTTCTATGGGGGTACCTCAAGTCACGTGTCTACGAGGACAAGCCCCGTACATTAGATGCATTGAAGGAAGCGATCCGTCAACAAATCATCCAAATCAAGAGAGACCTGCTGGGAAGAGTGGAGGCCAATTTTCGTAAACGCCTTCAACAATGCGTCGACGGCCAAGGACATCATATGCCAGATATAATTTTCGGTACATGATTATTATGACATGAAATGCTATGTTCTTACGAATGTTGTTCTACCAATATATTTTCTTTACAAAAATAAATATCATTTTCCTGATTATTCCAAAAACACTTGGTTCCCGTGCCCCACCCTGTATATATAATTTAATTTTCCCTCTTCTTCTCGTTCTCCATTTTGTCCATGAGATGCATATTGCCCTTCATGAAAATTAGCATATCAAAGTTTTCATCAGACAGGCAGGGATAATCTCTTGGCCCTCAGGATGTCCTTGCCCATAGAGAACAAACGCTCCACTGCAGCACTGGAGGGGATGGCTGTGTTGAACTTGATGAACAAGTCCACCAACACTTGCTCACCCAAGAAGGCAGCATCTGTCAGCAAGTCCTTGGAGTTGGTCTCCAGCCAGGTCTTGACCAAGTTTTGGGCCTTGCCCTTGAGTGACCTGTGGCTTCTGCTGCTCTCTTTTGTCTGGATGACAGAACTGAAGAAGTCATCCTCCTCCTCCTCCTCGTTGTTGCTGCCTCCACTGTTGCTGCCCACTTCGTTGGACTGCTGCTTCATGGCCTCCTCGACTGTACCCTCCATGATTTTCCTCACCCTGGCGACCTCGGTGTTGTCATACTTGTCCAACCAGATGAGGCGAAACCTGGGATGGAAGGCAGCAGCCAGCTGGCATTCGTCATCCTCCAGGAGGGGCCCAAACCTTTTGTCGATGCCTGCCAAAAGTGCGTCGACCAAAGCGGATTAATTGCGCACCTGCTCAGCACTGAAAATAATAGAAACTTTTAAACGTTTATTTATGAATTTTTTGGGTTAACGGACTTGAGTTAACGGAAATTAAATGTAACGGAAGTTAATTAGTCCGATAATGATTTTCAAAGTTAACTTAAAAGTTAAATCGTTAACGAAAAAGTTAACTTCGTTAATTAACGATTAACGGATTAACGGTTTGTGCCCAGCTTTGATACACGATACCACCAGAATATCTCTTGACAGCCTTTAGTGTTAACTACAGTGTTGGAAATAACTTGTTTTTCACAATTAGATTTCATAAAAAATCGTTTTCAAATGTAAATTTACTTTTTTTCCAAATCAATGTGTAAGCACAAACGTTTTTGCTTACGTCTAGCTACGGCCCTGGCATGTGTTAGAAAATTTAGAAGAGGAAGAGCCAGTGTTGTCCCAAAGCGATATGATGACTAAGCTGATTAATGCAGTATTACTTGCATATATTAAATTAAGGTGTGTATATTGACCAACTGAAGTGGCAGAGACGTTTGCAAACACCTAAACACCTTAGCGATATTCCATCAACACAGTTAGCGATATTTCTGTCAACACAAACACGACCAAGATGACGTCACACAAGCATGACTAAGATGACGTCACAGAACGGGAATAAGGCATCACCTCTCAACTTCGTTACAAGGACCTGGACGCGGCTTCCCGGCGTATTATCTCTCTTCGAATACCAGCTTCAGCGACACGCAAACCATCGCAATGTAAACACCATTTGTGCAGTCCACATTGGCCCGGTGTTATTCACCTAACTTTATATAAAGCCTAATCATTACCTCGCGCGTTAATAAATGTCAAGCCATTATTATATATTGAAAGCATTATTTCAAGTGTACACATTATTACAACTGTAAACAACATATTTCTGTCTCATTCATAAATCATTTATTATGTGTAATAAAGGAAGAAAACTCATTCTATCAATCATCCTAATTAAAACTAAATTAATAACATTCTTTGATCTAAAAGATCTGGTGACCTCGGCCAAAGCATTTATCATTAACTATCAATTAACAGTAATTATTATCATTCATTATACTGTAGTACCAATTTACGCATCAAACTGTAATCATAACGCCACGATAAATTGGTGTGTATATATATATATATATATATATATATATATATATATATATATATGAGATGGATATACTGTATATATATATATATATATATATATATATATATATATATATATATATATATATATATATATATATATATCATAATTGTAAGGTCAGTGAAAATTCACTTAATTTAGAGCTAATATTTTTGGCTCTTGTGGCATCATTGTTTGGGCACTGGCACAGTGGCGTAGCGAGAGTTCGTGGTGCCCGGAGGCAATGGTAGAGAATGACGCTCCCCTCTCGAGGGCTGCCAAGAGTCGATTTCATGCAATCTGAGCCCTATTTTCAACTATTTTAAACACCTATTTTCAAGGTAGATTAATAAGATTATCGGTTATTTTAACTGTAATAACTTGGGGTTAGTGACCTCGCTAAATTACTAGATTTCTAAACAACAACAAAGGCACTTACCGGCGTTTTGATTTAGATTTTCTTTAGGGCCTACCATAGATTTCCAGCGTCTCACAAAGCAGCCTACCTAAACTCTCTAACTTTACTAATTTAGAAGCTATAGACATTACCCCTACACTTATATACTGTTGACAACTTCCTGCTTACATTATAACACTTTAGCAACATCACCAAATTAAACTTAGCGTCAACGACTTAGTCAGATATGAATAACCATGCTGTTAGTCCAGCCCAAACCAACGAACAGACCGCGTTCCGCTGTTTTCCTTTTGTGTTGCCATTCAGCTTTCTTTTAGTGACTTTTAGACTATACACACACACACACACACACACACACACACACACACACACATATATATATATATATATATATATTATATATATACACACGTCACCTCACTCCTCCCCTACAAGTTGAGTCTGTCAGGGGGGTGAGAGACCCTAGACGACCTGCGGAACGGGGTTGATGCAGTACGAATAGGTGCAACCTGCATAGGCGGGCAAATTGAATCATTTTCCAGATGACCAGTTCTCTCTTCCGGAAGACTCTGGTCATCCTGCAGTTCACGTTCCCATATCTGGTCCTGATGGCGTTTAATAAAACGACCATCTTCTAGTTGGCACTTGAAGGAAACAGGGCCCGTTCTCTCCTGCACCGTTGCAGGAACCCATTTTGGTCCAGCCCCATAGTTGCAAATCATAACTTGATCATTAGGTTGCGCCTCTATAACTCCCCTTTTTTCAGTGCCGTGGTACAACTTCTGTTTTTCCTGATGGCGTAAAACTCGTTTTTGTAACGTTTCGTTTGGATGTAACAGATCGAAAACTGAACGAATTTCCCGGCCAATCATAAGTTTAGAAGGAGACCCCCCCGTCGTTCTGTGAGGTGTTCGTTGATATTTAAACAAAAAATTTATCCAACACTACTTGCATTTCCTCCCATGAGAATGACGCAAGGCCGACTTGAAAGTACGGACCATGTTTTCCGCGAGACCGTTAGTAGACGGGTGAAAAACACTAGACCGGACATGTCTAATGCCATTTAGGTGGACAAAAAAACGAAATTCCTCACTGGTAAAACAAGTACCATTGTCGGAAACCAGAACTACGGGTAAACCCCACCGAGCGAAACACGAACGAAGTAAGCGAATAGTAACACCCGAAGTCGTGGAAGTGGTTGGAAAAATTTCCATCCACTTAGAGTAGGCGTCCACAAAGACTAGTGTGATAGCGTGGGGTAGACACCCCAGTTAGGTTACTTAGGTTCTAGGAAACACTCAAAGGCACTTACCGGTGCCTTGAATTAGATATTCCTTTGGGAGCCTACCACTAGATTCCTGTGTCCCACAAACAGCCTACCTAACTCTCTCTTACATTATCAATTTAGAAGCTATAGACATTGCCCCTAACTATACTTAAGTACGGACAACTTTCTACCCCATTTGTCACCTTAGAAACACCACCTAATTACACTCAACACCAACGATTAGGTCAGATAGGAAAAAACATCTCTAGGCTAGCCAAAACAATACGAACAGCCGCGTTGGTTCGTTTGTGCCTTCCTGTTGCCATTCAGCTTAGATTTAGTGATATTTCTCCTTTAGTGACTTTTAGACTATATACATATATATACACACCCACGTCACCTCACTCCTCCCCTACAAGTTTAGTCTGTCAGGGGGATGAGGGACACCTGCGGAGTGGGGTTGATGTAGTAGGATTAGGTGCAACCTGCATAGGCGGGCGAGTTGAACCATTTTCCGGAGGATCAGTTCTCTCTTCCGGAAGACTCTGGTCCTTCTGCAATTCACGTCCCCATATCTGGTCCTGATGGTGTTTAATAGAACGACCATCTTCTAGTTGGCACTTGAAGGACACAGGGCCCGTTCTCTCCTGCACAGTTGCAGGAACCCATTTTGGTCCAGCCCCATAGTTGCGAATCATAACTGGATCATTAGGTTGCGCTTCTATAACTCTCCCTCTTTTAGTGTCGTGGTACAACTTCTGTTTTTTCTGATGGCGTAAAACTCGTTGTTGTAACGTTTCGTGTGGACGTAAATCGAAAACTGAACGAATTCCCCGGCCAATCATAAGTTTAGAGGGAGACACCCCCGTCGTGGTGTGAGGTGTTATTCGATATTTAAACAAAAATTTATCCAACACCACTTGCATTTCCTCCCCATGAGAATGACGCAAGGCCGACTTGAAAGTACGGACCATGTTTTCCGCGAGACCGTTAGTAGACGGGTGAAAAACACTAGACCGGACATGTCTAATGCCATTTAGGTAGACAAAAGAACGAAATTCCTCACTGGTAAAACAAGTACCATTGTCGGAAACCAGGACTACGGGTAAACCCAATCGAGCGAAAACGAACGGGTAAGCGAATAGTAACACCCGAAGTCGTGGAAGTGGTTGGAAGAATTTCCACCCACTTAGAGTAGGCGTCCACAATGACTAGGAAATAAGTATTATTTATAGGACCTGCATAGTCAACATGGATCCTATGCCACGGTATAATAGGCCATTCCCAAGGATGAAGTGGACTTTTCCTTGGGAGATCTCTGTTCTCTAGGCAGCTTTGACAGGAACGAACCAATGATTCGAGTTCTCCATCTAAACCAGGCAACAGAAATAAGCTCTCGCCAGCTCTTTCATTTTTGTTGCACCCATGTGTTCAGTGTGAAGTTCCTTCACTAAATTCGACCTGCCTTCATTTGGAATTATCACTCTGTAGCCCCATAAGAGACAGCCATTTTGAATCGAGAGGCCAGACTGACGTTGATAAAAAGGCTGTAATTCACTCTCAACCTTAGTAGGCCAACCAACTGAGCAGAAATGGATGACCCTAGACAGAATAGGGTCTGATTTTTGTCCACTGCTCTATCTGTACTGCAGTTACTGGAGTGGATTCCAGAAACTCCACCAAGTGAACCCATTCTGTAGGTATAGGTACACAATCATTTGGATTTTCTAATGGCAACCTACTTAGCGCATCAGCCGTACCTTGAAGTTTACCTGACCGATGTACTAAGTCAAATTTATAGGCTTGTAGAATCAGTGCCCATCGTTGAATCCTACCTGAGACCATAACTGGAATATTTTTATTAGGTGAAAATAAACCTAAAAGAGGCTTATGGTCATAATTAGTTTAAATTCATGACCCCATAGATAGAAATGAAATTTTTTTACTGCAAATACTAAGGCTAATGCTTCACGTTCCACTTGTGCATATCGTCTTTCAGTCTCAGTTAGTGTTCTAGAAACAAAACAGATAGGCCTATCTACGCCATCAATGTGGTGAGATAACACTGCCCTAATTCCATAAGAACTGCTGTCTGCTGAAACTACGAGAGGAAGTTTAGGATCATAATGCACTAGGAGAGTGGACTTTAGTAGTACGTCCTTGGAAGCCTCAAATGCTTCCTTTTGGGTTTTCTCCCATCTCACTGTTCCCCAGATCGTAATAGCTTATTTAGGGGTTCAAGGAAAGTCGATGCATTAGGCAAAAATTTCCTATAAAAGTTTAGGAGACCGAAATAAGCTTGTAACTGTGTGATGTTTTGTGGAGGTGGTGCCTTTTTTTATTGCTTCTCGTTCATCCGTTGGATGAATGCCTGAGGCATCTATGCGGAATCCTAAATATGAAACCTCGTTAGTGACCCATGAACACTTTTCTCTCTTTAGCTTAAGTCCGGCATCCCGGAGTCTTTTTAGAACCGTGGATAATCTAGTTAGGTGTTCTTTTTTAGACGAACCTGAAATGAGGACATCATCTAGAAAGCAAAGTACCCCTGGAATGTGACCTAGAACTTGGTCCATTGTCCTCTGAAAAATACCCGGAGCCGATGCTATTCCATAGCATAGCCTATTGTACTTATATAGGCCTCGGTGCGTATTTATGATAGTTAGTTCTTTAGAGTTTTCATCTAAACTTAGTTGAGCATAGGCTTGGGACATATCGAGTTTTGTGAAATATTTACCCCCTGCAAAAGAGCTAAATAATTCATCAGGCTTGGGTATAGGATGCAATCTAGAAGGACGGCTCTATTTGCTGTTATAGAATAGAATAGAATAGAATAACCTTTATTAATAATAAAATAAATACAGTAGTCTTTTTACAACTTACAATTTTTACAGACACATAAATAATTGTGAAGCTCGACTATTTATTTTTTTTATTTTTAATTTGGCCCTTAAGCTTTAGGCTTTACTGGGCTCTCATTAAAAATAAGCAGCTAGCCGTTATAAATTAATAATAATAAAATAAATAAATAAGTAAATAAGTATTATTAATAGTTAAAGCCTGTATTTCAATATTAAACAATATTAATGGACAATATAAAACATTATTAGTGGACATTAATCCAAGATTTTTGTTAGTATCCCATTATTAATCGGGATTTTAACTTGGTTTTAAACAAATTTACATTCGCAATATTTTTTATATCGGCATGCAAGTCATTCCATAGTTTCAATCCAATGAAAATGGGTAGTTTTTGAGATGAAGACAATCTAAATTGAGGTATAACAATCTTTGATCTATTTCTGGTCTGATACGGGTGGATTTCTTGATGAGTTACAAAATATCTATTTACCCATTGCAAATTAATGATTTTGCTCTTACACTTGTAAATAAAAATAAAATGTGTCCGGTTTTAGTCCAGGAACAACTGGGGAAGCCCACTTAGCGTGTGTGACTGGTTCGATAATTTTATCTTTTAGCAGCCTGTCAATTTCTAAATCTACCTTCTCCCGCAGTGCATGCGCAATTGAACATTAGGATCTACTTCTATACAGACCTGATGGCCTTTTACGTTGCCTACTTCAGGCCCAAAAAGAGAAGAAAAACTCCCTTAACAATGAGTCTATGTCAGACGGATATGAGAGTGTATGCAGGGCCGGTTTTAAGCCGATTAGACAGATTTGTTCAAATTGGGCCCCGCGCCCCGAGGGGACCCCGCGCACGCGCTCGAGTGGGGACGCTATGATGAATTAATGAGTGTCCAGTGTGCACGAAGTTTCTTGTTACTGTGAAGGCAGTGAAACTATTCAGTCCGTCCTCGTATATCTATGTTTCAATGTTTTATTGCTAATCGTTTGTTTATTTGTTTTGTAATTTCAGTTTATCGTCGCCGTTTAGCTTTTTTAAAAAAAAGGTAATTTGTGGACGATATTCAAACCCTCAACACAGAAAGAGCGCTGTTAATGAGATTATATAACATAAAGCTTGGAATGTAAAGTTGTGTTGTTTGTTAAATATGTCCAAATTGTTTATATGTCCAAACTGCAAACTTGAAGTGTCTTAAGCCTGCATGTAACAGAGAAACGTGGTGGTAAGTAGATCCTACATATTAAATTAACTAGTTTTTGCCTCATTATCATAGAGAGCATTTACATTTCTATTTACTAGAGCTTGTTCTTTTGCCCCCTGCGCTTTTCTTCTTACTCCCAGGCTTTTAAAAATCATGAAATCTTTTGCTTTAATCATTAGATGCATACATGCACATCTTTATTATTTTTCAGTGCCAGGGAGTCTTTATTGTGAATGATTTTGTTTTTTGTTTTGTAATTTCAGTTTATCGTCGCCGTTTAGCTTTTTTAAAAGAAAAGTAATTGAAAAAGCCCTTACATCATCGTCATCATGGCAAGCACAAGCAGAGATAGAGACAAAGGGCGAAAGTATTTGAGCGGCAATCAGAAACGAGCACTGGCCAAGGCTAAGGCAGCTGAAAATGAAAAACAAAGAGGTGCTCTAGCAAAATTTCTTGTCACTCCAACTTTGAAACGACAACGGGTAGAGGGCCCCGCTAGGCGCTAACAATTTTCTAATTGGGCCCCGCACTTCCTAGCGCCGGCCCTGAGTGTATGCACATCTGCCTGACCCCTTGGCAAGATTTTGTCGATCGGCATTTTCAAAGCATCAATCCAATCACGGCCTAGTAGAGTAGGCCCTTGCTCATCCATCACTAAAAGGGTTAAGGGATGAGACAAAGTTTTCTGGTTGAGTGTAACTGTGAGGGATGCTTCTCCACAAATAGGTCTTTGTATGTCCCCATATTTCTTTAATATAGTTTTAGATGCATGTAGTTTGTGTATTTTTGAAAGTTTTGTCAAAAACTGTTTTGGACATAACAGTTCGGGCAGCACCTGTATCTAGTTCTAGAGGAACTGTAATTCCCTTTAGGCCTACCTCTACAATATATGGGCCTGTATTATTCCCACTTTGCTGCTCATAAAATAGGTACTCCACTCCAATGTTCGAAATATTTCCCCTTTGAGGATTTACACTAGAAATGTTAAAATTAGAATTTTCACCTTCGTTTTCTTTGAAAAACACACTTTAGCTATGTGGCCTATTTTACTACAATTTCGGCAAACTGCTTCTTTAAAAGGGCAGTCCTTCCAATCGTGTTTTCCACACCCCGTACATGGCTTGGAAGGCTTAGTAGAATTAGTAGGCTTAGTCGTATTTGCCTCATACCTTTTATTTGCCTATCTAGTAGGCTCATTAGGTCTGCCAGGCCTAGAAGATTTAAAGCTATTTACGTGTTGGGCTTTACTACTGTGATTGCCAAACGCTCTAACATCTTTAGCAGCTGCTTCTCTAGCCGTAGCTATTTCTACAGCCTGACCAGGGGCGTCCGCAGGATTTTTCGCAAGGGGGGCAAAACTAATTTATTAGTTCTTAGTTCTTATTAGTTCTTTATTAGGTAGAAAAAAAATGCACTGCGACCACTACGAGCAAAAACCGTCATCTCCCCTTATCATAGCCTGCCTCCGGACGCCCATGAGCCTGACTAGGGCTCTCTGGGTAGACTCCTCTTTGAGACCCATTACAAACCTATCTCTTAGCATTTCGTCTAATTTGTCCCCAAATTTACACGTATGGCTATGGCTTTTTATTCCTGCAACAAACTCTGCAATGCTTTCATTTCCTGTCTGATGCCTCGAATAAAATTTGAAACGTTCATAGATGAGAACTACGCGGGGTTTGTAGTGATCAGTTAGGGCCTGTACCAATTCATTATAGGTGCAAGTTTCCGGTGCTTTAGGAGAAACTAGGTCCATAACTAAACCAAACGTTTTAGGGCCTATTATAGTTAAAAAGGTAGGTACTTTCTTAGTGTTAGAAAATCTAGGAGAGGAAGAACCATTGTTGTCCCAAGGCGATATGATGACTAAGCTGATTGATGCAGCATTGCTTGTATATATTAAGTTAAGGTGTATATATATCCATCTCATAATTGTAAGGTTAGTGAAAAATTAACTTAATTTAGAGCTAGCATTTTTGGGCTCTTGTGGCATCATTGTTTGGCCACTCTGGTGGCATCATTTTGGGGCGCTGCGCGTCCTTTCTACTCGTTTGTGGGATGTCGTACGTACAGGGTGTGGTCTGATAGAGAGCTCTCTTGCAATTCAGTTTGGTTGTTTAGATACAAGATTGTTGCATCGTGCAATAGTCCAGGTTGCGTTGTTGTTGCAAGGTTGAGAAAGAAGACCATAAATAGTACCCCTTTTGTTTTTATCTTAAATTCATACAACTAAAGCCTAAGGTAGGCCCACATCGAGTCAGCAACCCTGAGGTAGGACCTAATAGAATCTCAAGTCCGTAAGTTTTAATTTGAGCTTAACTTGGGCTGTAGGTAGAACTGGCCCTTTAGAATTTGGCCGTTCACGGCTCAGCTGGGATTTTGAACCCAACAAATAAATAAAATAATATGGTCCTTCAGAACCGGATTCTAGCCCAAGACTGAGTCAGTGACTATTTTTCGGCAAAGTTCTGATTGTGCAAATTGTAGCCCAAGTTAGGCCTAGACGGGTTGAACATTATTGAGTTAAGGTCCCAGGGTAGAAAGTTTGGTCGCCCAATTGCGAAACTTGGCCAGTCGTCTGTCGTCGTTTTTGGCCTACATTTTTACCGGTTTGGTTTATTTGGTTTATTATTGAATTAAGGTCCCAGGGTAGAAAGTTTGGTCGCCCAATTGCGAAACTTGGCCAGTCGTCTGTCGTTGTTTTTGGCCTACATTTTTACCGGTTTGGTTAATTTTGGTTTATTATTGAATTAAGGTCCCAGGGTAGAAAGTTTGGTCGCCCAATTGCGAAACTTGGCCACTTGTCTGTCGTTGTTTTTGGCCTACATTTTA
Organism: Bathynomus jamesi; assembly: GCA_023014485.1. Classification (NCBI taxonomy): domain Eukaryota; kingdom Metazoa; phylum Arthropoda; class Malacostraca; order Isopoda; family Cirolanidae; genus Bathynomus; species Bathynomus jamesi. The sequence continues at coordinate 628,421 of JAJOZX010002287.1, forward strand.
CCAGCTTGGTTAATTTTGGTTTATTATTCGTAGGCGAAGGTTGCAGACTTCGGTGCGCCAGTAACTTGGGTGGAAAATTTGGTATTCCATACTGGTGGTTGGTTAGTACCCCACCCAGCAATTCAGTTTATTTGAAAAAAGCAAAATTTGCGTTTGATCAGTTTGGTTAAGTATTTCTGCCAATTCAGCTCATTTGGCATTGAGCCCAATTGTGGTTTGCATTGAAAATGAGTGCATCTGAATTGAACAAGTTTAAAAAAAGGAGAAGCGCCTACAAAGGTCTAATTACAAAGGTCATTGCCACAATAGATTCTGCCATAGAGCAAGAGGATTTACGCGTAGTGACTGCGCAGCTTTCCATATTAGAAACTAAAAAGGTTGCTCTAAGTGAAGTAAATGTTAAAATTGAGGCTCTTATAGAAGAGGATGAAATAGAAAATAACATAACTTACTTTGAAGAGATTATTGATGATATAATTAAAGTAGGCCACCGAGCAAAAGAGTTTAGCAGCTCATTACAGTTAGAGACCAGGTCTAATAATGAAACACAACACTCAACAAATGATGTTTGTGAAGTTAAGGTTAACAGATCTGTAGTTCAATTACCGAGGCTTGTACTCAAAACATTTCTGGGAGTATTCAGGAATGGCAAGGATGGGCAGACAGTTTTCAATCAGCAGTTCATTCTAGTCAAGTGTTAAGTGCCGTGGAGAAGTTTAATTATTTGCAGTCCCTCTTGGAAGGGGAGGCAGCAAAGACAATAGCAGGATTAGCATTAACAGAGGCTAATTATAATGTGGTTTGGGATATAAAAGAAACGGTTTGGTAAGCCAGAGATCTTAATTAAAAGCCACCTCCGTGAACTTTTAGCTATACCGCCTGTTAATAATCCTAATAGTGTCAAGGAGTTACGGCAGTTATATGATGAATTTGAAGTTAGAACTAGGTCCCTGGATAACTTGGGTGTAGGAATGGAAAGGTATGGTATAATGTTGGTTACTATACTGGAGTCTAAATTGCCTAGCTCAATTTTGCTTGAATTAAGTAGGGGACACTCTACAGAACATGTGAACATCCCCCTTCAGCAGATGTTAAGTCTTTTAGGTACAGAATTAGCAAGATGAGAGGGAATTGAGTTTGCACAGTGGGATGGTAAACAAGGGGACAAAGGCAGGCACAGCACCAAAGTTTCCACAAAAAGGAATAGCCCAGGTACAGTGTCAGCTCTACATGCATCCTCTGAGAATAAATTAAAGGGAATCAAGGAATGCATATTTTGCGAAGGCAACCACAAGTCATATAAATGTGAGGTGGCTGAGTCTTTACCTTTTGAGGAGAGAAAGGACAGGGTAACTAAGTCCACAGCATGTTTTAAATGTTTTTGAAAGGTCACAGAGCAAGGTTTTGTAAGTTTAAAATTTTGTGCAAAAAATGTCATGGTAGGCATCAGCCATTATTGTGTGAAAACACTCCTAGTAGGCCTATCCCAGAAGTAGAGACATCAGTGGCACATGCCACTGCTATGCAAGGGAGTAAAAGTAAAGGGGGATTATTGCAAACAACTGCAGCCTTATTAATTGGGAATGATGGAGAAGCTACTGTAAGAGTGTTGTTTGATAGTGGTAGCCAGTGTAGCTTTATTAAGACCAGAATTTCCAGAAAATTGAAGTTTAAAGAACTTAAGAGGGAAAATTTAAGAATTTCTGGGTTTGTGGGTTCCGTTCAAAACCGAACCAAATTTAAGAAGGCAGAAGTTCTGGTTAAGGGGTTGTTACCGCAAAGTCCCACTATCAAGGTCCAAACTGTAGAGATTGAGGAACTTTGTGCTCCAGTCACTATTTGTTAGATATGGCATGTGTCCAAGAATTGCAAGTTGAAGGAATTAATTTGGGCAAAATAAGTTTGAAGGAATAGAAGATATTAGTCTTTTGATTGGAGCTGACTATTATTGGGACTTCATCACTGGTAATATTGTCCACACATCTCAAGGCCCAGTAGCTATCGAAAGTAAGCTAGGCTGGATGCTACATGGTAACTATTGCAATGAAATGGAAGTTAAGGCTCTTTTTGTTAAGATTGAGGAGAACAGCCATGGTTTGGAAAGGCATTTGAAAGCGTTTTGGGAACTTGAATCTATTGGCATAAAGGACAAACAGGCAAGTACAGTGAACAATGATGTTTTAGAGCAATTTGAAAAAGGGATTGGGTTTAGAGATGGTTGCTATGAAGTTGGCCTCCCTTAGAAGGATTCTTGCAAACCCGGTTCAAACCTTCAGCTAGCTAATCGGAGGTTGGAGACTTCATTGTACAGGCTAAGAAAGAATGAGGAGTTGTTAATTGAATACAATGAGGCCATCCTAAGCTATGTAAGGGAGGGCTATGCTGAAAAGGTGCAAGGTGAGCTGGTGAACCAGGAGGCACATTATCTGCCACACCATGCAGTGGTACGGCGAGACAAACTACCACCAAACTGAGGGTAGTTTTTGATGGCTCAGCCAAGGACAAAGGTGGTATGTCCTTGAATGACTGTTTGGATGCTGGGCCAAATTTAAATGCAGATTTATTTTCCTTGTTACTGAGATTCAGGTTTCGTAGAGTAGCATTGACTGCAGATGTGAAGCAAGCCTTTTTGCGGATAAAGTTAAAACCAGAGGACAGAGATGCAGTAAGGTATCTGTGGGTGGATACGAAAGACTTGTTGGAAAATAAACCTAAGGTTCAAGCATATAGAATGAAATCAGTGTTGTTTGGCCTCAGCTCTAGTCCATTTCTGTTGGCAGCTACTATGCAGTACCATTTTAAGAAATATTCTGAAGTCTATCCTAACACTATTGAACACATAAGGGAAAATTTTTATGTTGATGATTTGCTGTGTTCCGTGGATAATACAGAAATGGCTAAACAGATATTCATGGAAGCTAGAGCTATAATGAGGGAGGCTGGCATGGAGCTTAGAAAATGGCAGACCAATCATTCTCAATTACAAGAGTTTATGAGTCAATCCTGTGTAGTAACTGATGCAGCAGAAAGTATTGAGGATTCTGGTATTAAGGAGTTGTGGGCAATAGACGCAAAAGTGCTAGGCATTGTTTGGCAGCAAGGAGAGGATTTGTTTACCTTCAATCGGAAATCTTTAGTAGAGCTGGCTGAGAATGAGACAAGGTGGACAAAACGTACAGCTCTTAGTTTGGCTTCAAAGGTCTTTGATCCTCTTGGATTCCTGGCTCCATTTGTGATAAAGTCAAAAATTTGGTTTCAGAGCCTCTGGGAAATTGGACTTGGTTGGGACCAAGAGTTACCTGATCATTTGGTGGTAAGGTGGAAATATTGGTTCAAAGAATTGGCACATCTTGGAGACATTGAAATCCCAAGATGGTACTTTGGAGAGTTGAACAATAGTCCAGACAATTTGGAGTTGCACATCTTTGTGATGCAAGTGAGGAAGCCTATGCAACTTGTATTTATATTAGAGGCACATTGCAAGAGGAAGTAAGTTGCAGGTTGGTTGCTGCAAAGAGTAGAGTAGCACCTTTGAAAAGGCTTTCTGTTCCAAGGTTGGAGTTGATGGGTGCCATTATTGCTAGTCGGCTTGCAGTTACAGTGCAAAAGTCTTTGGCCCTCTATGAAATTCCAAGCTATTATTGGACAGACTCCACTATAGTTTGGCACTGGTTAAGAAGTCAGGCAAGGAAATGGAAACCATTTGTTGCCAATACGGTGGAGGAAATTCAAGCGCGCACAGATCCCAAGCAATGGAAGCATTGTCCAGGCACCCAAAACCCCGCTGATTTACCAACACGAGGAATTTCGGTGAAAGATCTTGCACAGTCAAGTTTGTGGTGGAATGGGCCAGAGTGGCTAAAACTTGGAAGTGAAAACTGGCCTTCTAATCAGCCTATTGTAGGAGAATGCCAGGCTGAAGCATGGGTGAGTGAGGTGAGAAAATGCACTGTGAACAGTTGTCAAGTTATGCAGCAGGACCCCATATTGAGGCTTGAGGACATTAGCAGTCTGAAAAGATTGTTAAGAGTGACAGCATGGGTATATAGATTTACCAACAATATTAAGGGAGAAAAACAAGAAGGGAAGGAATTCTGAACAGTAATGAGATTCAGCAAGCCAGGAAATACTGGGTGGAATATGTGCAGAAGGAAAAATTTGGTGAAGAGAGGGAATTTCTCACCAGCCATCCATTACAGGTTCTACCAACACATTCTGCTCTCAATGGTTTGGATGTGTTTTTGGATCAAGATTTATTGAGAGTAGGAGGTAGACTACAGTTTTCTGGGCTTCCAGAGGAGAAAAGACATCCAATTTTGCTACATTCTGGGGGGCACTTTGTGGACCTTTTGATCCTGGATACTCATCATAAGCTGTTACATGCTGGAGTTAGAGAAGTGATAATAGAGATCAGACAACAGTTTTGGATTCCCAAAATTAGACAAGTAGTAAAAAAGGTCGTGCATAAATGTGTGGTTTGCAAGCGTTGGAGTGCAAAGCCTTATTATAAAAAGGTGGCTCCACTTCCAAGAGAAAGGTGTGTCTATACTGCCCCATTTGATGTAGTGGGAGTAGACTTTGCAGGGCCAGTCTATGTGTATGAGCGAGGGGAGTCTAACAAAGGTTATATGTCTTTTCACCTGTGCTACCACCAGAGCAATCCATTTGGAGTTGGTAAGCAACTTAAGTAGTGATGTATTTCTTTTGGCCTTTAAAAGGTTTGTGAACAGAAGGGGTTTCCCAAATAAAATCATATCGGATAATGCAAAAACCTTCAAAAAGGCTGCAAAGGAACTCCAAGAAATTTGGTCCTTGCTAAAAGAGGAAGGATTCCAATCCTACTTTTCACACCAAGGGGTACAGTGGGAGTTTATTGTTGAGAGAGCACCATGGTGGGGAGGATTTTGGGAAAGGCTAGTGAGAAGTGTAAAGTGTCCATTAAAGAAACTTTTAGCTGATGCTCATTTGAGCAAAGAAGAATTCTGCACTGTTTTATGTGAAGTAGAAGCAATGGTGAACAGTAGGCCTATCACTTTTGTTTATAACAGTATGCAGGATGCAGAGCCATTGACACCAAATCATTTTCTTTGTGGTAAACGATTAACATCAAGCCCCAGTGTGCCAGAAGACTTGCAGCCTATCCAGAGCACTCAAGGAGAGTTAACTAGACGGTTCAGGTACCTTGAAGAGCTACAAGATCAGTTATGGAAGAGGTGGCAGATGGAATACTTGCCAGAACTCAATTATTACCCATCAGGCAAGGTAAAGGGCTCCAATGCAAATTGTATCAAGGTGGGAGAAGTGGTAATGATTGGGGATGAAAGACCAAGGCAATGCTGGAAACTTGGCATAATTGAAGAGTTGTTTGTTGGCAAAGACAATTTAGTTAGGTCTGCACTGGTAAAGACTTCAGGAGGAAAGTTAAAGAGACCTATACAAAAACTCTATGCTTTAGAAATCAGCAAAAACACAGATAGTCAAGATGAAACATTTGACTTACAGCCTCATGGAGAAGGCTTGGCTAACCTTGCAGAAGGTAATGACAACAATGCCTCTTCGGTGGGGAGTGTTAGAAAATCTAGGAGAGGAAGAACCATTGTTGTCCCAAGGCGATATGATGACTAAGCTGATTGATGCAGCATTGCTTGTATATATTAAGTTAATGTGTATATATATCCATCTCATAATTGTAAGGTTAGTGAAAAATTAACTTAATTTAGAGCTAGCATTTTTGGGCTCTTGAGGCATCATTGTTTGGCCACTCTGGTGGCATCATTTTGGGGCGCTGCGCGTCCTTTCTATTCGTTTGTGGGATGTCGTACGTACAGGGTGTGGTCTGATAGAGAGCTCTCTTGCAATTCAGTTTGGTTGTTTAGACACAAGATTGTTGCATCGTGCAATAGTCCAGGTTGCGTTGTTGTTGCAAGGTTGAGAAAGAAGACCATAAATAGTACCCCTTTTGTTTTTATCTTAAATTCATACAACTAAAGCCTAAGGTAGGCCCACATCGAGTCAGCAACCCTGAGGTAGGACCTAATAGAATCTCAAGTCCGTAAGTTTTAATTTTAGCTTAACTTGGGCTGTAGGTAGAACTGGCCCTTTAGAATTTGGCCGTTCACGGCTCAGCTGGTATTTTGAACCCAACAAATAAATAAAATAACACTTAGCATCAGGAATGGAATTTGCCTCGAAAAACAACCTCACCCTAGTGGCATAAGCTTCGAAGTCCTCCCCAGAGTTTTCGTAGGGGCTTATATGGCCAATCACCGACATGCTAAAGCAAAACCGAATTAGGCCAAATAACGTGAAGTAGGTTAGATTTGGTTTAAATTTGATCTAGTTACTCCCCAGTTAGGGCTGAATAGTGAATTGTATTAGAGTTAGGGCTGAGTAGGAATTAGTATTAGTGTTAGGGCTGAGTAGGAACTAGTTTTAGAGTTAGGGCTGAGTAGGAATGTTTTAGAGTTAGGGCTGACTAGGAATTAGTTTTAGAGTTAGGCCGGCGGGACCTACGCTATAGTACGGTAGCTTACCCACACAAACAAATCAAATCGGACGACCCACTAGGCTACATCCAATTTTCCAAACAACCACTTGAACCCAATAAGCCAAATTAAATCCAATGAGCTTAATCGAATCTCATGAGCTTAATTCAATCCCATGAGCTTAATTGAATCCCATCCTCGTCACCAAATGTGATAGCGTGGGGTAGACACCCCAGTTAGGTTACTTAGGTTCTAGGAAACACTCAAAGGCACTTACCGGTGCCTTGAATTAGATATTCCTTTGGGAGCCTACCATTAGATTCCTGTGTCCCACAAACAGCCTACCTAACTCTCTCTTACATTATCAATTTAGAAGCTATAGACATTGCCCCTAACTATACTTAAGTACGGACAACTTCTTACCCCATTTGTCACCTTAGAAACACCACCTAATTACACTCAGCACCAACGATTAGGTCAGATAGGAAAAAACATCTCTAGGCTAGCCAAAAACAATACGAACAGCCGCGTTGGTTCGTTTGTGCCTTCCTGTTTAGTCTGTCAGGGGGATGAGGGACACCTGCGGAGTGGGGTTGATGTAGTAGGATTAGGTGCAACCTGCATAGGCGGGCGAGTTGAACCATTTTCCGGAGGATCAGTTCTCTCTTCCGGAAGACTCTGGTCCTTCTGCAATTCACGTCCCCATATCTGGTCCTGATGGTGTTTAATAGAACGACCATCTTCTAGTTGGCACTTGAAGGACACAGGGCCCGTTCTCTCCTGCACAGTTGCAGGAACCCATTTTGGTCCAGCCCCATAGTTGCGAATCATAACTGGATCATTAGGTTGCGCTTCTATAACTCTCCCTCTTTTAGTGTCGTGGTACAACTTCTGTTTTTTCTGATGGCGTAAAACTCGTTGTTGTAACGTTTCGTGTGGACGTAAATCGAAAACTGAACGAATTCCCCGGCCAATCATAAGTTTAGAGGGAGACACCCCCGTCGTGGTGTGAGGTGTTATTCGATATTTAAACAAAAATTTATCCAACACCACTTGCATTTCCTCCCCATGAGAATGACGCAAGGCCGACTTGAAAGTACGGACCATGTTTTCCGCGAGACCGTTAGTAGACGGGTGAAAAACACTAGACCGGACATGTCTAATGCCATTTAGGTAGACAAAAGAACGAAATTCCTCACTGGTAAAACAAGTACCATTGTCGGAAACCAGGACTACGGGTAAACCCAATCGAGCGAAAACGAACGGGTAAGCGAATAGTAACACCCGAAGTCGTGGAAGTGGTTGGAAGAATTTCCACCCACTTAGAGTAGGCGTCCACAATGACTAGGAAATAAGTATTATTTATAGGACCTGCATAGTCAACATGGATCCTATGCCACGGTATAATAGGCCATTCCCAAGGATGAAGTGGACTTTTCCTTGGGAGATCTCTGTTCTCTAGGCAGCTTTGACAGGAACGAACCAATGATTCGAGTTCTCCATCTAAACCAGGGCAACAGAAATAAGCTCTCGCCAGCTCTTTCATTTTTGTTGCACCCATGTGTTCAGTGTGAAGTTCCTTCACTAAATTCGACCTGCCTTCATTTGGAATTATCACTCTGTAGCCCCATAAGAGACAGCCATTTTGAATCGAGAGGCCAGACTGACGTTGATAAAAAGGCTGTAATTCACTCTCAACCTTAGTAGGCCAACCAACTGAGCAGAAATGGATGACCCTAGACAGAATAGGGTCTGATTTTTGTCCACTGCTCTATCTGTACTGCAGTTACTGGAGTGGATTCCAGAAACTCCACCAAGTGAACCCATTCTGTAGGACTGTAGGTATAGGTACACAATCATTTGGATTTTCTAATGGCAACCTACTTAGCGCATCAGCCGTACCTAGAAGTTTACCTGACCGATGTACTAAGTCAAATTTATAGGCTTGTAGAATCAGTGCCCATCGTTGAATCCTACCTGAGACCATAACTGGAATATTTTTATTAGGTGAAAATAAACCTAAAAGAGGCTTATGGTCAGTAATTAGTTTAAATTCATGACCCCATAGATAGAAATGAAATTTTTTTACTGCAAATACTAAGGCTAATGCTTCACGTTCCACTTGTGCATATCGTCTTTCAGTCTCAGTTAGTGTTCTAGAAACAAAACAGATAGGCCTATCTACGCCATCAATGTGGTGAGATAACACTGCCCTAATTCCATAAGAACTGCTGTCTGCTGAAACTATGAGAGGACGTTTAGGATCATAATGCACTAGGAGAGTGGACTTTAGTAGCACGTCCTTGGAAGCCTCAAATGCTTCCTTTTGGGTTTTCTCCCATCTCACTGTTCCCCAGATCGTAATAGCTTATTTAGGGGTTCAAGGAAAGTCGATGCATTAGGCAAAAATTTCCTATAAAAGTTTAGGAGACCTAAATAAGCTTGTAACTGTGTGATGTTTTGTGGAGGTGGTGCCTTTTTTATTGCTTCTAGTTTATCCACCGTTGGATGAATGCCTGAGGCATCTATGCGGAATCCTAAATATGAAACCTCGTTAGTGACCCATGAACACTTTTCTCTCTTTAGCTTAAGTCCGGCATCCCGGAGTCTTTTTAGAACCGTGGATAATCTAGTTAGGTGTTCTTTTTTAGACGAACCTGAAATGAGGACATCATCTAGAAAGCAAAGTACCCCTGGAATGTGACCTAGAACTTGGTCCATTGTCCTCTGAAAAATACCCGGAGCCGATGCTATTCCATAGCATAGCCTATTGCTTATATAGGCCTCGGTGCGTATTTATGATAGTTAGTTCTTTAGAGTTTTCATCTAAACTTAGTTGAGCATAGGCTTGGGACATATCGAGTTTTGTGAAATATTTACCCCCAGCAAAAGAGCTAAATAATTCATCAGGCTTGGGTATAGGATAGCAATCTAGGAGGACGGCTCTATTTGCTGTTAAACGGTAATCCCCACATAACCGCACGGACTTCTCCGGTTTTAGTCCAGGAACTACTGGGGCAGCCCACTTAGCGTGTGTGACTGGTTCGATAATTTTATCTTTTAGCAGCCTGTCAATTTCTAAATCTACCTTCTCCCGCAGTGCATGCGCAATTGAACATTAGGATCTACTTCTATACAGACCTGATGGCCTTTTACGTTGCCTACTTCAGGCCCAAAAAGAGAAGAAAACTCCCTTAACAATGATCTATGTCAGACGGATATGAGAGTGTATGCACATCTGCCTGACCCCTTGGCAAGATTTTGTCAATCGGCATTTTCAAAGCATCAATCCAATCACGGCCTAGTAGAGTAGGCCCTTGCTCATCCATCACTAAAAGGGTTAAGGGATGAGACAAAGTTTTCTGGTTGAGTGTAACTGTGAGGGATGCTTCTCCACAAATAGGTCTTTGTATGTCCCCATATTTCTTTAATATAGTTTTAGATGCATGTAGTTTAGGTGTATTTTTGAAAGTTTTGTCAAAAACTGTTTTGGACATAACAGTTCGGGCAGCACCTGTATCTAGTTCTAGAGGAACTGTAATTCCCTTTAGGCCTACCTCTACAATATATGGGCCTGTATTATTCCCACTTTGCTGCTCATAAAATAGGTACTCCACTCCAATGTTCGAAGTATTTCCCCTTTGAGGATTTACACTAGAAATGTTAAAATTAGAATTTTCACCCTTCGTTTTCTTTGAAAAACACACTTTAGCTATGTGGCCTATTTTACTACAATTTCGGCAAACTGCTTCTTTAAAAGGGCAGTCCTTCTTCCAATCGTGTTTTCCACACCCCGTACATGACTTGGAAGGCTTAGTAGAATTAGTAGCTTAGTCGTATTTGCCTCATACCTTTTATTTGCCTATCTAGTAGGCTCATAAGGTCTGCCAGGCCTAGAAGATTTAAAGCTATTTACGTGTTGGGCTTTACTACTGTGATTGCCAAAAGCTCTAACATCTTTAGCAGCTGCTTCTCTAGCCGTAGCTATTTCTACAGCCTGACCAGGGGCGTCCGCAGGATTTTTCGCAAGGGGGGGCAAAACTAACTTATTAGTTCTTAGTTCTTATTAGTTCTTTATTAGGTAGAAAAAAAATGCACTGCGACCACTACGAGTAAAAACCGTCATCTCCCCTTATATAGCCTGCCTCCGGACGCCCATGACCTGACTAAAGGTTAGGTCCTGTATGGCTAATAGGGCTCTCTGGGTAGACTCCTCTTTGAGACCCATTACAAACCTATCTCTTAGCATTTCGTCTAATTTGTCCCAAATTTACACGTACGGCTATGGCTTTTTATTCCTGCAACAAACTGCAATGCTTTCATTTCCCGTCTGATGCCTCGAATAAAATTTGAAACGTTCATAGATGAGAACTACTCGGGGTTTGTAGTGATCAGTTAGGGCCTGTACCAATTCATTATAGGTGCAAGTTTCCGGTGCTTTAGGAGAAACTAGGTCCATAACTAAACCAAACGTTTTAGGGCCTATTATAGTTAAAAAGGTAGGTACTTTCTTAGCATCAGGAATGGAATTTGCCTCGAAAAACAACCTCACCCTAGTGGCATAAGCTTCGAAGTCCTCCCCAGAGTTTTCGTAGGGGCTTATATGGCCAATCACCGACATGCTAAAGCAAAACCGAATTAGGCCAAATAACGTGAAGTAGGTTAGATTTAGTTTAAATTTGATCTAGTTACTCCCCAGTTAGGGCTGAATAGTGAATTGTATTAGAGTTAGGGCTGAGTAGGAATTAGTATTAGAGTTAGGGCTGAGTAGGAACTAGTTTTAGAGTTAGGGCTGAGTAGGAATTAGTTTTAGAGTTAGGGCTGACTAGGAATTAGTTTTAGAGTTAGGCCGGCGGGACCTACGCTATACTACGGTAGCTTACCCACACAAACAAATCAAATCGGACGACCCACTAGGCTACATCCAATTTTCCAAACAACCACTTGAACCCAATAAGCCAAATTAAATCCAATGAGCTTAATCGAATCTCATGAGCTTAATTCAATCCCATGAGCTTAATTGAATCCCATCCTCGTCACCAAATGTGATAGCGTGGGGGTAGACACCCCAGTTAGGTTACTTAGGTTCTAGCAAACACTCAAAGGCACTTACCGGTGCCTTGAATTAGATATTGCTTTGGGAGCCTACCATTAGATTCCTGTGTTCCACAAACAGCCTACCTAACTCTCTCTTACATTACCAATTTAGAAGCTATAGACATTACCCCTAACTATACTTAAGTACGGACAACTTCCTACCCCATTTGTCACCTTAGAAACACCACCTAATTACACTCAGCACCAACGATTAGGTCAGATAGGAAAAAACATCTCTAGGCTAGCCCAAAACAATACGAACAGCCGCGTTGGTTCGTTTATGCCTTCCTGTTGCCATTCAGCTTAGATTTAGTGATATTTCTCCTTTAGTGACTTTTAGACTATATACATATATATACACCCACGTCACCTCAACTAGGAAATAGTCAAAACTGTTCTCTAGGCAATTTTGACAGGAACGAACCAATGATTCGAGATCTCCATCTAAACCGGGCCACCAGAAATAAGTTCTCGCCAGCTCTTTCATTTTTGTTGCACCCATGTGTTCAGCGTGAAGTTCCTTCACTAAATTCGACCTGCCTTCATTCGGAATTATCACTCTGTGGCTCCATAAGAGAGCCATTTTGGATCGAGAGTCCAGACTGACGTTGATAAAAAGGTTGTAATTCTCTCTCAACCTTAGTAGGCCAACCAACTGAGCAGTAATGGATGACCCTAGACAGAATAGGGTCTGATTTTGTCACTGCTCTATCTGTACTGCAGTTACTGGAGTGGATTCCAGAAACTCCACCAAGTGAACCCATTCTGTAGGTATAGGTACACATTCATTTGGATTTTCTAAAGGCAACCTACTTAGAGCATCAGCCGTACCTTGAAGTTTACCTGACCGATGTACTAAGTCAAATCTATATGCTAAGTCAAATCTATAGAATTAGCGCCCTTGGTTGAATCCGGCCTGAGGCCATAACTGGTCAGTAATTAGTTTGAATTCATGACCCCAGAGATAGAAATGAATTTTTTTTACTGCAAATGCTAAGGCTAAGGCTTCACGTTCAAGTTGTGCATATCGCCTTCCAGTCTTAATTAGTGTTCTACAAGCAAAACAGATAGGCCTATCTACACCATCAATGTGGTGAGATAACACTGCCCCATTTCATAAGAACTGCTATCTGTTAAAACTATGAGAGGAAGTTTAGGATCATAATGCAGTAGGAGAGTGGACTTTAGTAGTACGTCCTTGGAAGCCTCAAATGCTTCCTTTTGGGTTTTCTCCCATCTCCACTGTTCTCCAGATCGTAATAACGTATTTAGGGGTTCAAGGAAAGTTGATGCATTAGACAAAAATTTCCTATAAAAGTTTAGGAGACCTAAATAAGTTTGTAACTGTGTGATGTTTTGTGCAGGTGGTGCATTTTTTATTGCTTCTAGTTTATCCACCGTTGGATGAATGCCTGAGGTATCTATGCGGAACCCTAACTATGAAACCTCATTAGTGACCCAAGAACATTATTCTTTCTTTAGCTTAAGTCTGGCATCTCGGAGTATTTTTAGAACTGTGGTTAATCTAGTTAGGTGTTCTTTTTTAGATGAACCTGAAATAAGGACATCATCTAGAAAACAAAGTACACCCAAAATGTGACCTAGAACTTGGTCCATTGTCCTCTGAAAAATACTCGGAGCCGATGCTCTTCCATAGCATAGCCTATTGTACCTATATATGCCTCGGTGCGTATTTATGATAGTTAGCTCTTTAGAATTTTCATCTAAACTTAGTTGAGCATAGGCTTGGGACATATCTAGTTTTGTGAAATATTTACCCCCCAGCAAGGTAGCAACTAGAAGAACTGCTCTATTTGCTGTTAAACGGTAATCTCCACATAACTGCTCTGACTTGTCAGGTTTTAGTACAGGAACTACCGGGGAATTCACCTTAGCATTCACTATTGGTGCAAGTTTCTGGTGCTTTAGGAGCAACTAGGTCTATAACTAAGCCAAACGTTTTAGGGCCTATTATAGTTAAGAAGGTAGGTACTTAGCATCAGGAATGGAATTTGCCTCGAAACACAACCTCACGCTAGTGTAGGGTGGCCAGACGTCCGGCTTTAGGCGGACATTCCGCCTTTTGAGCACTCTGTCCTTAGGGTGGCCATTTCCAAATTTCCAAAAAGGAGGACACTGCGTATGTGGCCGTACGTTAACATATATATATATATATATATATATATATATATATATATATATATAGATATATGTTAACGTACGGCCACATACGCAGTGTCCTCCTTTTTAAATGGCCACCCTACCCTAGTGGCATAAGCTTCGAAGTCCTCCCCAGAGTCTTCGTAGGGGCTTATATGGCCAATCACCGACATGCTAGAACAAAATCGATTTAGGCCAAATAACGTGAAGTAGATTAGATAGGGTTTAAATTTGATCTAGCTACTCCCCAGTTAGGGCTAAATAGTAAATTGTATTAGAATTAGGGCTGAGTAGGAATTAGTATTAGAGTTAGGCCGGCGGGACCTAAGCTATAGTACGGTAGCTTATCCACACAAACTAACCAAATCGAACGACCCACCTAGGCTAGACTACATCCAATTTTCCAAACAACCAAATTGAACTCAATAAGCCAAATTGAATCCCATCCTCGTCGCCAAATGTAATAACTTGGGGTTAGTGACCTCGCTAAGTTACTAGGTTTCTAAACAACAACAAAGGCACTTACCGGTGTTTTGATTTAGATTTTCTTTAGGGCCTACCATAGATTTCCAGCGTCCCACAAAGCAGCCTACCTAAATTCTCTAACCTTACTAATTTAGAAGCTATGGACATTACCCCTACACTTATATACTGTTGACAACTTCCTGCTTACATTATAACACTTTAGCAACATCACCAAATTAAACTTAGCGCCAACGATTTAGTCAGATATGAATAACCATGCTGTTAGTCCAGCCCAAACCAACGAACAGACCGCGTTCCGCTGTTTATCCTTTTGTGTTGCCATTCAGCTTTCTTTTAGTGACTTTTCCCTTTAGTGACTTTTAGACTATTATATATATATATATATATATTATATAATATATATATATATATATATATATATATATATATATATATGCTGCAAACCCACAAGGAAAAAGAAAAACGATTCCAAGGCCTTTCGTGTATTCAAAGCTACACCTCGTCAGGGAATGAAGATAAAAGGCGAGATGCCCATAAATATATAGGCTACAACGTACAGGAAAACAAAACAATTAGCACATACTTAACAAGGGTTAATGAGAGGCGAAAGAAATTTTAACATGATATCGTCAATTTTATACGTCTCCGCACTGTTATTGAAATTGTTTTTAAAATGAATAAATGCACATTCTAGAATATTTCTTTCTATTATATCTCTGTTTTTTGTTTTTAACAAGCGCTTTAGAACTATCCCACTTGATGCTATGGTTACATCTATACATATGGTTAAATAAAGCATTGGAAGTACGTATTAGCTGTTCTACAAGCCTATTTATGCTGTTTTAGCCTAATATCTAACGTTTTACCGGTTTGGCCTATATATACTGAGTTACATTGTGTACATCCGATCGAATACACACAACCAACAACATTATCAGGGCTATTCTATATTAGGCGTGATTTAACAGTATTAATATACTTAAAGATGACATTAATGCCAATTGCTTTAAGTACAGTTGGAAGGTATTGAAAATTAACATGGTAAGGTAGGCTAAGGATATTTTTACGCTCACCAGTGTTGGGCACTAAAGCGTTAATCCGATAACAGTTAATTAACGAAGTTAACTTTTTTTAACGGACTATTAACGGAAGTTAATTTCCATTTATCGTTATCGGACCAGTTAACTTCCGATAACTCGATATTTAGTTTGTTAAAGTCCGTTAACACGTTAACTGCGAGGAGTCATTCACGGAAGATCACCGCTCCGCGAATGAATTCAAACCGCCATAACTTCAGTCTGCCAACTCCGTCCTCTGCCGCAGTGGAACGGCTCTTCTCTCTCGGCAAGGACATCCTGAGGCCCAAGAGGTCAAGACTGGCAGTTGGGCTTAACTTTGAGAAGTTGGTCTTTCTGAAGGGCAACCAGCACATTGTGTCATAGTCTTTAAAAATGTGCCTAAAATTTAATTTTACCTTTCAGTTCCCGCCATACTAATTCTCTGGTAAATTAAAATTTAGTTAATGGTTAGTGGTTACAAGGGTTTCAAAACAAGTAATCAGTACATTTTTTATTAAAAATAAAAAAAAAGTTATTAAGCAAAAAAGTTGCAAAACTTGATAAAAATACAGTTAAATACCTATTTATTGTTGGATTTTGCATAAATAAACATTTTCTATGGGTTTTAAAGCTTTTTTCCTTGATTTTTTTAAATGTTAGTAAAGAAATAGTTATCGTTAACGGATTATCGTTAACTTCCGTTAACTTTGTAGTAAAATTATCGGATTATCGTTATCGGAGTTAAAAATTGGGGTTAACGGATTATCGTTATCGAAGTTAACTTTTTGGTTAACGGTGCCCACCACTGGTGCTCACACTATACATATTTCACTCACTCTGTTTGAAGGCTACCTGCTGATAGCAGAAACGAAATGAATTTTCGACATCAAAATTATAATAGTGGTTATTTAAATATTTGTCATTCACTAACTATGTGAATACATTACAATCTGTCACAACCACAATAGTTTATATAGCACACTTAAGACAGTGGTTAACTGCTAGGCCGTTGGCTCAATTGGTTAAAGTTTGTGTCAATTCACATCATGTTTTTATATTTTTGTCACGATTTTATTTAATACACTTCTTTTGATACATTTACTATATTAGCATGTATGTATCAATTTGTTTCTATATGTACCAGTTTTTATCAATAAATCAAATTTTAAATTTAATTTTTTTTACTAGAAATAAACACTATTATTATTATTATTATTATTATTATTATTATTATTATTATTAATACCCCTGTCTGTGGTTATGATACATGTCTAAACTTGCCTCCTGGCCGCGGATGTAAAAATTGCTCTTTCGGCCGATTTGGCGCCCCCCAAAACCCGGCGCCCAGGGCACGAGCCCCCTTGCGCCCCGTCGCTACGCCACTGCACTGGCAGCGTCCTTTCTACTCGGTTGATGTATGCGGCACTAATGGTGTGGTCTTATAGAGAGCCCTCTTGCAATTCAGCTTGGTTGTTTAGATATAGGATTGTTGCATCGTGCAACGGTGCAGGTTGTGTTAGTGTTGTTGCAAGGTTTAGAAAGCAGATCAAAAGACCATAAATAGTGTCCTCCCTTTTCTTTCTTAATTTTATGCTACTGAGATCTAAAGTAGGCCCACATCCAGTCAGCAACCCTGAGGTAGAACCTAATAGGACCTCCAAGTCCGTAAGTTTGTTTTAGTCTAGCTTAACTTAAACTATAAATTAAAGTAGCTCTTCAGAGCTTGGCCGTTTAAGGCTCAGCTGGAATTATGAACCCAATTGAAAAAATGATGTAAAACCTTACCTGCAGACAACGTCTATGCTTCGTACAAAAAATTACGTCAGAAGTTTACTTGTACTTCACGTGCATACAACGTCAATATAATGTTTAAGTTTTACGTTGTGACTACGTTAGTACAACGTCATTTTCTGATAAGACCAAGCTTCAATCAGGATACAACGTTGTATTTACGTAGTGTGTTTACTGGATAGTTGTGAGGCAGAGAGATCTTTCTCTGCAGTTCGTCGCCACAAGACCACACTGCGTTCCACAATGGGCGAAGAACGTTTGACGGTACTCGTATTCATCAACACGAACTATAGCGTGGACATTAATGTAATGTTGATGAGGTGGATGGAAGGTTTATTAGGAAGCACCCTCGCCGCCTGTTTTCTCGTGTCTATGAAAAGTGTGATGCAGAACCAGCTGTAGCATAATGGATCAAGAATAAGTTTTACCAGTCTTAGTTTGGGTGTAAATATTTTGTTCAGCAGATTTGTTGCATGTATGGTCATTTTCTGAGCTATGATTTTTTTCTTCAATATTATGAATTGATTTCCCAATTTAGTATGTGATATCCATTTTTTCTAGTCCTATTTTTCATTTTGTGTAGCATGAGCTGTTTTACATTCATTACACTTATTTTGTTTGATTGTAATATATCGGTATTGTATACTACATTTTATGTATACAGCCCTGTAGCTAGGACTTCCCAAGGGGGAGGGGGTCGAAATTGTAGAAAGGCGGGCCTTTTGTTGCACCGACTGTGAGAGGGTTTAGAGTAGTTTGTGAAGTTTAAAAAAAAATGCGCGTTTATTTACTAAATGATGTTATAATATTATAATATCACATCATAATTTATAACTATGGTTTCAAAAGTGGACCTTTCCTGTCAAGGGAGTTCGTTCGACCCCTTTATACAAATGAGTTTCAGTATGAACCTTAACACACACACTGTGATTTAATAGTAAAATCTTTTCATGGTTTTTTCTATCAGGGTTCTCAAATGTCTTTATTTCTAAAAACAAATTTGTTCTCATTTCTTAAATTTTAAATTTTTTATTTCATTTGGCTATCAGAATAAAATGTTAGCGACATATGGATATTCTTAGTTTTGGGACGGAATTCTTATTTTTTGGAGTTGAGGTTCTGATTTTTATATTTTAGACTTGAGAACCATGTTTTCTACAGTTATTATTACAACAATGTGTTAAAGTGTAAACAGTGTATTAACTCAATTTATGTTCAGGATTGCTGACACATTCTCGACCCCCGCTTCGAAAAATCCTGGACACGCCCCTGCCACTGTATTTATTTTATTATAAATAAAGGCTATTAAATTCAATTCATTTCATTGTAAACTGTATGAATGGCTTATATAATTTTCTATACTGACCTTAATCAGAAATTAGAAGCCATTCCAAAAGCGTATCCATCCACAATGACTTCTTAATTAACACTGTTGAATGAGACTTGTAATTTGTAAAGCTCACATGGGAGGGTGCTACGAATTAATTTTACCATAAATGTACAGTGGTGGGCACCGTTAACCAAAAAGTTAACTTCGTTAACCGCTAATCCGTTAACCAAAAAGTTAACTTTGTTAACCGTTAATCCGTTAATTCGTTAAACATGTAACGGAAGTTACCGATAAACCGTTAACGTTAACTTTTATTATAAAAAAAATGAAAAACACAATATATATATAATTTAATTTTCCCTCTTCTTCTCGTTCTCCATTTTGTCCATGAGATGCATGTTGCCCTTCATGAAAATTAGCATATCAAAGTTTTCATCAGACAGGGATGATCTCTTGGCCCTCAGGATGTCCTTGCCCATAGAGAACAAACGCTCCACTGCAGCACTAGAGGGGATGGCTGTGTTGAACTTGATGAACAAGTCCACCAACACTTGCTCACCCAAGAAGGCAGCATCTGTCAGGACATAAAGGGTTAACGTGAAAACGCTCCCATTGTAAGACATCAATTGACTTAATTTATGTCATCAAAGTGACATGAGAATTGAAATCTTACCTGATCATTTTTATGGTTCTTGAAATGTATCAAGGAGACTACTAATAAGGTACTCACAGACATATTATAAATATACATGACTTACTTGACAACGATTATTTTTCAATATTCACTAGCACAAACATGTTGCGCAAGAGACAGACTGCAAATGAAACGAATGTAGTTATTTGTTGTAATTGTTACATATATATTATTGAAAGTGCCTTAAAATGCTCGTGATATTTCTTGAAAGAAGTTGAAACATTCAACTCAAATGGCAAATCTTTCCGCCTGATTTTACAGTCGACCATGTTTTGCTCAAACCAATGCCATAAATAACTACCATATTTGGTAAGACACAAATTGTGGCGACGGAAACAAATATATCGCCTGATTTTACACTGCGGAAATGGAAATTCGTTCATCACTATTAACAGTGGCGGATTAATTGCGCACCTGCTCAGCACTGAAAATAATATAAACTTTTAAACGTTTATTTATGAATTTTTTGGTTTAACGGACTTGAGTTAACGGAAGTTAAATATAACGGAAGTTAATTAGTCCGATAATGATTTTCAAAGTTAACTTAAAAGTTAAATCGTTAACGAAAAAGTTAACTTCGTTAATTAACGGATTAACGGTTTGTGCCCAGCTTTGTAAATGTATATGAATGAAATGAGATTTTATGAGAAGACCACTGTCTAAATTATATTATATTAGACCAGAGCTTTCCAAACTTTTAACGTTGGCGACAAACTATTTAAGCATAACAATTTTCACGACACATTAATTAATTTTTGTTATCAAATATCAAATATCAGATAATTTTTCAGTAGGTGGTTTATCTTGTAGCCGATTTTGTTGATAGAAAAATCAAAATTTTCAAAATACAAAAAACACTAATGTGTCGCGACACACCAGTTTGGAAAGCTCTGTATTAGACTATGAGAAGACTTGGTATTTATATTGGGCTATGGTTCTGGGTTAGAAGCTCTTCCAGAATAGTAGCCTTCCTGACTGCTCCTTGAAGTTAGGTGAAAGACCAACTATTTCACACTTAGAAAATAGTTTAAGTAAAGTTTTGGCGCCAAGATTTTGTTTATGCATTCCGTAGCTTAAGCAGTTGCAACAATCTCATTCAGAAAAAAATCACAATGAAATTGGATTTCGAAAACATACAGGACGATTTTGAGGTTTATGGGATTCAAGTAGACTGTACTGAGGAAATTAAGGACAAGTGTAAGTAGGTTTAGGTTTTGGCTAGGATGAAACTGTAACTTAAAAAGCATAATGAAGTCTTTCTTTTTGTGTGTTCGTTTTATGAGTCGTGCACATATGAATTACTTGGTATTAAGTGTTACACACTGCAGCACTAAATCAGTTGAGGCCGAACACCGATTTCAGTGCAGTTTGCCCAAATAAGTAGAAAAACTGATTTAGATTTAAAATCTTGATATGCTTTTGTACATAAGAGGACTATGCCACTAGCCTATTTTGGTGGGATCTTGGTGCAGTGATATACAATATAGTCTATTGGCCCTAACTTGGATTACACAAGTCAGATCGGGGTAGGCTGTACAAAACTTTGTAATTCGGACGTACATAATAATTTATTTGGAAAACATGAAGCCACTCAGCCCTATCAAAGTTATTCAAGTCATGATATGTATTTGTAATAAAATTGTGAATATACTGGTACCAGGGCTCGAAATAAACTTTTTCCCTCACCTGCCAACTGGGTGGGTACTCTGTAAAATCAGTAAATTTTTACAAGTGTACGTTACAGGCTTTGTAAATCAAAATTATGTTTTTGATGTGGCTTGAATGAAGGTTAATTTTGTTCAAACGTCAAAAACAATTGGAAAAACATAGTTTTAATATATAACCGGTAATTTTTTACTATCACTCCGGTCTCTTCAATTCCCATAATTTATAGATCAATGGATTCGTTATTACACCAGGAATGCGATTTGGATAGTCTCAAGTGAGGGAACTGGCCCAAAACTAAGTTAGGACACGGTTTGTTTTGGGGTATAAGTGTGAAAAAATACCTTAAAATGCGGGTAATTCCTTCAGTAGAGACTATCTAGGGCGCATTCGCGATGTAAAAATGAATCCATTGATATATAAATTATGGAAATTGTAGAAACAGCTAACATGAGTGACCTAAAAGGTGTATATATATACATTTATATATATGTAGTAAAACGAACACTGTATATATTCACTGGGATCTTTTCCGTTTGACTCTCGCCATTGAAACATAATTAAACTCCAGCCTTCTTTAGTTAGCTTTATAAGGCTAACTAACAAAAATATCACGACCTAACCTAACCAATCGTCAAGGTCATACAGTTAACCTAACGATTGGCTAGGTTAGGTCGTGATATTTTTGTTAGTTAGCCTTATAAGGCTAAGTAAAGAAGGCTGGGGGCACTCACCTCATGTTTCAATGGCGGCAGTCAAACGGAAAAGATCCATTCACTGTATATATTATATATACCGTAAAACTAAACACTACCAACCTAACCTACCTAACCTTGCGTGTTCCCCTTCTCCGTTTCTTATCACGCACTGACCTATGGCAACGAAATGCTTTTCTGTTTTTATCGCACACACACTTATTACCACAAACACTATCTTCCTTGTTTTTCTTAGGCAAATAAATTCTTTTAGCAATACACCGTGTTCTACATAAAAATTAAATGCAGCCTCTTCATCACCAAAAAATTTGCATGAAGTTAAACACACTGAATAATTACAACCATCGCAAACCGACGCCATCGTGACACTAAAATCTTATGAGTTCAGGTCAAACCACCCAATTTTGTTAGCGGTACCTTCCTAACCTTTGTGGGATCAGCCATTTTATCACTCCCAAAAACATGATCCGCGATTTTATCGCTCAAAAAAAAATTTATTAACATTAATTTTATAGCTTTAATCGGCATTTGCCTTCATATTGTACTTAATAAAAGTTGTTTAAAAAATGTAAAGAGTCTTATGGTAAACTTTATTTTCAGTTTCCAGAGACCGGACTGATAGTAAAAAATTACCATATAACCTAACCTAAAATTCAAAAATTCAGTTAATATTCATTTTGGTAATTTTTTATTATCAGTCCAGTCTCTTCAATTCCCATAATTCCCATAATCTAGGGCACATTCGCGATGTGAAAATGAATCTATTGATATATAAATTATGGAAATTGTAGAAATAGCCAACATGAGTGACCTAAAAGGTGTATATATATACACATTTATATATATAGTAAAATGAATACTGTATATATTCACTGTATATATTATACCGTAAAATTATACTAACCTAACCTAATTTTAGGTACTACTCTTACCTATGGCAACAAAATGCTTTTCTGTTTTTATCGAACATACACTTATTACTACAAATAATACCTTCCTTGTTTTTCTTAGGGCAAATAAATTCTTTTAGTAATACACTGTGTTCTGCATAAAAATTAAATGCAGCCTCCTCCTCATCAAAAAATTTGCATGAAGTTAAACACAGTGAATAATTATAACCATTGCAAACCAATGCCATCGTGACACTGAAATATTATGAGTTCAGGTCAAACCCCCAATTTTGTTAGCGGTACCTTCCTAACCTTTGTGGGATCAGCCATTTTATCACTCCCAAAAACATGATCCGCGATTTTATCGCTCAAAAAAATAATTTCTTAACATTAATTTTATAGCTTTAATCAGCATTTGCCTTTATATTATACTTAATAAAAGTTGTTTAAAAAAATGTAGTGTCTTATGGTAAACTTTATTTTCAGTTTCTAGAGACCAGACTGATAGTAAAAAATTACCTTCATTTTAATGCTCCCTTTGTTTTTGATAAAAGGAGACATTCTATGACAATTTAACATATAAATTTGTATTTAGGACACCTTGAAACCTCAGGGAAACTGATAAAAATCAAGGAAATATAATAATTTTTTTACAGAAAAAAAATGTTTTTAGACATTGATAAGCAGCCATTACAGACTATTGACCCAGTGTTTAGCTCTTTCCTCAGTTAAAATTTTGCCACTGCATCCTCTCCAGTTTTATGGCGAGACATCTCGTGGCAAAATTAGGAAACATAGGTCAAATCAGCTAATTAAACCTGGTTTTTGTTTCATGTGACCTTATCCGACCAATCAGACACATGCATTTTGAATCTCCCATAATGCATACTCATTCCAAAATGCTTTTTCAATTCACTTTTCGCTATGGTTTGTAGAGGTTGTGATTTGGATTACTATCACTTAATACAAGATATTTATAAAAAAGAAGATGGTGCTGAAGTTTTCTTTACCAGTCATGGTGTTTTACCTACTCGTGTTATTTGTCTGCATTGTGGTCATGAGTGTAATTATAGACAAGTTGCTGACCGCAAAAAAATGTAGGTTAGGTAAAACACATTTTTTTGGTGTTTTTGTTCAAATCTGAGCTTCGTTTCTTTGGGAAATAAGCTGTTTTTGAGAAATTTTAAAATTGAAAATTTCTCAAAAATGGCTCATTTCCCAAAGAAACTAAGTTCAGATTTGAACAAATCACACCAAAAAACACCAGCAAAATGTGTTTTGTTTTGGTTCAGAAAGGAGAAGGAGCACTAAAACGAATAATTACCCAAAATTCCTCAAAAGCCTGTAAGGGTCATTCTCTGTCAGATCAACCAGTGCCTAACACCCTCATCTCTCAGATTTTGCTGAAATTTGGTTTATAGGGAGTTTGTGGGCCCTGAATCCATTTCCAAAATTATAAGGTCAATCCGACCAACGGTTCAAGAGATATGACCTCGGGAAATTTGAGGTCACTTGCGAGGTCACTAACATTTGGCGACCCATAACTTGGGTAATAATGGTCACAATTATATAAAAGTATATATATTTAGAATCAGAAAACGACAAGGAATCCAAATATGCAAGTTTTAGAACTCTAGGTTGAAAAATAAAAAGTTACACTGTAACCAAAATTTAAGGTCACGATTTGACCTCTGGGGTATCAAATGAGAATTTTTTTTTTAAATGTAAAAAATGAAGGCATAGGCATTGGCTATTAGAATCAGCAAAAAAAAAGTTGTTTATGTTAGTATTTTTCATGTAACTAACATATAAGTGAACACCATATTCATAAGTTGTGCGTCAATTCTACTATTTTT
>JAJOZX010002288.1:0-5000 GCA_023014485.1 Bathynomus jamesi
TTATATGTTATTATATTATATGTTATATTATATTATATATTATATTACAGGTGACCCTTGGTATACATGGGGATTAGGTTCCTGAAAATGCCTGTGTAAACGGAAACCATGCATACGGGGACTGATGCTTTATGGGAAAAAATACAATCAATACCTAGACCAACTGACCCCCTCCCTATGACCAACTATATTTCTTCATACATCACTAAAACACGTACAGAAACACCAAAACACATACTATACATACATGTATATTTATATATTAACTGCACATAATATTATTACTGCAGTAACAAGAAAAAAATGGTTTAACTTACAAATAAAGGTAGGCAGATTGGGTAGAGTTGCTGCGGATGATGTTTACTGGTGCGAGTGTTATTTATTGTGATTATTGTGATTATTTGTTGTGATTTATTTTTTTAATTGTAGTACTAATAAAGTATAAAAATACATTGTAAAGAAGTTAAAATCATTAGAGATGCATATATTTAACATAACGATTAATTAAAATATTGGATAACATCCTTTATGTGATGTATAATTTGTAAATTTGCAGAATTGGTAATAGAATCCTCGCCACAATTAGGGTAGGGAGGGGAGGGGTAGAGTGACAGGCCACCACACACAGCTGTGTCGGCTCGGGAAACCATGTATGGATGAGATCCTCTCCCATGTATATGGGGGGGTGGGGAGCAATACCAAAACAGTGTATAGCTGAAACCGTGTATACAGAAACCGTGTATACAGAGGGGCACCTGTATATTATATATTATATTATATATTAAATATTTATATGTTATATATGGATTATATATTTATGGATATGTACTTACACATTTTTGAAAGGTGAAATTGTCAAAGATCCCAGGGTAATGTTGGCTTCATCTGTCACTGTAAACTCTTTATCCTTGTGCTCCATTGTACATGATGCAGTTGCTGCTGCTGTCAACTACATCGACTTTTTCTGTGCTGACTGGCCCAGTTGCTTTAAGCTTTGTAAAACAATTTGTACATACAAAGCTACCTTTCGTAAAGCCACAATTTTGGATAACTTTTTTCAATAAATTCCCGCGGCATTGGTCTTAACCCAGCAGTTATGATCTTCTTACGTGTAAAAAAAGGATTGCAACAAATGCGCTTATAATTTTTACTAATTTTCTTGTTCAAAATTAATTCAATTTCTCTATACCAACTTAATACTTGAAAAAAAAATTATAATTTAAAAATAATTATAAATAAATTTGTACCTCATAGGCTTGTTTAGTTTAAGTTATAGGTCATTAAATAAAATGTAAAAAAATATTGCGTGGAATCTTAATCTACTCTCATATAAAAAGTGGCTAAGTTATTTTCTTTGATTTTGTATTTTCCATTGAAAAAATCAAATATACACATTGATCTGCATTATACATTGTAGATAAAGACTAAGTATTTTTTGCAAAAAAAAATTTCTTGGGGGGGTGAGCTAGCCCCCTCAAATTTTCAAAGGTCATAACTTTTTTCTATTTAATTTATGGCTCAAATATGTAAAATGTTTTTGAAAAATCTTTTTATTTCCTTTCTAATGGTATTTGTTTCATTTCTCTATCTCAATTAGGGACAAAGTTATGGGGATTCAAAAAATGGGGGAGTCAGTGGGGGCTAAAAAAAGGGGGGGGGGCCATAAATCTGCCCCCAAACATGGTATCAAAATTTTTTTTCATTCCATTACTCTTGGCCTAGAATCTCTCTCTATACCAAGTTTTACCAAAATCTGAGATGGTCGTGAGAAATTTGGTTTTTTTTTTTTTTTGCATGATTTCACAGAGAATGTGCCTAAAGTTTTTTTTATGTTTGTTAAAACAGATTTCTAAATTTTCTTTTATAGCTGAAGCAACTATGAATATCAGTGGATTAAAAGGCATTATCTTAGTGATTATGTTCATTGTAACATTCATATGCTCTATGATCCCTGTGTTCTTTGTGAACCACATTCATCATACTCATGACTCTAATCGTAGATCTAAGTAAGTAACATTGTGTTTTACTTTATGTAGGCCTAGCTTATTGTTATGATGATGTCATCTGATATACAGTCTACAGACAAATGCACAAAATCCTGCAACTGAAAGGGCAGTGATCAGGTGGTTCTGTCTCCCTCAAGTTCCCTGAGATTGGACTTGGTCTTCAGTCCTGAAGATGTGGTGGTAAGACAGCCATACTAAAAGGTAGTTTAAGAAAGGTACACTTATGACAATAATCAATGATATTGAGCTCTATGAAAGATGGGAGAGTAATATTAATTTCAAAGAATTCTTATGTAGTAAATGATAGTAGGATATTTCCAAAAATTAACCAAAAAAAAGTATTCAAGGGAATTAACTGATTATATATACACACAGTGGGCCCTCATTTCTGAGGCTCTCTGTTCGCGTTTTCGCAAATTCATGATGACCCATTTTACTACCATGTTTCAGTAAGTTTGCGACTGACTCCGCAAACTTGTGATTTTGTCATGTGGCATCTGCAATGCTGCCAATGCAGGTTGATGCAGGCTCAGTCATGCTCTTTCTTTCACTGAGTGAGGTTGTGTCATTTTGTGTTCTTCAATGCCAGTGTACTATATTTAGTGTGTTATTTAGTTATTTATAAAATATTATTGCTTTACACAATTGTTTGTAATAATATTGCTTTATATTACATACAGTAAAAAGTTTTATTTACGCAAAATATCATTGTTTATGTAATATTACAGTAATGTTACTGGTTTTTATTAGTGTTTGATGCAAATCATTGTTTAATAATACGTATTGCTTTAGTATATTCTGTGCAGTGTTTTACAAAATTGTTCAATTTTTTTATTTCAAGGTAATAATAATAATAATAATCATGACTCCTAAAAGAAAATCCAGCAATGATAAGTCTAGTTCTAAAAGATCAAGAACATTTTCTGATTTACAAACAAAAGTTAAAGTTAGTGAATGTAGTGAGGAAGGAGCATGCACCAGTGAAATTGTCCAGGAGTTTAACTTATCATGGTCAACTGTAGCCAGCATTTTGAAAAATAAAGTCGTATAAATCAGCAGCCATCCTTGAGCTTTTGGGACTAATTAGCCATTTTACATTGAAAATGGATCTCATTGTTCACGATTTCATAATTAATGACATTTTTCTCAGTCCCAATTAATCACAAACAACGAGGGCCCATTGTACTGTATAGAGGATGCTGCTTATTGTGCTCACTTCAGGACACAGTTGCATTGATAACAATAACTGAATGATAACATTAATAGATGAAATAAAAAAATTAGCAATTACAGTAATATTTATTGACATATGGTAGCAAACATATTACCTAAAAGTTTTAAAATTGGATTTTTACGTTTATTGACATACTTAAAAACAATTAAAAAAGAAAAACAATTAAAAAAAGAAAAACAATTAAAAAAAGAATTATAAAAATTCATCTAAAGTTGACTACTACTTTTTTGGAGCAATTCATTAATAAAACTTTCATATTCATACTGTTTATGAAACTCGCTTGATCTGTGCTGTACACCAAGTCGCAAAATTTGAAGAGCCTCTCACATTTCAGCACTTGTTGGATGTTTCTCAGCTTCATCGGCTCCAGCTTCAGCTTCAGCTTCATCAGCTTCTTCATCTGTCAATTCTGGATCCATCTGAGTAACAGTCTGACAGATGTCTGATTCTGTCAGCTTAGCAGCAACCTGAATATTCTGATCAATTGCCATCCAAGCTTCAAAATAATTTGTAGTCATGTCAGGTGGTCTGTCTACAATTTCCTGTTTCTTTGTCCTCTTTCGAGAATCCCCCATGACATGGCTGAAAGATGCAGACCTCTAGGAGATTAGTTTTTTGGGCTAAATCATTTGCACTCAGTTGTTGCGTGTCTGCCATATTTTCTAAGATTTTAGTTTGCATTTCTTGACGGTAATAGGCCTTTAATGATCAGATAATTCCCTGATTGCATGGTTGGATCAATGATGATGTATTTGTGGGTAAGAAAATAACCTTAATGTGTTTTAAGGACACATTAATGACATGTGCAGTACAGTTGTGAACAAGCAGAACAACATTGTGTTTCAATGCATTATCCCATTTCATTAACCAATCATTAAAGTTCAGGGGTGTCATCCAAGCATTCGAGTTTGAGCAGTAGTCAATGGGTAATTTAATCACACATTTAAAACACTGTGGCTTCTTGTTTTTTCCAATCACCAAAAGCCTTTCTTTGTTACCAGACATACTTATACAACATAGGACTGTCACATGTTCCTTCGAAGTTTTATAGCCTTTCACACACTCATTTTTGAACAAATAAGTATGCTCAGGCAAGGCACAATAATAAAGCCCAGTTTCATCTGGGTTGTAAACATTATCAGGCAAATATTCAGTGATAATTTAAGGCCATTATTTTTCAATCGAAGTTTCTGCTGCTGAGAAATCAGCATCCTTTTGTTCACCATGAATGCATTTGTATACAATGTTTTCCAATGATTAAACCTCCCATCTATTGTAACAAAACTGTCTTTTCCCATTTTTTAGCTAGCTCTTCTGCTTTCTGCCACATCATGGGTCTAGTTACACAAGCATCTTGCTCATGAGCATTAGTAAACAAAAGTTTTAATGCTGATTTGACCTGGTCATCTTTTCCACTGCGCCTTCTCTTACAGTTTAGGTTTTCATTTTGTTTTGCTCTCTTCTGAATGTCTGCTCAATTCTTAAATTTTTTTAAAAATTTTAACTGCACTGCTGCACTACATTGCTCCATTTTTGGTAACTTATCATAGCATTCTAAAATGGCAACTTTTTCTTTAAGGGTTAAATCTTTGTTTCTTATGCACTTCTGCCATTATTGAAGAGTTATTTTTTAACATGAACAAAAATTGAAGTTTGTGGGAGCACTGTTTTTCTCAAAGGAATGAGCAAGTAAGTAAGTAAGGAAAGGAAAAGCAAGAGCATAGGTGATCTTAATGACAACTTAACCACACCCTATTTTA
>JAJOZX010002288.1:10000-162500 GCA_023014485.1 Bathynomus jamesi
CTACTTTTAAATCACCAGTGACTAAAACTCCTAAATCTTTTTCCTGCTCTACGCTTGTTAAATCTTTCCCTGACATACTATACGCAAAATTACCGTTACGCGAACCTACATGCAAAATTTTGCACTTATCAACGTTAAATCTCATTTGCAATGTGACTGACCAATCAACGATTTTATTCAGATCTTCCTGGATTTTACCTCTACGTCATTAATCGCCCTACCACCCAGCTTCGTGTCATCCGCAAACTTTTGAAACTACTGATTAGGCCGATATCTAAATCGTTAATATATATAAGAAAAAGCAAGGGGCCCAATACAGAACCCTGAGGAACGCCACTCGCTACATTAGCCCAACACGACTTCGTTCCATCAACGACCACCCTCTGTTTCCTACCTCGCAACCACTCTTCTAGCCAATTTATTACTACACCCCTGATTCCATGAGCCTTAGTTTTTTGAATGAGTCTTTTTTGCGGCACGGTGTCAAACGCTTTTTGAAAATCTAAATACACTACATCAACCGCCCGATGACTGTCGTAAACGTCAACCACGCTTTGAAAAAATTCTAAAAGATTATTTAAGTAAGATTTGTTTCGTCTAAAACCGTGCTGCGTATTTCTAACTAGTTTATGCAATTCTAAGTGTTCGACTGTACGATCCCTAATTATTGATTCCAGTAGCTTGCCTACAACAGACGTTAAACTGATTGGCCTATAATTTCCCGCCGCACCTTTATCTGCTTTCTTAAAGGTAGGTGTTACGTTTGCTAACTTGAAATAATCTGGTACGCACCCCTCAGAAATAGACGCATTAAAAATCTTTGTTAGCGGCACAACAATGCTATCTTTTAATTCTTTTAGTTGTATGGGATATATGGAATCCGGCCCCGGTGATTTACACGTTTTCATTTTATCAATATAGCGCATTACCTCCCCTTCACTAACCACAATATTATCCAAAATATTACCATTATCAAAAGGTATTATGTCTATGACCGTAGGGATATTCGTTACATCTTCGATAGTAAAAACTGACGTAAAAAATTCGTTTAGTAAGGTAGCCATTTCCTTGTTTTCAGAAACTAGATCTCTGTTAACATTTTTCAAAGGCCCCAAGACACTTTTTACTGGATTTCTATTGTTGACGTATTGAAAGAATCGCTTGGTGTTTTCTTTACCGTCACGAGCTATGGAGATTTCAAATTCGCGCTTGGACTTTTTTATTACACTTTTCGCTTCACGCCTTAGAGATATGTAGTTGTTTCGTAACCACAAATTGTCTTTATCGCACTTATGTAGCCTATAAGCCCTATCTCTACTCTTTATAATGTCTCCTACTCTAGAAGTAAACCAGAAGGGCTTGTTGTTTACTTTCGCACGCTTAATTTTGTACGGTACACATTCCTCATTTATAGTCCTAAATACTGTTTCGAACGATTCCCACATTAGTTTTGCGTTGGAGTTCCCCATTACGTTTTCCCAATTGACTTGTGACAATTTATTTCGAAATTTACTGAAGTCTGCGTGCTGGAAGTTAGGAATTTTAGTCGAGTTAGCTGGTTTCGAGTGACTTACTGAGAGTCCAAACTTTACCATATTGTGATCGCTATTGCTTAACGGTTCTATTACTTGAAGATCAGTAATTAGCCTATCATCCGTAGTTATTACTAAATCTAAAATACTGTCCAACCTCGTAGGTTCCCCAACCTTTTGAATAAGAAAGCTATCCTCGAGAAAATTAACTAAATGATTACCTTTCGCGTCTCCCTGCATTGTATCGTAATTCACGTTGGCGCAATTAAAGTCACCCATAACTAAAACCTGCTCACTACCGATTATTCTCTTTAGTTCACGATATAACCCTTCGTCCGTATCAGCTGTTTGATTAGGGGGCCTATATATAACCGCAAGAAGAAGTTTGAAGCCCTTCAATTTAAGTTCTGCTGTAGTCGAATCTATCGGTTCCGGAATTGTGTGCTTTACTTCTATAACGTTCGCAATATTATCTTTGATATACAACATAACACCGCCTCCTCGCCTACCTATTCTGTTTTTAACAAGAAGTCTATAACCTTTAATTTGATACTCCCCTACAAAGTCACGAGTTTCAGTGCTAAGCCACGATTCATTTATCGCAATTATATCATAGTCTTTACAAGCAATTAAAGAAAAAAAATTAATTTATTTTATTTCGTAGGCTACGAGCATTTAAGGATAAAACCTTCAAATTGTTTGTAATTGCGACACCTTCGCGAGCGCAGGGGAAATTTGTAGAATTTACGCTGGGACCGTTCGAGTTACGGCAGCCTGAAAAGAAGAGAGTATTATGAAATAGTCTTCCTAAACGCGCAGCTCCAACGTCATTAAAATGAAGTCCATCTCCGAGGAACAAGTCCCTCCTGCCGTAGAAACTTCCAAAAATTCGCAAAATGCACTCCTTCCTCTTGGCAAAAGAGACTTTAGGTTATTGTTAATATAGGTCTTGCTGTAGAAATCGTTACGTTGGATAATTCGAGGAAGTATACCTGTTAACACAGTTATTAGTTTTTTCCTTTAATCGCTCTAGTAATTACTTGTACCTAGCCAGCAGTTCTTCCGATCTAGAATTTAAAACGTTATTAGTACCGACATGAATAACATACGTTGTGTCCTTGGCGGTACCGTCTGTAGAATGGTCAACACTGGGCTCTCAATGTTTCATATATTTCTTTTAGATTGTCAGTTAGTTCATTATTTCTCTTCCTTAAGGGCCTGATAGTGGTGTGTTTTTGTTTTCCTTTTCACACACACACACACACACACACACACACATAATATATATATATATATATATATATATATATATATATAATTAAAACCACGAAGGAAAGGAAACAGAATGGTGCTCAAGCGTTTTCGTCTAATGACATCCTGAGGAACACTGAAGTACATAAAGAGTTACAGCCTATATATAGATTACAGAAAAAAAAAAATATATATATACAATAAACGGAGAAAAAAAATAAAAATTAAACATTAAAGGATTTATTTTTATTTCTCCATTTATTGTATATACATATATTTTATTTTTTATGTAATATCTATGTAGGCTGTAACTCTTTATGTACTTCAGTGTTCCTGAGGATGTCATTAGACGAAAACGCTTGAGCACCATTCTGTTTCCTTTCCTTAGTGGTTTTATTCATCATAAATATTTTTCACATGTTACTTTCGTGAAATAATTTTCATATATATATGTTATACACAAGCCACTTGATTCCCCACAATACCCCATGTTTTATCTTCAATATTTAAAACAGCCCTTGAGATAAACCTCGAGTGTCCTCATCGACTCGTGCGACGCTCCCCCCCTTTTTTTCTTTGTTCTTAAACGCTTGAATAGCGCATCAACGGGACGCAAACCCCTAAGTTGCGCTCTCCCCCCCCCCCCCCGAAATTAGTCTTTGTTGATTGGGCTCGCCTCGGCGCGCCTTGGATTCTGACGTAGTAGGGATGGAGTATGAAAACAGATGCGGGGGGAAAAACCCGTTAGAAGATATCTTGCGCTTCGTCGGGAATGAGTAATAGGCCTGGTGGCGATCTGGTAATTCTCCGAGTAGGCCTTTGAGAGGGTTTGCTCGTTAAAGCCTAAATTTGAGAGTTTTATTGAGTGAGATTTGAATTTTGAGGCATTGAGTTTGAGAGAATGGAGTTTATGAGGAAATATTGAGAACCGTTAACCTAAACTACTGCGAGGGATGTAGTGGATGGGCAACGACAAATTTTAAATTATTTAATTAATGTTAAGACTAGTTTAAGAAAAAACCTGAACTTAATTGTATTATATTTCAATTTGAGATTGAACTTGTAGCCAAATGTGACTTCAATTTATTGATTAAAAGCTATTCAAACAAACTATTTCATTATTAAATGCACACTAAAATCAGAGGTACAGAAGTAAGCGGAGGATAAAGAATTCACGCAGAGGGTCACTAACTTAAAGAAAGATTTAGTATAACTTCAATTTACTCATCGTGTCTTCGCAGTGACCTTCGAGAAACAAACAATTTGTAATAAGGGTCCGTCTCCCTGACAACGGACTTTTTATTACAAACTAGTGTCAGAAGTGGGATCTTCCCTTTCTGATAGCCCTCCTAAAAACCTAAGTGAAAAAGGAAAAAAGTGCTCTCCTTGTGTGTATATGAGGGCTACCAGCTCGCAACAGACAGACGAGAGACGAACGACAACCTGAGGGTCACCCGATCGAGAACCGCTGCGTGGGCTGCTGCTGCTGAGGCCGAGTCGACATCGCAACTTGCTACTGGACACCAAGCGGCAGAGGAGTAAACTTTCCCACCAACGCGGAAAGAGAGGTAAGCGACCCATCTTGTGTTGCGAGAGGTTTTAGAGGACGAGTGGAGAGCCTCCCTGTAGCGGGCAGTTCCCCTAAATTAACCCCATCAAACGTTCATTTCTTTCCCCCCAAATTTTGATATAAATAGAATACCTTTCCTTCCAGTCGGTTCCCCTAGACTCGAGTTTGAGACTAATCCGGACTCAAACCCGTTTGTAACAAATTTTAGAGATTCAAATTTGGTCGAGTTTTGGCCGATCTCATTCGAGAACATGCCTCTTGGCCAAGAAGGAATCAGTCCCAACCATGTATCAGCAACCACTCCCAACCCACTTCCCTCATCCCTATGTTTCCCCTTTCTATCCAATGTATCCTCACTTGTATTCCCCCACTGTAGCCCTCCCCGATCCACACGTTAATACTGTCCCGTATAACACGAGAAATGCACCCCAGTTCCATCCAAATAATGCCTGGTATAATCACGTTCGATGTCTTCTATGTGAGGAGAGGGGACACAAAGCTAGTCAGTGCCCCCTGATTGAAGGAGTGAAGACATTGAAGGAGAGTGAAAGGGTGCGTGAAAGGGATGAGAGCTATAGGCGAGAGAATGAAAGAAATTATCGGAGGGAATGGACTCCAGGAGGAGGCCGACGGTACGAAGACCACGAAGAGGAAGTAGGTACTACTCCCCTTCCGAATATTCGAGAAGACGGAACTTCTCGCCGTATGAGAGAAACAGAGATAACTATGGTAACCCCAGATAGATAACAGGTATGAGGGTAAACCCCAGATACGACAACAGGTATGAGGGTAAACCCCAGATACGACAACAGGTATGAGGGTAAACCCCAGATACGACAACAGGTATGAGGGTAAACCCCAGATACGACAACAGGTATGAGGGTAAACCCCAGATACGACAACAGGTATGAGGGTAAACCCCAGATACGACAACAGGTATGAGGGTAAACCCCAGATACGACAACAGGTATGAGGGTAAACCCCAGATACGACAACAGGTATGAGGGTAAACCCCAGATACGACAACAGGTATGAGGGTAAACCCCAGATACGACAACAGGTATGAGGGTAAACCCCAGATACGACAACAGGTATGAGGGTAAACCCCAGATACGACAACAGGTATGAGGGTAAACCCCAGCTACGACAACAGGTACGGGAATCGGTAACCCCAGCTACGACAACAGGTACGAGAATCGGTAACCCCATCTACGACAACAGGTACGAGAATCGGTAACCCCAGGTACGAGAATCGGTACCCCCAGATACGACAACAGGTACGAGAATCGGTACCCCCAGATACGACACAGGTACGAGAATCGGTACCCCCAGATACGACAACAGGTACGAGAATCGGTACCCCCAGATACGACAACAGGTACGAGAATCGGTACCCCAGATACGACAACAGGTACGAGAATCGGTACCCCCAGATACGACAACAGGTACGAGAATCGGTACCCCCAGATACGACAACAGGTACGAGAATCGGTACCCCCAGATACGACAACAGGTACGAGAATCGGTACCCCCAGATACGACACAGGTACGAGAATCGTACCCCAGATACGACAACAGGTACGAGAATCGGTACCCCCAGATACGACAACAGTACGAGAATCGTACCCCCAGATACGACAACAGGTACGAGAATCGGTACCCCAGATACGACAACAGGTACGAGAATCGGTACCCCCAGATACGACAACAGGTACGAGAATCGGTACCCCCAGATACGACAACAGGTACGAGAATCGGTACCCCCAGATACGACAACAGGTACGAGAATCGGTACCCCCAGATACGACAACAGGTACGAGAATCGGTACCCCCAGATACGACAACAGGTACGAGAATCGGTACCCCAGATACGACAACAGGTACGAGAATCGGTACCCCCAGATACGACAACAGGTACGAGAATCGGTACCCCCAGATACGACAACAGGTACGAGAATCGGTCCCACCAGATACGACAACAGGTACGAGAATCGGTACCCCAGATACGACAACAGGTACGAGAATCGGTACCCCCAGATACGACAACAGGTACGAGAATCGTACCCCCAGATACGACAACAGGTACGAGAATCGGTACCCCAGATACGACAACAGGTACGAGAATCGGTACCCCCAGATACGACAACAGGTACGAGAATCGGTACCCCCAGATACGACAACAGGTACGAGAATCGGTACCCCCAGATACGACAACAGGTACGAGAATCGGTACCCCAGATACGACAACAGGTACGAGAATCGGTACCCCCAGATACGACAACAGGTACGAGAATCGGTACCCCCAGATACGACAACAGGTACGAGAATCGGTACCCCCAGATACGACAACAGGTACGAGAATCGGTACCCCCAGATACGACAACAGGTACGAGAATCGGTACCCCCAGATACGACAACAGGTACGAGAATCGGTACCCCCAGATACGACAACAGGTACGAGAATCGGTACCCCCAGATACGACAACAGGTACGAGAATCGGTACCCCAGATACGACAACAGGTACGAGAATCGGTACCCCCAGATACGACAACAGGTACGAGAATCGGTACCCCCAGATACGACAACAGGTACGAGAATCGGTACCCCCAGATACGACAACAGGTACGAGAATCGGTACCCCCAGATACGACAACAGGTACGAGAATCGGTACCCCAGATACGACAACAGGTACCCCCAGATACGACAACAGGTACGAGAATCGGTACCCCCAGATACGAGAATCGGTACCCCCAGATACGAGAATCGGTACCCCCAGATACGACAACAGGTACGAGAATCGGTACTCCCAGATACGAGAATCGGTACCCCAGCTACGACAACTGGTACGAGAATCGGTAACCCCAGCTACGACAACAGGTACGAGAATCGGTAACCCCAGCTACGACAACAGGTACGAGAATCGGTAACCCCAGCTACGACGACAGGTACGAGAATCGGTAACCCCAGCTACGACGACAGGTACGAGAATCGGTAACCCCCAGCTACGACGACAGGTACGAGAATCGGTAACCCCCAGCTACGACGACAGGTACGAGAATCGTAACCCCAGCTACGACGACAGGTACGAGAATCGGTAACCCCCAGCTACGACAACAGGTACGAGAATCGGTACCCCCCAGCTACGACAACAGGTACGAGAATCGGTAACCCCCAGCTACGACAACAGGTACGAGAATCGGTAACCCCCAGCTACGACAACAGGTACGAGAATCGGTAACCCCCAGCTACGACAACAGGTACGAGAATCGGTAACCCCCAGCTACGACAACAGGTACGAGAATCGGTACACCCCAGCTACAACAGGTACGAGAATCGGTAACCCCCAGCTACGACAACAGGTACGAGAATCGGTAACCCCCAGCTACGACAACAGTTACGAGAATCGGTAACCCCCAGCTACGACAACAGGTACGAGAATCGGTAACCCCCAGCTACGACAACAGGTACGAGAATCGGTAACCCCCAGCTACGACAACAGGTACGAGAATCGGTAACCCCCAGCTACGACAACAGGTACGAGAATCGGTAACCCCCAGCTACGACAACAGGTACGAGAATCGGTACCCCAGATACGACAACAGGTACGAGAATCTGTACCCCCAGATACGACAACAGGTACGAGAATCGGTACCCCCAGATACGACAACAGGTACGAGAATCTGTACCCCCTGATACGACAACAGGTACGAGAATCGGTACCCCCAGATACGACAACAGTACGAGAATCGGTACCCCCAGATACGACAACAGGTACGAGAATCGGTACCCCCAGATACGACAACAGGTACGAGAATCGGTACCCCCAGATACGACAACAGGTACGAGAATCGGTACCCCCAGATACGACAACAGGTACGAGAATCGGTACCCCCAGATACGACAACAGGTACGAGAATCGGTACCCCCCAGATACGACAACAGGTACGAGAATCGGTACCCCCCAGATACGACAACAGGTACGAGAATCGGTACCCCCCAGATACGACAACAGGTACGAGAATCGGTACCCCCCAGATACGACAACAGGTACGAGAATCGGTACCCCCCAGATACGACAACAGGTACGAGAATCGGTACCCCCCAGATACGACAACAGGTACGAGAATCGGTACCCCCCAGATACGACAACAGGTACGAGAATCGGTACCCCCAGATACGACAACAGGTACGAGAATCGGTACCCCCCAGATACGACAACAGGTACGAGAATCGGTACCCCCCAGATACGACAACAGGTACGAGAATCGGTACCCCCCAGATACGACAACAGGTACGAGAATCGGTACCCCCCAGATACGACAACAGGTACGAGAATCGGTACCCCCCAGATACGACAACAGGTACGAGAATCGGTACCCCCCCATACGACAACAGGTACGAGAATCGGTACCCCCCAGATACGACAACAGGTACGAGAATCGGTACCCCCCAGATACGACAACAGGTACGAGAATCGGTACCCCCCAGATACGACAACAGGTACGAGAATCGGTACCCCCCAGATACGACAACAGGTACGAGAATCGGTACCCCCCAGATACGACAACAGGTACGAGAATCGGTACCCCCCAGATACGACAACAGGTACGAGAATCGGTACCCCCCGATACGACAACAGTACGAGAATCGGTACCCCCCAGATACGACAACAGGTACGAGAATCGGTACCCCCAGATACGACAACAGGTACGAGAATCGGTACCCCCCAGATACGACAACAGGTACGAGAATCGGTACCCCCCAGATACGACAACAGGTACGAGAATCGGTACCCCCCAGATACGACAACAGGTACGAGAATCGGTACCCCCCAGATACGACAACAGGTACGAGA
This sequence comes from Bathynomus jamesi, assembly GCA_023014485.1. NCBI lineage: Eukaryota > Metazoa > Arthropoda > Malacostraca > Isopoda > Cirolanidae > Bathynomus > Bathynomus jamesi. The sequence goes on from JAJOZX010002288.1 coordinate 19,211, forward strand.
ATCGGTACCCCCAGATACGACAACAGGTACGAGAATCGGTACCCCCCAGATACGACAACAGGTACGAGAATCGGTACCCCCAGATACGACAACAGGTACGAGAATCGGTACCCCCCAGATACGACAACAGGTACGAGAATCGGTACCCCCCAGATACGACAACAGGTACGAGAATCGGTACCCCCCAGATACGACAACAGTACGAGAATCGGTACCCCCCAGATACGACAACAGGTACGAGAATCGGTACCTCCCAGATACGACAACAGGTACGAGAATCGGTACTCCCAGATACGACAACAGGTACGAGAATCGGTACTCCCAGATACGACAACAGGTACGAGAATCGGTACTCCAGATACGACAACAGGTACGAGAATCGGTACCCCCAGATACGACACAGGTACGAGAATCGGTACCCCCAGATACGATAACAGGTACGAGAATCGTACCCCCCAGATACGATAACAGGTACGAGAATCGGTACCCCCCAGATACGATAACAGGTACGAGAATCGGTACCCCCAGATACGATAACAGGTACGAGAATCGGTACCGCTCTCCGTCGCCCTATGAACAACGAAGAAGGGACTATTCCCCTTACGACAGAAACTACTACACTTACGACAGGAGAAACGGAGGTTACCCCTCCCCCAACAGGAATGGAGGCAGGTATCCCGACAGAAGAACGGACCGAAGTCCGTCATCCTATCGGAGATACGACCAGGAGAGGGAAACCAACTGCGGAAGACGCTCAGAAAAAGAGTGGGAGATGGCGAAGAAATTCCCCATGGCCCCGAAGAAATGAACCCTCAAACGAAAGGGACCCTTTCCCCCGTCGAGCATCATTCAAGGAGGAGGAAGAGGCAAAACACAAGACAAAGGAACTTGAATTGAAGTCGATATTGGTAAGGAGAAGGGTAACACAAAACAAAAGAACTTGAATTGAAGCTGATATTGGTAAGGAGAAAAGAAGACGAAAGCATGAACTGGGATAGAAGAAACGCGAGTGAGAAAATGAACATGAATGAATGGAATGAGAGAGAGGACAACATGCAAGAATGAGGAAGCGAAAGGGATAAATGAAATGAGTGAAAGGAATGAAAGACGCAGCTTAAATAATGATACGAAAGAGAAGTGTTTAAATGCCCATGAAATGAGTGATATTGAAAGTACATAATATACGGTGCGAGAGGACGGAGCGTGTCTGCAGAGTGATTTGACCTGAGAGTGGAGTCTGCCTTATGCAGACCTGATAATGAGTGCGAGGAAAGAACAAGAGATGACCTTGACTTTGAGGTAAGGCCTCAGTCGAAGGACACATGCGGTGGGAGTGATAACGGAGTGTATGAGAAAAATGTATGAAATGTTCGAATTAAGCGAGAAAGAAATGGAAGGAATGCAAGAATTAAAATCTGAGAGCTCGATAGATGACAGTATGATAGATGATAGTATGATAGATGAGGACACGATAGACTGAAGGGAAATTAATCCCCCAACGGAGACAAAATGGGTACCGGTAAACGGAGTAGATGACGTGTGTTTATGTGACGTAAGTATGAGACAACGTGACGAAGTGTGATTCGTGTCTATATTGTGGGAATGGAAGTAGTTTGAATCCAGTGAGCAAAAATGTAAATTACGAAAATTAATTAAAAATGAGAGAGGAAAATACCGTGATAATGGACGCAGAGGGATTGGCTATACAGGAAATGACGGAATTCAGTGGAAAAGACATAACTGAAGTATCTCCCTCGAATGAATGCCCCTGGGAAGCGACCCAGGTTAAAATAAATGAAGGTTGTGTGATGAAGAGTGCTAAGGAAAAATATTTGAATGTGAATGGTCCCATACACCCTACTCGAGTGTTCCAATACCCCGTCATCCGTGTGACCTTGGGGGGGGCATTGTGTCTTTGGGGTTACTCGACACAGGTGCTGATGCCTGTCTAGTGAGAGAAGCGTTAATCGACGCTGTGGGATTTCGACCCCAGGTTGAAATGACTAGCCGTAGTTGTAAGGCGGTAAACGACGAAGTCCTAACCACCATAAGACAAACAAAAACAAAAATAGGCATTGAGTGCGAAAAATATGATCTTACTGCGTTGCTCGTTAAAGAATTGCCTGAGGGATTAAACTTTATTTTAGGGGTGGATTTCATCCAAACAAACTTCATACGTATTGCAGGTAAAGGCACGGGGTTTGTGACTTACATAAATGAGATACAAATCCCCTTGATTACGAAATTGATGAGAGCCCCAAACCAAGAAGACCAAAACGCAGAGAGAAAAGAAGTAAATAACCTCCCTCTCCTATTAATACGAGGGTCCACTTCCATTGCCCCTTTAGTGGGAGCAAATTTAGAAGTACGGACTCCTTCCCCGTTGAAGGAGGGATCCACTCTAATCGTAGAGGCGAGCGAAACCCCTTTAAACCTAAGTGTAGAACCGCAACTGGTTTGCGTGAACGAAGAGGGGAATGTGCCCATTGTCATGCAAAATGAATCCACCCACGATAGAGTTAAGGTTACGAGAGAAGGAATGAAGCTAGTGGGAGAGGTTTTACGATACTGCGAGTGTGAAGAGATCCTGTAGCGCACCAAACGAATGCTCCTCCAACAACGTGGAAATGGAGCAAGAAGTAAGTGAAAGAGAAGTTAATCGACTTATAAGCCGGGAGTGTACATTATTCGAAGAGAAATTTCAGAGGAAACTGATGGCGGAGAAATGATGAGTGACCCCTCGTTACCCCCTGAGTCTGCAGAGCCGGAAAGAAGGTAAGTACAAGAATTTGTAAAAAATCCTAAATTAGACCCAGAAGAAAGGAGGAGATTAAAAAACCCTCTTAAGGACTATATTGAACAAAAGAGAAAATTGAACGAGACTGAAATTGCAACTGAAGAAGAAGAAACAAACGAGATGAATTACGTACGCCAGAAGAATAAACGCAATTATATTGACGAAACGAAAAGGAAAAAAGAGAACCAATGAACCGCACCGCTTCCGCAGTCAGTACGAGGAAACGGACGGCCTGTGGTCGCACGCTGGTCGACCGCTGGAAGTAATTTAAAGGCTCTGATTGCTGGTCTAGAAGATGAACTTATCGGCTAACGTTTAGAAGGCGATCGAACAAGTAAACAAGACACGCACACGACTTAACCAAAGGTAACAAATGGGTTAAACTCTTCCCAGAGACAATCAAGAAAGATGTTCTTTCCTTTTAACAAGTTGACTGAAAGGCATGATTTCGGTTTGGAGTTAACAATGTTCATATAACTATACGTATTTCATATATTTTTCTTTTTTCATATAGCATACATTTTTCAGGTTATTTACTGCATATCATTTATAAAATGTTTTATATTATATTTCACGTTCTAATATCGTGGTGTCTGACTCAGAAGTTTAATGGGAAAATAGTCATGAGTAAGAGATTAGCATGAATGCCTAGATAGCATGTTTCACGCGTCCGAATCAGTTCTCTTTAATTCCTTGAGCTTAAGGGAATCGAGTGGAAAATTTATAAAAAAGAATTCATTAAGAGTTTGAGAGAAGGAATTTTCTTGTTTATCATTGCTCATATAAAATATTTTTTACTTTGTCTTAATGAAATTGCTCCTGAATTTAATCATGATCCCTGTCCTCTTAACCTTCTGCGTGATGCAAGTTGGGGCGCAGGCCCTCTCCAGTCACGGAGTCCTCTTTCGACCGATGGGCCCCCTAATTTTACAAGGCCCTATGTACACTTTTAGCGTACATCTAAGTATGAAACCGTACTATCAAAGCCTGTTATTCTTGGACAGCAGAATGGACTCTCTAATATCCCGATGCCGCCGCGAGCAAGTACGACTGGAGCAACAAAAGGGACGAATGAGGAAATTAAAAAGCAGAACCCCAAATGAAACAATGCAGGAGCTAGGTATATTAGTGGACACTCTGCGCAGTGTTCGAGAACAGATTACTTCCACCACGCGCGAGGTAAAGGCCTTCGTCGCCACCCTAAACCAAGAACGCCCCTCCAAACCCCAAGCAGTAACAAGGACAAAGAGAGGCCTCGTTGACGCTGTTGGCAGATTTTTAAATTTCGCTTTTGGTTCCACCACCCAGGACTTGGTTGACGCAGTGGTTCGTCAAGTCCAGTTAATCGAGTCAAATGAAAAGTCCATCGCCGACAACCTAAATTCCCACATTACCCTGTTAAATGCCATGGTGTACGACATCAGCAACCTGAAGAAGTACGTCCAACTCCTCACCTCGAATGTGAAGTCTTTTCAGGACACAGTGGGAGTATATTTGAACAGCCTGGAGGAAGAGGTGAAGGAAGAAAAATACCTCGCTTTTCTGGGTATCCTGGCCCACAGCCTTTCAACCTACACTGAAGGTCTTCATTTAAGGCTCACCTGGTTGAAAACGGCGCTGGTCAACGTAAACAGAGGCCATTTGGATTCGTTCTTGTTTGACCCCTCCTGCCTAAGGGTCCTAAAAGGCATTGAGCCCAAGGTGGGCCGGCTCTTGCCATACATCCTGAATGAAGCCACCATCCCCCTGTACTTCGAGGTCAGTCACACCCGACTGAGAAAGGTCAACCCCGAAGAACTACGAATCCCGATTTTTGTGCCTTTGAAGGCCATAGAATCACCAATGACACTCTTCCTAGTGTCTCACCTGGCAGTCTGGATAAATAAGGAAGCCCTCTACTCAGACATCCTCCCGGATGCTCGTTACCTCAGAGTAAGCCAGGATCAGTTAAATTACATCAAATTCGAGGATCTGGATGATTGCTCGGCTGTGGAAGGTGTTTACCATTGCCGCTCGCCCACGTTCATCTTCTCGAAGGGGTCTGAAGAATGCCTAATCAGACTTTTTCAGATGAAGGGAGAAATGAATTTGACCACTTGCCACTGGGTTCTGAGGAAAGACTTCTCACCGGTACTCATCTGACAACAGCACTGGATTTATTACAGCGTGCCTAGAGAGACCGCCCTGATGCTCCGGTGTCAACGGCAGAAGATGGAAGAACAGGAATTGTGAGTCTCCAAGATGGGTTTTTTCACTCTTCCTGAAGGGTGCAGCGTTTTTACGGGTCATCGGAGAATTCCATCCATCTCCCTCTTCTCCAACCCTCGTAATCTCACGCTGGAGACCCATCTTCCCAAGCCACCCAGTGATTTCGAAATCACCTACATCGTGAACTCCTCATTTACGAGGGAAGCTCTTCACCACTTCATCACTTCCCTGTCCAAGGGAGTCAACCTTCGGGATGTAACCAGGTATCTGAGAAGGGTCACCCTCCAGAAACAGGATGAAAGAATGTCTTCCATTCTCTTACTCCACCCTCACCCTATGTCTCATACTGGGAATGGCTGTCATTGGAATCGCAACCAGGAAAAAATACTGTCACCAGAATCCTCCACCAGTGCCATTGGCCCGATTGGAGGTCTAGGTCCCTATTTCCCCGGAAGAAATTCCGATGACCCGATCACCTACGCCCCCGCAAAGCCCCCCCCCCCTCACGACTTTGTTTTGTGCCAGTGAGTCTGAGCGCTGTCCAGTCATACTGGACCCCAGAATCAGTACATAAAGTTGACTGAGGAAGTGGGTTATTCCCGTAATTGAGATCTCAACCGTTTCCCCCATCTGGTCCTTTAATGTTTTTCCCCATTTAAAAAAAATTACGAAAAAAAAAAAAAACCAAGTGAAATTGGCTTAATTTGGTTGATTAGATTTAATGATAAAAATTGGATTGCTTAATTAATAACTTCATTCAGTAATTAGTGCTTAACTAACTAATAATTAGTAATAAGTGTTTAATTTAATTAAATAAGTGATGTTTCCTTCAGTGATTAGTGCTTAATGAATTGGTAGTTAGCGATAAGTGTTCGATTTACGAGCCTTACTGAAATGACCTCTCTTTATGCAACTTATAAATTTCTCCATCTGTGTATTTCAAATTTTCTCTGCTATATCGCTTTCCTCTATTTTAAAAGCATATTAACTCAAAACCATTGATATCATTTTGTGTCATAAAGCAAGATTGCGAAAGTTGTCTCTCGAAAGCAACTTTCTGTAAATAGAGATCCGATGCTGACCAACTTGTTTTTGCGCTGATGATGAGGGTGAAGCACTTGCATTCGAACTAATTGCTGACTGTACCTGATAACTAAATTATACTGCAAAATATAAATTCATATAATTTCATTCAGTTAACTAATAATGTAGGCTTTCATCTATTGGTTTAGTATGCAAAGTTTCAGTACACAGTGTGTTCTCGCGTCATGTAAAATTAATTTAGTTATCCCTTTCCACCCTTAATTAAGAAAAAATTAATCAGCTTCACCCAGTAAATATCTTGTTCCCGATGTTACAGTGAAATAAATGGGAACAGATAAGCAACATTAAGGGCTGCTCAGTTCTGAGCCATTAATTGGGTGAAGGGCATTTCCCTTAGACAACCTTCAGCAATTAGAAGTCGCCCCATATAATATAAACCCTCCTACTGTGTATTCCTTTTCTAAAACCTACCCTTTCCTCTACTTATATATTAATTATACGGTGAGTCAATACACATTTCATTTTTTCCCAGGCATAAGTTACGAGGCAAACATTTCATTAGACCCTTAAAAAGAGTTAAAAGTATTTATTCTGCAAATGTAATTTTCAGAATAAATCTGTATATGTTGTTTGACTCTCAGTATTTATTATGTAAATTTAATTTTTAGCTTATTCATTTGACAACTTTCAATTTATTTATAAATAGTAAGCAAGCTTAACTAGGTTAATGTTCGATTGAATTTCTCATATTTTCATTGTAACTACGAGTTCTAACGTATCTGGATAGACCTAGTGATGTGTCATTTTTTATTGTGTCATTTTTTTTGTTGTTTTTTTGTTTAAAACGAAGATAGTCTGTTTTTTTTGTTTTTTATTGTTTTAAACTTGTTCCATATTTTTCTTCCTTTAATCTAATAAGTATATTAGTATTACCTATAATTTACTATACTATCATGCTTATACGGTTATACCGAGTATATATAGTCATCTTTTAGAAAAACTGAATCACGCAAAAAGTATATAATAGAAAGGAAAAACAAACCCTCATTTTTTATATGTATATATATTTTTTAACTAGAACATAAAACATTCTTCCTCGTTTCAAACAATATACATAATTGTGATTGGCAAGAGTACCAGTATATATATTCCAGATAGAAAAAAAAAATATTCACCTTTTTTTGAATCTTTTTGTTAACCTAATGTTGTTTAACCTTCATTTCCATGGAAGAATCATCACTAGATTGGGTAGAGCATATATGCTAGTTTCAATATCACAGGTACTGGTATAATATACATAATAAAAAATACATAATACTGGTATAAAACAATATATATAATTGTGTGTGTATATACAGGGTGGGGCACGGGAACCAAGTGTTTTTGGAATAATCAGGAAAATGATATTTATTTTTGTAAAGAAAATATATTGGTAGAACAACATTCGTAAGAACATAGCATTTCATGTCATAATAATCATGTACCGAAAATTATATCTGGCATATGATGTCCTTGGCCGTCGACGCATTGTTGAAGGCGTTTACGAAAATTGGCCTCCACTCTTCCCAGCAGGTCTCTGTTGATTTGGATGATTTGTTGACGGATCGCTTCCTTCAATGCATCTAATGTACGGGGCTTGTCCTCGTAGACACGTGACTTGAGGTACCCCCATAGAAAGAAGTCACATGTGGACAAGTCAGGGGACCGAGGGGGCCATGCAATGTCACCAAATCTCGAAATGAGATGGTTGGGAAACGGGGGCGAAGAACAGCCATTGACGCTCTGGCGGTGTGTGGCGTGGCCCCATCTTGCTGAAACCACAAATGTCGACGAGCAATACGCCTTCTTCGTAACTCAGGGATGAAAAGGTGTTCACCATCTCAATGTAACGCCCAGATGTTATGGTAACGGTAACCCCATTTTGTTCGAAGAAATAGGGACCGATGACGCCAAACTTTCCCACCGCGCACCAAACTGTAACCTTAGGGCTATGCAGCGGTTTTTCATGGAGTTGTCGCGGATTTTCAGCAGCCCAATACCGACAGTTTTGATTGTTGACGGCCCCATTAAGGTGGAAATGGGCTTCATCACTCATTACCACCATCATGTTTTCATTCTGCTCATAAAGTGCAAGCATTTCCTGTGCAAAATTCAGTCGTTGGGGGCATCGTTTACATTCAATTCCTGCACCATCGCTAACTTGTATGGGTGAAAATATAATTCTTCATGCAAAATCCGTCTAACAGTACGATTGCTGATTCCGAGTGCAGCTGAATGTCTCCGAGCAGAGCGGCCTGGGCTTTGCAACATCGCTTGTCTGACCCTTTCAACGTTCTCTGGAGTACGCACAGTGCGTTGCGGCCCCTTCGGTTTTGTTTTCATTATTGAGCCTCCTGTTCGAAGATTGTTAACCCAACGTAAGATTGTGTCACGAGCGGGAACAGAGTCATTTCGATGAATGTTGAATCTGCGGCGAAACGCACGCTGAACTGCTGTCACTGACTCGCCACTCCTAACAAAATGATCATACGCGAACATGCGGTGTTCTAACGTCCACTGCTCCATGATGGCACCTGAAAGATAAAGGTGAGTGTTAGTTAAAGTTAAATGCTATGAACCCAGGAATGGAATGCTACCTACCGCACGCCCCTCCCATTCCTAATGGCCGATTACTAGCTATTCAAAAAACACTTTATTCCCGTGCCCCACCCTGTATATATATTCCAAATAGAAAAATAAAAAAATAAAAATATTCATCTCTTTCTTTAACCTTTGTGTTAACTTAATGCTGTTTAACTTTCATTATCTGATTCTATTTCCATTGAAGAATCATTATCACTAGATTGATTAGAGCATATAGTTTCAATATCACAGGTACTGGTACTTATTGCAGATTTGGATGTTGACGAAGCCAATGTAACACCATGTTTTACTTCACTTTCTTGGAATTTTGCATTTTAGGATATAAATACTAGCTTTGCTGCTCTGTCTGTGCTTAATCGGTTTCTTTTGGCTGTATGGCTATTACTGTATGTGCTAAATGATCTCGGAGGTAATGAAAGGGCGAAATAGAGGTATATGAGTTTGTGTAGGTATATATGTGAGTATGCGTGCGTATGTATCTGGAATTCTGGATGTATGCGTGTGTATGGGGTATATAATAGATATAAATATGTGTATATAAGTATTTAGGTATATATTGGTATATATGTATATGGGTGTATGTGTATGTATATTGTATATATATGGATGGTCTCGGGGGGAAAATATGTCATCGCGGGTCTAAAGGATAGTTAAGTGGGAGATTCAAAATCCGAGGCATGGATGGAAGAGTCCTGGAAAGGTTGGACAATGGGCAGTCAGCTCCCAGCCAGTGTTCTCGCAAGTTTAATGGATCTCAAGATACAAGACTTTCAGTGCAAGAAAGAGGCCAGTTTTTTTCTGTAAATAGGCTGAAAAGGACATTCTATACTGGTACCATATGGCCTATTTTATTATTTATTTATTTATTTTTATAATATATATCATTGCAAAAGTATACTTTATAATTAAATTGGCAATATCTATATTAATTATTAAAAAAAAAAAAAAAAAAAAAAAAAAAAATGACAAAAAAACAACATGGACTTTATATAAAAAAAACCATTTTTTAACATCACTAGATAGACCTAAGTAAACTAAGTTCATGTTTTGAGAATTGCCTCCACTACGAATCATTTCCTCTCACAGAGCATTTATCTATCCATATTCATGGACCATTGAAGTCCTTCGTTCAGCCTCAAGTTCCCTCGGGGATTTAGTACTTTTTTTTTTTTTTTTTTTTTGAAGGAACGAATTTGTTGTACATAAGCCACTTGATTCCCCATAATACCCCATGTTTTATCTTCAATATTTAAAACAGCCCTTGAGATAAACCTCGAGTGACCTCATCTCATCAACTCGTGCGATGCTCCCCCCCCCCCCTTTTTGTCTTTGTTCTTAAATGCTTGAACAGTGCATCAATGGGATGCAAACCCCCCTAAGTTGCGCTCTCCCCCCAAATTAGTCTCCGTTGATTGGGCGCGCCTTGGATTCTGACGTAGTAGGGATGGAGTACGAAAACAGATGCGGGGGAAAAACCCGTTAGAAGATATCTTGTGCTTCATCGGGAATGAGTGATAGGCCAGGTGGCGATCTGGTAATTCCCCGAGTAGGCCTTTGAGAGGGTTTGCTCGCTAAAGACTAAATTTGAGAGATTTGAGTTTTGAGACTGAGTTTGAGAGAATAGAGAGTTTATGAGGAAATATTGAGAACTGTTAACCTAAACTACTGCATGGGCAATGACAAATTTTAAATTATTTAATTAATGTTAAGACTAGTTTAAGAAAAAACTTAACTTAATCGTATTATATTTCGAATTTGAGATTGAACTTGTAGCCAAATGTGACTTCAATTTATTGATTAAAATTTATTCAAACAAACTATTTCATTATCAAATACACACTAAAATCGGGGGTACAGAAGTAAGCGGAGGATAAAGAATTCATGCAGAGGGTCACTAACTTAAAGAAAGGTTTAGTATAACTTCAATTTACTCATCGTGTCTTCGCAGTGACCTTCGAGAAACAAACAATTTGTAATAAGGGTCCGACTTCCTGACAACAGACTTTTTATTACAAACTGGTGTCAGAAGTGGGATCAGACTTTTTATTATATATATATTTATATTTATTTGATTTCTTACGTACATAGTGTGAGGATGGTTCAATCAGTCATAGTAACACCCTGGTAAAATATTTTTGAATTCTGAGGACCCCTACCCCCCCACCCGTATCGGTTTCAGTTTTTTCAGAAAATTTGTAAAATTTACTGCGATTTACTTTGAAATTTTTTTATTATTACAAAAGTTCACTTATAAAACTGTTATACAGTGCCCGCGAAAAGTATCCGATCACTCAAGAAAATACAATATTTTCCCTTGATATTCAGAGAGACATAATTCACTTTCTATTTGTTCTAGCGACATCTGGTAACTTTGAGGTTGCTCGCTGATATGAGAGCTATCCAACGCATTCTCAAATTAGTGTTCTGGTAGCCTTCGTTGCGGGTGGCTGTGTCTCAAAGTTGTCAGATTTCACTGTTTGTGTAAATTTATTGATATTTTGTTATTTTTTACAGAAAGTGGTGTAAATAAAATTTATATATAATGTGTGCTAAAAAACAACTTAAGAGTGATTGTCGAGGTACTATTGTTGCTTTGCATACATGTGGGAAATCACAGAGACAGATAGCTAAGGAATTAAACATATCCCAAAGTACCGTTAATTTATGGGTTTCACAGGCTAAGAACAATGCCGGCCTAACCACGCCAGTCCCTAAAAAACGATCTGGCAGACCGAGAAAAATAAATTCACGAACAGACAAACTTATGAAACGTTTAGTATTGAAAAACCCAACAATAACTGCGAAAGAAATAAAATTTAATATGAATAATTTGTTATCTGGTGTTTCTGAACGAACTATCCAGGAGCGGCTCCAAAAAGAACTCGGATTACCATCTCGCCATGCTGCTAAGAAACCGTTCATTAATGAAAAAATGCGTAAAAAACGTGTCTCATTTTGTAAAAAATATATTCATTGGACTGTTGATGACTGGAAGGAGGTTTTATTTAGTGATGAGTCGACATTTTTGACATTCAGAAGTTGTCCAAAAAAGGTTTGCCGGCCCATTGGCTCAAATAGGATGGACCCTAAATACACCCTAAAGACAATGAAACACCCTCCAAGTGTGATGGTTTGGGGTTGTTTCGGTTACTATGGGCGTGGAAACCTATATTTTCTTCCGAAGAACACAACTATGAATGGTGCACAGTATTTAGCAATGCTACAGGATAAACTTCCAATGGCAATGGCAATCCAAAGGACAAAAACATACATGCATGATGGTGCACCATGTCACAGGGCCAAAATAGTGACAAAATGGATTACTGACAATAAATTTGATATTTTGGATTGGCCTGGTAATAGTCCAGATCTCAATCCGATAGAAAATATGTGGCTAATAATAAAAAATAAGGTTGAATGCCACGACACTGGCTCAGTCGAAAAATTACAAGAAGCCATCAAAAAGGTATGGTGCAAGGAAATATCAGTGGAAGTTTGTCAAAACTTGATTAAATCCATGCCAAAACGTCTAGAACAAGTCATCCAAACCAAAGGACAGATGACAAAATACTAATATAAGGTTAGTATACATTTAAACATTGTTTTTTATGTAAAAAATACAAATTTCCAGGGTGATCGGATACTTTTCGCGGGCACTGTATATATAAATAAATAAATAAATAAAAGTACAGTTAATTCTCTTTATTGTTATTATTAATATTATTATTAATTATATATATATATCTTAACTGCAAATGACACACAGTATAATTAATGTGAAGAATGACGCTTGTGATCAGAGTAGCCTAATGGAGAAAAAAGTTTCATGGAGTAAGAAGGAGGATGAGAGGTAAGACATAATTCCAGAATGTTGGTCCTATATCTAAGGCAATTGGGGACACAAGTAGGGTGCTGTACAATCTGCTCTAAGTCATTTAGGATAGAAAAGTTGTAAACTAGTTCATCAGGGATGTTAGTGAAATGGGAGGAAAGCCAAAGGTGGTGGTGAACATTGAATGAAATCTCCTAAAATGGAGATTTCAGCAAATGCAGAATGTATTCCACTTTGGAAGTAAGGTAGTCAAAGAATTTTGGATAGTCAGTAGAATTAGGAGAAAGCTAAATAGTGCAAATGTATTTAGTTTGAGATTGGCATGTAAGCCATAGCCAGAGGGTATATAATTTGGAAGATTCAAGTTCAGAAATACAAGAACAAGTTAGGTCATTGCATACATATATGGAACATCCACCTTTGGAGTGAAATTGAGTATAGAGAAAGTAAGACTGTACAGAAAAGGGGTTGCTGTCAGCCATCCCAGACACCTTAGTTTGTGAGGAAAAGATGATGAGGTTTAGAGAAGGAGAGGTGGTGTCCAACAGATTGAAAATTTGAGGAAAGGCTACAAATGTTGTAGAAGTTTAAGAAAAGTGAATCAGACAGAGGTCCAGAACATCTCAAATGGGTGGTAGCAGATCCAGCCCTGCTGCCTGGGTCTGTTTTTTTGGTATCGGCAGTGGGGGAGTCAGAAGCAGGGACATTTATGGTCCCCTCCCCACGCGACTCTGAAGCTCTTGAAGTTTGCCACTTTTTTTTTTTTTAAATTTTGAAAAGATTGTCGTGTGTAAGATGCATGTGTATGTACTGAGGAATAGGGTGAGAAGTGTGTGTTTGATTGGGGTCTACAATCTCCTGGAACTGGCACTGCGGTGGTGTGAAAAAAATCAAAAGTGCCAGGATCAAAATTGAGAGGGTCTAGATAGTTGTCTTTTGTCCAGGATTAAACTTTAAAACCAATTTTGGGTGGTTGCATACAAAACTGTGATTGCTACCAGCCAATTTTTTAACCCAGTGACCTATCTCTGGTTCTGGACATGATAGAAAGACCATTTAAAAACTGCTTATGATGTATTTTTTACCTCTGAAGCAGATTAAAACATTTGCAGAGGGCTGCAGGCTCAATAATGCATCAAAAGCTCCATATTTCATAATTTTTGCTCAAAAAATGAAATTTTTCAGCCCTTTTTCTCCAAATATTGTTTTTTATTTGAAATTATATTTTATATTTTTCTTTTCAGGTTGAATTTATAGAATTGATAAATACATGTATTTTGATAACCTTATTGTCAAAAAATACTGCATAGTAGGATGTTAAGATGCAGTGACACAGTTAAAATGCTTGATGGAGGTTACAGATTTTCAAGCAGACTCATTTAATGTCAGAAGAGAACTGGACAAGCAGTTGATACAGTTGCACTAAGTCTAATTGAACACTGGATTTGGTGCATTGTCTATCCAATTTCATGTCCCAGTGTCACCAGCAAGATTCAGGATCTTGTCAAAGAATTTTTGAGGTAAGACTCATATTTTCAGTCCCTTATCAATAAAATTATTTAAAATATGTCATACTTTTGTAAATTTTGTGGTTACATTCATTTGTTTGTGACAGTAATTTTATTAACATAAGCATGTGATTCAGTGATTTGCAAATCATAAGAATGATTGGTAATAAATTCTGTTTTGACGAGAACTTAGGGTTTATAATTGAAATTTGCATTCACAAGATTAAAGTTTTGGTAATTTTGTAGGTTTGATAGATATCCAAAAAAGAAACGTGGTAACAAGTTCCAGAGTGATCTTTCTTCCTTCATTGAAAAAACTTCCAAGTTCTTTGACATCTGTGAGGACTCAAATCAGAGAAGAGATTTGGAGCATTTGTATCAACTCAAAATGACAGAAGAAGACTATGCTTTCTATGAGGACCAGAAAACAGCTAGAATAGGACAATGCATTGGTTTTAGGGAATGCCTTACATTGGCAGACATCAGATACAAAAGGAGAGGAGTATAGGCTCGAGGGTTGGCACCCAAAAACCCAACCCAAAACCCAGTGGAATTTTTGGTGAGTTTTTGGGTTTTTGGTCTATGTTTATTTTAAAATAATTGAAATTTTTCTGATTGCTACATTGTTCAATTGTAGCTAATTAGAATGCTTTGGCATGTTGATTATTTCAAGTAAGCTGACTTATACAACAGTTCTTAAATTATGCAATGTGTAAATAAAGATTATGAAAAATTGAAAAGTTTTATTGGCCTTTTAAATGGTGTCCAGACTACAGACACAAAAAGAGTACAGTAAAAATAATGAATGCTATATAAAGGTGTATATATGAGGAGTGATCAAAAAGTATCAATAATTTTATTGCTGTGGACAAATGAATGCAAATAAGAAATGACCCTTTACATATGTGAGTTTTCCTGCCCTCTGGCGTCTGCAGTCTGAAGCAAAATCTGCCACCATGAGTCAGTAGTTGGTTGGAGTGCTTAAAAGAATGGTGCGTTTTTGCAGTACATATAAATCTCTGAAATGGAACAATGCATGTTCGGAGATGAATGAAATGATTAAAACAGCTTTTGGAAATGCTCTCAGTGTAGCTAATGTTTACAAATGGCACAAAAAGTTTAAAAATGGAGACACATTTGCTTGTACCAGAAATCAAATCTGTTGGACATTTTCATCTGAATGAGAAGTGGAAGGGTGGTGACTGTGTTCCTTGTCTTCAGGCAATGTTTCTCCATTTTTAAACTTTTTGTGCCATTTGTAAACATTAGCTACACTGAGAGCATCATTTCCAAAAGCTGTTTTAATCACGTCGTTCGTCTCCGAATGCACATTGTTCCATTTCAGAGATTTATACATACTGCAAAAACACCCTCCTTTTAAGCGCTCCAACCAACTACTGACACATGGTAGCAGATTTTGCTTCAGATTGCAGATGCCAGAGGGCAGGAAGACTCGCATATGTAAATGGTTATTTTTTATTTGCATTCATTTGTCCGTAACAATAAAATTATCGATACTTTTTTATCACTCCTCTTATACTGTATGTTATTCACAAGTATTACTTGATCTTAAATGCTTATGAATTCTAACAAGCATCTCCGCCTTCTCTTCTCCAAGCCTATTTCTTAGTTTGCTCCATACTATACCAAATGTGCTAAAGAATCTTTCAAGAGAACCAGAACTAGCAGCACAGCTTTGCAAATTTTTAATAAATGTTGCAAATCCTGCAGGCAAATTCTGATCCTTTGTTTCCTTTATCTCAACATACATCCACCACTTGTACCCTGTCATACTGTTAATAAACAAGTTGCTAAACATATATCCTGGAAAAATACTATTGTCCTTCAGTCTAAAAGAGCAATAAGTTGGCATGAATTCTGGATGTGTCACATTCAGCCACTCCTCTGCACTTTTCTCCATCAGGTTGCTCAATTTCCTTCTTGAAATTAAAAAAAGTTCCAAAAATAAAATTAAGCTAACTTAAAATGTTAGCTGAATTTAAAATTTAAATTAATTAATTTGAAGTTAGTGAACCAACCTTGATACTTTTGGTGAGTAATATATCTAAAAAAGTGACATGGTTCTAAAGCTTTTTCAAATCTGTTTGCAATGTCATCTTTGTAAGCAGCTAGTTTTTCCTTTTCTAATACATTAAGCCATATATCAACAGCATCTGCCAATGTTGTGTTGTCTCCTTGCATCTAGAAAGTAGAAAATATAAAAGTATTGAAGTAAAGTAGTAGGGAACTAGAAAAGCATAAAAGTACCTAATTAACTCTATTAACATAAATATCTACTAAAACATAACAAGCCTTATCTAATGCTACTCCAATAATTTGCAGTTGAGCCTGTAAATTATGAGCTGCTCTGTGAATCATTAAATTGTCCAAGAGCTTTCCAATATTGGTAATTATTTCCTCCAGGTGTTCCCTTCTAATGTCAAGATAGTGGCCATGATTATTTAAATAGGTTTTGATGCAATCTAATTGGGAATTCCATCTTGTATCATTTGGTAGCTGAGGAACCAATTCACCTTTTTCCATTAACCAGCCCTAACAGAAAAAAGAAATAATTTAGATATACTTCTGATTTACAATTTTATAAGTAATTCACACTGCACTACCATGCTAATTGATGTTATGTCAGCATAAATCATAATGGGGCTTAAATTTTAAGTCTACAAATATGATATTTGTTGTGTGTTAGGTATTATGATAAATGAAAAACTAAATGCCAAAAACAATACTTACATGAGGTTGCTGGCGATTCCTGAAGTGTCTTTTTACTTCAATTATATGCTTTAGCACTGTTCTAGGTGTGACTTCTTTTTCAACCAAGTTTAAATAATGTGCAGAACAGCCATAAGTAACTAAATTTTTCATGGAAGATACTAGCATGTCACATTTAATGGCAAGTCATTTAAAAACAAGCTTTTACCGAATGGGGTCCCTCAAGGCTCTGTTCTCTCACCAACACTGTTCAACTTATACATGCATGACATTCCAACACCCATAGATAACAAGCTTACCTTATCATCATATGCAGATGACATATCACTAACATCCACCCACAACAACATCGACACCGCTACAAATAACCTACAAGCATACATAAACAGTATACAAGACTGGCTCACACACAAAGACTCAAAGTAGTGCCCACAAAATCAACCACCACCTTGCTTACAAGCAACACAAAAGAACACCAGATAACTCCACAGCTTACACTAAACAACAACATTCCACACACTCACAGGACCAAAATACTTGGGGGTCACATACAACACATCATTATCTCTTGCAAACCACATCCAGGACATTAAAAACAAATGTACGTCAAGACTGAACACACTTAGGGTACTGACAGGAACAAACTTTGGACACCAGCAGGAAATAACATCACTCATATACACTATACAGACAATATATTCGCTCAGTTGTGGACGATGCTAGCCCATGCTGGGCACCGATTATCTCAAACACACACAGGCAAACAATACAAAACAACACACTTCATATCATTACAGGATGCACTCAAGCAACACCAATAGAACACCTGCACACACAAACAAAAATACTGAAAGTTAGGGAACATTTAAACATGAGGGGAACACAATTCATGGCAGCAGCAACAACTAACCCACAACACCCTTGCCACTACATGTACAATCACGTACTGACACCTTGCACCATTAAGGTAACACCAGAGAGACATTATAACCAAATACTCCATTCCATACCATGCCCCACAGACATCACACAGTACAGAAAACACAAACACACACACACACACACACACACCTAACCCACAAAGCACTGACACGACTTGGTCCAAATGTGGTCCTAGGTGCGAAGCCACCACCCATTAACAGGTCAGAGATCAGCCTGAGCAGATCGGATCGAGTTAACTTAGCACAATCCGATGTGGACATCACCCCAACTTAGACATTTAAACACAGACTAGACAACTCCACAGACGACACCTGCCACCTGTGCCAGGACACACCACAAACAATTGAACACATTATGACAGACTGTACCACTCTAGCACAACATAGAACAGAACATAACATCACTAGTGCGCTGAACCTCTGGTCCACTCCGGAGAGGGCGATCGGTTACCTGCGTGCCAAACAACAAAAACAATGGGTCATTCCATGACAAATCATGCAGTGGTCAAAACCACACCCTCATAGATTTTGCTTAAATTTGGTTTATAGAATGGTCTATGCCAGTAGGTACCAAATTTCAAATATCAGCTCAATCGGAGTTATGGTTCAAAAGTTATGCTCCCCTCCCGTTTTTGGGGGCTCTTTTTTGGGGTGGGGGGATGAAAACTGTAAATATTCAAACCACCATAACTCAGTCCATAATTGACATAGAACAGTGTTTTAAAGTGTTTATGGAAGGTAATTGTACACATAACAAATTAGCATTAACATTAGAAAAAATGGCTAAAATTAACAGAAAAAAAGTTACGACACTTTATTCCATTTGAAGGGGTCCTGCCCCCCTCCCTAAATTACAGATTTTTTTAAATTTTCATATATACAAAAAATGAGTTTCAACCTTATTCTATCAATATATGAAAAGAAATATATGTGTATTTGCATATAAAATAGGTATAAATTTACAGATTTCAAAATTACTACTTTTACTTAAAAGACTAATTTTTACAAATTCATGTAAGCTGTTAGGTAATTAATACATTGCAATTTACACATGGTGCAATAATTTGTAATGCTAATAATCTATACCTACCTAAGCTTATATATAGTTAATTTTCAACAGATTTTTAGCCTAGTTTTGGTTCCAAACTCCCACTAAGTTCTTGAACTTGCTTTGGATTGAAGGAGTAAATAATAATAACACCAGGCTTGATATTTGGTGTTATCATGATAGAAATCATATCACTTTGTTTTATCCAGCAAACATCCTCTTTCATCGGAAAATAATACTGAGTGGTAGATCCTGATGAGGTGAGGAAACTGATTTTATAATCACCATATTCTTCTTAAGTGTCTAAAATAATTCCAAACCAAACTTTATATTTACATATTTACAGGCAACATACTGGCCAATTTGATACTCACCTTTTTCAACTAGTTGACCATCTTTGTGGTTCAGCCCCAGTACTTATTCTAAACAATTTACAATTATCAGAATCAGATGTCTGATAAGCTTCTATTAGGTTTTCTGACTCTGGTACAAACCTGTGGAAACCCTGTGTACCTTTAACAGGTAAAGCTTCATTAAACCTACTAGAAAGATTGAATTTATCTGCATGAACCTCCTCCTTTGTAACATACAAACAAATAATTGAATTAAAGTGTTCAGTGCAAAAATCATAGAAAGCTCTTGGTTTTAGAATATGACCAGTATCAGTACATTGCAAACTAGCCTTTGCTACAACTCTCTTAATAGTTCCTCCAATACCATCACAAGCATTTTTCCCATGACTTGTGGCAAAGAAATTCCACTCAGCCTTCACACCAAAATCCTGTTCATGATAGCATAGATTGCTGAAATTATATTTGTTTTTGTATTGGCCTCCACACCCATCAGAGAAATAAATTACTTTTTGTACGTTGGGGAATTTCTGTTTAATATCCTTCATTAAATATTGTTGAAAAGTGTGAACTGCTGATGTTGAGTGCTCAAGACAATCACTAATAATACAGTAACTAGTATGAATTAATTCCTCATCCTTCATGTGATACACCACAAATGGATGGAGGGTCGCCTGGTCATTTGTCCAGTGAAAACTTTGTGGTTCATCTTGAGTGATGAATGAATAGTTTTCTGCAAAATCCCCTAGCACAAGTATTTCATCACAGTGAAGATTGTTTCATAGTCTTCAAATACTGACTCTGGCTTTTTGCAATGTAGTGGTGCCTAGTAAGAGAGAAAATGTTTTCTGAAAGGTGTTCAGTAAATTCATCTTGAGAAGCTATATGAGTTTCCAATGTTGATCTATCTGTATTAGTCCACTGAACATATTTGACAGAATCTCTGCTTGTCAAGGAAGGTATAGTATTTAAGAAATTAAATATGCCTATGCTACTAGGACATTCTCGACATCCATGTAACATGCATGTAGAAGAATTTATATCACAAACACTTTTTTCCATAAGTGTGTGTAATAGGTTAAGTTTTTCTCTGCAATTGCTGATACCATGTGTTTAGGATTCTGGTGGTGGGCGCAAACACAAACTGAGTGCTTCCTTTGCCTCCAGCAATTACACACCATTTAGGCCTCAGATTGGCAAAGGTAGAAAACCCTATGCTATTATCATTTTTTTCTTTATATTTTAAATATAATTCTTTTAAATTTCCTAGTAATAGATGTTTTTGCTTGTACTCTTTTTCACCATCTTTATTTCTTATGCTAACAATCAGATTTCCCTGCACACAAACGACTGACTTCATCATCTTCGTAGAATTCCTTTATTTCAGAGATTATATCTTCAGTTAGTTTTCTTCCTTTACTGTAGATAAGAATCTGTGGCATAATACCAAATGTATGTTTCAAATGTCTGGCTTTGCCAACCATGTATCTGGTTGCACCAAACAAATCCATTGTCCTAGAAATAGGAAATGGTGAGAGAGTAAGTATCTGAAGCCTCCTTTTGTATGATGATGTGGATTTGAAGTCTTGTACAAGATCACTCATGAGGTTTTCGTACCTATAAAAAAAACATAACCCCAAATTACTGTACAATATTAAGGATGTAAGTACATGATTTATATTATTCAAGAATTAAGGAAGTACTGTACTTCATGAATTTGAACATATAACAGGGTGGATAACAGCCTGGAAAACCTAGAAAATGCCTGGAATTTCATTTGGTGCCTGGGAAACCTGAAAAATGCCTAGAATTTGATTGAGAGCCTGGAAAAAGTTGACAATTGCACAAACAGAACATGTCAAAAATGAAGTAAAAGTCTAAGTTGCATTCTGAGTCCCATGTATTTTCCAAAATCTATTACTGAAATGTTTTATTTATTTTGAGTTTTACCCTTAAAATCAGGCCTTAATTCAGTGTATATGTATTAAAATTTACAGAATATCCTTCAGGGGATTGAAACAGTGTTCCTTTAAGGGAAAATGAACATTCCCCCAGTCTCATGTTCTGTTCTGGCTTGTAAAGTATATGTTAGCAATAATAACATGACAATTATAATGAATTATTACACATAGGTTGGCGTGATACTTACTTTTGTTTACAAAATATTAATTATTCTTTTCTCTTTTCATAATATTTATGATTAGTACAATACTATAAGTAATGTCATTTAAATCTAAGTGTAAATTCAAATCATCATGGTTGGTAGAAGATTCTCCTTACAAAGACTGGATTGCCAAAACTCGGTATGAGAATGACGCCCACTGCAAGCTCTATAATAAAACTTTTAATTTGAGTACTATGGGTGAAGCTTCAGTTAAAAGCCATCAAAAATCTGCAAAGCATATTGCTGCTGTTAAGGAGAAACAAATCTTCAGGAATTACCTGAATGTTTTCTCAGACATTCACAGCTTCACAACACCCAGCACAGTCAAGTGAGATACAGAGTGAAAATAATGCTCCTGTTCCTTCACCAGCAATGTCACAAGGTGGATCAGGGCAGTGTCTTCAAAGGTATGTTTTGCATGATTCAGTGATAGAAGCTGAAATACTGTGGTGTATGCACGTTGTGATGACTCACTCATCCTCTCGATGTGGAGGTAGTGGAGCAGCTTTGTTCAGCAGGATGTTTAAAGATAGTGATATAGCTCAAAAATTTGCAGCATCGAAGGACAAAATTAGATACATGATAACTTATGGCTTTTCACCATACTTCCAAGATCAATTGAAAAAAGCAGTCAAACAATGTGATTTCTTTGTTGTACTATTTGATGAGGCCCTTAACAAGATTGCCCAGAAAGGGCAAATAGATTTACATGTTCGTTTTTTTGATGGCACAAAGATTCACACTAGATATCTCACATTTGTATTCCTTGGACATGCTCATTCTGAAGACATCCTGGAAGCCTTCAACTTGGGAATGAAAGACCTGGACATGCACAAAGTTTTTCAAATCAGTATGGATGGACCTAACGTGAACCATAAGTTTCTGCATCTATTGAAGGACTCCCATTCAGAAGATGTGCCTTCATTAATAGACTGTGGGACATGCTCACTCCATATCGTGTGTGGTAGTCTCAAAGATGCAGACCAGAAGAGTGACTTAAAAGTAGGCAAATACCTAATGTCAACATATAATGTCTTCAAGGATTTGCCTATGTCAAGAGCTCTGCTTCTCACACACAACTAGTGTTGCAAAAAAAACTGGTTTTTTTAAATCGTGTTTTTTTTATGTTTTTTATGTTTTTTATTGTTTTTTTCATAAATTTGGTATATAGATATTATCCCTTCTTTATTTTGAAACAAAAGTACACGTATGTTGTTCTCATTGTAACATTGATTTCAAGGAGTAACGAAAACAAAAAAGGTTTAAATCCATTTTTCATTATTTTTCCTTTTAATAAAGGTTGACACTGCCCCTAAAAAGACTCCAGACACAAGCCCAATTATAAAATCCATTGTAAATTTATATTAATTAACTAAAAAAAAATACACTTTCAACATTTTTTTCATCATCATTCATCATTTGAGGAGTCATAGAGAGTCATTCATCATACATTGAGTTTTCAGACTCTGCTTCAGACTCTGAATAGAACATTTCATTCCCTTCATGATCATACTCTCTGCTTGATGATGGCCATTCTTGTGCTTGGAGAGTTGTCTGGGACATGTTTTGCTTCTGCTGAGCACCTGCTTCAGATTCATGGTCTTGTGGTTCATTGTGATCACCCAAAGCATGGTTATGAGCGATGAAAACTAGCTTAGATGCTCTATCAGTTGTCAGTCGGTTCTGTTTGACTGAGTGGATCCATGAGTGGCGACTGAAAGAGCGTTCCACAGCTGCACTAGTTGGGGGCAGGTTGAGAATATTTGCTGCAACCTTGGAGAGCTGGGTCGAACCACAAATTCCATTCCACCACCTTGTTGGATTCGCCTGTGCAGCTGCCTTCCAGACAAAAGGCTTTGCAAAGATATTCTCTTTTGATCGGTAGTCAGCTAACTCTCCCAATGTCTTGCTATCATCCACAGATGGAACAGCTACAGATATCTCTTGTATGACTTCCATGGCATCCACCTGAAATACAATTTGTAACACATTAAATATAAAATAATATCAAATAATAGATAATGAATGTCTGCAAAATAAGAACATAAATCAATATTCGGTGCTAGTTGTAAAATCAACAACTTACTATTTCTTCTCCAGAGATGTGGCATCCTTTGTAGCGAGGATCAAGATGATTTGCTGCCAGGTGGATACTTCTAAGAAGAAACTTTCTCCGTTTAGGAATAATTCCCTTAAAACAATCTTCTTCGCTCTTCAGAATTGGGCTCGAGGAGAGATTCTTCTCGAAGGATTGTTGAAGGTCATTAAATATCTTTGGTACAATAGAGAGGTATTTGTTGTCCCCTTCTACTGCAGTGATAGCATCAGAAACTGGCTTCAACAACTTCAAAGATCCATCCAGTTTATCCCAGAAGACTTCAGAAAGCAGGAGTTCTGTGAGTGATTGATCAAGAGAGGCTTTCTTTGCTTCATCATTTATAGCCAGGTCTGGAGGGGGTGTTTATTGATGTTGATGCTCTCCATACAATGGATGATAGACCCCCATCTGAAAATATTGGCAATATATTTAATATCAAAATAAGAACATACAATGTAGATACTGTAGTTTGAGACTGTTTGAAATACTACAAATTCAAGACAGAAATGCCTGATTTTTTAGAAGTTTAAAATGAATAGTAAAAATGTCTAACGAATCAACTAAGACCCTCTTACCTTGTTTTGACAGGCAGCTTCAGTGTGTGTTGATGCTTCGATGGAGACTGCTGTTGATGTTGATTTAGTAATGCAGTCAGCTTCAGTGTGTGTTGATGCTTCGATGGAGACTGCTGTTGATGTTGATTTAGTAATGCAGTCAGCTTCTGTGACTTTTTAATAGTCTTAACAATGTTAGTACACTCACGCTGGATGCCCTCTACAGTCTTGATCCTGTTGATGTCTGTAAAGATCAAGTGTAAAGTGTGAGCCAGACATCCATAAGGTTGAATGTGTGGATATTCCACTTGCAACAGCTCCCATGCTTTCTTCATGTTGGTGGCATTGTCAGTGCAGATGCCAAGCACTTTCATAGGTCCAACTTCCTCAACCACTTCCTTAATTTTATTTGCCATGTACTCTCCTGTATGGCTGTCTGTACCTATGACAAGAAAACCATAACAAATTATAATCATAAACTCACAGACTAAAATGATTACCATTCATAATCATATGATACCTAATGCAAACATGTTTGTACCATGTTAAAATCAAATACATATGAACCCCTTTATACCATTGTCCATGGGATCCAAACTCCAGAACAGCTTAATATTCCATGGCTTATCCCACTCAATGAAAATTAACTCTATCATCACAAAAATTACAGAATATATAGTTCTCATATACCTGAACACTGCCATTCGTAATTTTTCAACTATTTCTTTAATTAATTCATTATTTCACTCAAAAAATTTTCTATTCAATAAATGAGGTGGGGATGAGGGAGTTTTAGTCACTTCTACTTAAAAAAGTAGAAATATGTTAAATTAATTTAACTATAAATTTTAAATGAAGCTTACTTAAATTACATTAGGTCAGTTTAGCATAGTTTCCATAATAATTATATTAAATAATAATTATATTAAATTATTACTTTTTTCACTGGGTCCACAGTGTCACCATTGCTTAACATGAATCACAGCTTAATGGTCAGTGGCTTAACGGGGTTCTACTGTATATGATTTTAAACATACCTGTTGCAATGCTGCTCCAAAATATGGGCCTGGGTACTGTTATGATGAAATTTATGATTCCCTCATTTCTGCAAAATAATACAGATAGTAATATTTGTAAATAATGATTTGAGAGTTCAGATGTAGGCTACATCTGATTAGCTACATCATGTAGCTAATCAGCCATAATTTCTGACTGATTAGCTATATCTGAACACAACTTTGAACTTGTTTTTGCAATGATATCTGTAATTCAAAATATAAGAAATAACATACACTACTCTATTAATCAGTACCATACTTTAGCTCTCTCACAATCTTACCTGATATTGCTCCAGCCATCACAGAGTATTGCCACACTTGAAGCAGATGCCACTAGTTCTTTAGCTGTTGTAGCAGTTTCTTGGTACACACTCTCAAGAAGAGAATTTGAGATCATATCCTGGTTTGGCACTACAAATGATGGTCTCAAAGTGGCAAACACTTGTAACCATAGCTCATTCTCTATGATCCTTAATGGACATCCACTTGCATAAATAGCCCGAGCTAGGTGTACTTGAGTTTGTTCCTATAACAAAAAGAAGTCATTAGATTGTTGAATGATAATTTTTCGTATGTATAGAATTTAGCCTCACACAAAGGATACCATGTTTTTTATAGATTAGCAGACTAGGTTGCTTCACTAATACTAAGCAAAAAAGTAATTTCATTAATTAATGGTCCAATTATAATTGTGAAATGGTGGTTCATGTTAGGAATTTAAAGATATATATTCACTGGCATCACTATAATATGATAATATATAATGTACTTACAATCTCTGCATTTGACATGTAATCCATGTATTTGCTAATTTTATTCTGTTGAGGGGAAAAGAGAGATCTTGTGGATGTCCTTGATGTTGATCTGGTTTCATTTGGTGGGTTGCTCTTGCAACTATACTCACTTTGATCCATGTCAATAATATCTTCAGAATAGTTGTTTGTAGCTGTCTGATGCTGTGATTTTAGTTTTAAATATCTAAACTTTATTTTGTCATCACATTTATTACAATTAGCAATATGTTTGGCCATTCTTATGCCATTTTTTACTAGTTCCATGCAACAAAAATTGCATTTAACTTTTGCCACTTTTGCATCACTTTTAACATCCTTAAATAGGCATGCAACTGGAGTCTTCTTTCTTCCTGGCATTTTATCAGTTTATCACTAATCTAAATAATTACTGGTATATAAGATATAAACCTGAAAAAAAACATACAAATTAACAATATAATTTAAAAAATCGAAATAAAATAGGTTAGGTTGGTAAGTAATGGTAAAAGCTGTATCTCAAAAAAGTCTCCAGTCAATAAATGGGGATGGGGGCATTTTAGTCAGCTGTATAATAACCTAAATAAGTATAAGTGTTAAATTAATGCAAATTAAACTTTTAGACGAAACTTAGTTAGGCTAGGTTAGGTCAGTTTAGCTTAGTTTTTATAATAAATATATTTTATATATGTTTAAGGAAAAAGCCGTCGCTAGTGGGGGCTGGAGACTTTTCCTGTCAGATGGCTTATTCCCCCGAACACCGTTAGGTTAAGTTTAAAAATAGGTTAGGTTTAAATTTTTTACAATCTCCCCATTTATTTGGTAAGATTTCTCGTTATTTAATTTCGATATTGTTACGCGACAGAATTAGCTAATTAAAAAAAAAAAAAAGTTTTTTTTTGTTGGTGTTTTTAAAAAAAAAAACTTCCTTGTTTTTTTTGGGTTGCAACACTAGTCGTGACTGAATATAAAAGCTCGGACCAGATGTGATATATATATATAGTAGTATATACTAGTATATATACACAACAGAATTAGCTAAAGTAAAAAAACAAAAAAACCATTTGTTTTTCCTAAAATGAAAAGGTTTGTTGAAGGAGTTACCCGGATGAAGGAGGAGCCCATAAGTCAGTCCTATAAACAACTGAAAAACTTTGTGCAAGATAGTCTTCTACCTGCTAAAGTAACCTTTTTTCATAGTGTATCTAATGTACTGGAGGAGTTTCTAGTAGCATATCAGACTGATGCACCTATGATGCCTTTTCTTTATGAAGATCTTGGTGCAATGATCCAACAGCTGATTGAGAAAGTAGTGGAAGACAGCATCACTCAAGGCAAATCATTTTACCAGTTGACTTAGCTTAACTTTTCTGATGAGTCGATCCTCAAATCTGCTAATAATATCCAGTTAGGGTTTGCAGTCAAAGACGAAATTAAAAAATGTAGATCTGTTATTACAAACAATGACGACATCACATTCAGAAAACAATGTTGGCTGTTCTACATCACAGTTATTAAGAAACTAATTGAAAAATGTCCTATAAAGTACAATATGGTAAAGGGAGCATCTTGCCTAAACCCGAATGTTATGAAGAGCAGCAGTTTGTGTAAATCCATGGTCGATATGGCTTTATCATGCTTTGTGTCAAACATCATCATTTCTGGAACTGAAGCTGACAAGGTAAGGAGTAGATATATTAAAATGTGCAGTGATGTAGACGTTCAGAATAAGCTCACAAATTATTCTCGCAAGACTCGTCTAGATTCTTTCTTATTGGACATCCTAAAGGAAAAGGAAGAATCAGTAGAACTCGTGAGGTTTGTTACTGGGATACTTTGCCTTTCACATGGACAAGCCAGCATTGAACGTACATTCAACGTAAACAAGGAGATGTTGATCAAAAGGAGAGCTCTCTGATTGCACACCGAGTGGTACATGATGCAATCTGTAGCCAAGATGATCCTCTTGAATGACTCATAATTCCCAAGGGTCTTATCCTCGAAGCTCATAATTCTCACCGATGATACAAAGAGAACTTGGAAGATATGAAACAATTAAACAAGAAACAAAATGATGACGCCTAGAAAAAACGAAAAGCCCTTAGCCTTTTGAGAGAAAAAGAAGATCAATTAAAAAACTGAAGACTGACCACTCAGCAGAGATGTCATAAGTGTTAGAAGAAATTGAAGATCTGAAGATGATAATAAAGTGAATGATATTTACAGGTGAAACGAAGTCATAGTTGCTAAAAGACACTATATGGAAGTAATCAATGTTTTCTTGATAAGAAAGTTTGCTTTTGTTTCTTAGAATCTTGAATATATTAATTTGTTTTGTCAAACCTATTTCTCTCTGAATTTTCAATAAATATTTGTTAAAAAAAACGATTAGCCAATCCCCATCCAGACAAAGAAATATGATAATATATTGTAATATGAAGGATGTGAATGTATATAAGCACACCGGACAAAAAATTAGTCACCCCTCTCAGAATGTACCTAATAACGTGTGACGGCGCCTCTGGCCTTGATAACCACACGAATCCGGCGAGGCAGAGACTCTACGAGGTTGTGCATGTACTGAACATCGATTTGCTGCCACTCGTTCATCAGCCGGTCCCGAAGTTCCGCCAGAGTCCGTGGGTGTCTATTCCTGCGCTTCACTTTCTGTTTCCAGCCTGAACAACACCTTCGACGCATTCAGGATTAAAGGCTTCATTGGACCTGCGATGTACTCGTCGCCTCCCATCATTGGAGAACAAACAAAAACGGGACTCATCGGACCAAATTACACGTTTCCAATCTGCCACAGTCCAGTTTTTGTGCCTCTAAGCCCATTTATAACGTGCCAATTTGTGACTTGCTGTTAACAGCGGCCTCTTCCGTGGTACCCTGCTCCAGATGTCCATCACATGCAGTTCTCGTCGCAATGTCCGTTCGGAAATTGGTCGCTGGAGAACCTCATTGGTTTCTTGGAGCAATTGTTCTCTGGTTTGAAAAAGATTTGCAGTTACTAGACGAGAAACATGGCGGTGGTCCCGATTGTCGAGAATTGTTTTCCGGCCACAGTTACGCCGTCGATTGTCAGTTGATTGCGAACTACACCACTCTTTGTAAACTCGCTGGACAGTACGCGTTGACACACCAACAAATTGGGCTACTTCAGACATTTTGTGTCCATGGGCTCTGCCAAACACGATGGCTCCTTTTTGCCACTGAGTAACATCTGCCTCACAACCCATTTTGCAGACTATATCCAACACACACTTTGTTCTTCACCACCTCACGAAACAGATCTGATCCTGTGTGCTACGTCACCGCTACTTGTCATTTACCAATGCTACATCAGCGCCCTCTGTGTGACCTTGAACTTCCTACTATCGGTGCTATTAGGGGTGACTAATTTTTTGTCCGGTGTGCTTATTAGACAAGTATATAATGTATTCTAACTCTAGGTAATGTTATGGTAGACATAGCTCTTAACAATAATGTTTCAATGGTTCACTAATATTTAATTTGTTGAATTGAAAGTGTTATGATTGTTATTGTATTTCTTTGTTTATCCAGGTATTGGTAGGGGCAATTAAAAAAAATTATCTTCTTTATTTTGTATGTATACCACTATCATCATCATCATAAGTGTATTTTTCATTGCCTGGAAAAACAAAACAAAAAAAAAAAAATAGCCTGGAAAATGCCTGGAATTTCATATCCCGAACCTGCTATCCACCATGAATTATAACAGTATATTTAGTATATGGGATGATGTCACATTTTAGGAAATATAGCTAATGCCTACATATACTGTATATCCAAACATGACAACCTATAATACTGTACCAATATACAAGTATTTACATACATACATTAATAGTTCAAAGTCATTTCATTAATTATTTTTAGTTTCTTACCTCTCCAAATCTGCTTCTTTGAGATGCTGTTTACTCAGTGGCTCACCAACATCTTGAACTTCAGTGGCAAATGCAGTTTCCAACTTCCTCTTGAGGGAGGTTGAAGCTTTTTGTATTTTTGTGAAACTGCCTTTGATCTGCTTCCACTGCTCACAGCATAGATCTGAAAAATATTTGAAATACAATTAATTAATAAATATAAATATGACATATCTAGTGCAACAATCTGAATTTCTGAACTGAAGTACGGTATATTTTTTAGATAATTTCATATATACATATTAGGTATAAGACAACTATATCTGAATTAAATTTCAGCTGACAGTATAAAAATGCATTATCTGTACACACATTAATAGCTAGTTACTTACGTAATTTCACTGGGGTAACATGAAGTTGCTCCAAAGTTGTATTAAGATCTTCTTGTTGAATATCTTTATCCGTTTCAGTACATTTTCTTGGAATTTTTTCTGGGGATATGTCAGGTGAAGTAGTCATACTTTCAGTACTACTAGTTATTCCTTCTGGCAGTCTGAATAATTCTTTAGGTTTTGCGTGTTTATTAATTAATTTCAGACAATTTATACAAACTTCTGATTCATCACTGAAATTATATTTAGGGTCACTATTTTCAACAAGCTTTGGAAGTGGCCTCAAGTTTTGCAGAATAGGCTTTTTGTGCAGTTCAAAAGGGTTACAACAGTGCTTGTTATAGCTTTTATGTGTAGACATTTTCATCAAACACTTTTACTTATTTAAAACACTATGCATATATGTACATAAATCTTTTCAAAATGAAAAAAAATATATACATTAAATGAGAACACAGTGAATGCTTTGTGCATCACAGAAAACAAAATAAAGATCTCTCTAGTTAGGCAGTAGTTATCCAGGGTAGGATTGCCACTTTTTTAATGTCCACATGGGATTTTTTGTTCAACCAATTTACCCAACAATCGAATGGTGGAAGATATGTTATGGTAGGTACTAGTGTTTTATGTTTAGTTCTTAGAATACTAGTTTAACACATATGTATTTACATTTTTAACAAGTACACCAATCTATATACCAGTAGTCAATGAGAATGTTGAACAGTTTGTTAGAAATTATTGTCTCTTAAG
Organism: Bathynomus jamesi; assembly: GCA_023014485.1. NCBI lineage: Eukaryota > Metazoa > Arthropoda > Malacostraca > Isopoda > Cirolanidae > Bathynomus > Bathynomus jamesi. Next base: position 49,988 of record JAJOZX010002288.1, read on the forward strand.
TGAAAGTAGTCATTTTGAAATCTGTAAATACCTATTTTATATGCAAATACACACACATTTCTTTTCATAGATTGATAGAATAAGGTTGAAACTCATTTTTTGTATACAGTCGATGATCGATATAAGCACATTCTCGGGACCAGCACAAAATGTGCTTATATAGGTCATTGTGCTTATATGGATAAGACCATTTTTAAGAAGCATTTATTGTACAAAGAGTAATCATTTAAATACTGTAATAATAAAGGAATGTGTAATAAAAAACAATAATACTGTATTTAAAATTTCATTTATTCATAAAACTACATATACTTATAACATTTATTTAGACAAATAAAAAACAATGATATGTATGTACAGTACATTAAAATTTCACAGTACATACATTTATTTCAGAAAATAATCTAAAATTGATGATTGTCGCATGCTCTTGTTTTGTATTATGTAAATTTGAATTGCTTGTTGGGTGCTCTTTAACTCCTGAGTTGGTATACCATGCTTTTCAAGAACTCTCTTTACGTCGTTAAGCATAGCAAGTGCTTGCAGTGGAGTAGTGGATATCTCATCAATTTCAACATCTTCTGACACTTCAGTCTCATCATTTCTTACTTCATTCAGTTCTTCAAAACATTCAAGTTGACGATCGCATTCAATAAACTCTTCATCCAAGTTTGAGCATTCTTCGCTGTTTAAAGCTTCTAATTCAGAATCTTCGTTGCATTGAATTGTTTCTCCCTGATTCAATGGCAAACATTTTCTGAAGCAATTTTGGATAGTGGTCGAGGTCACATTATTCCACGCTGTTTTTAGCATGAGAATAGCGTCCAAAACAGTTACAGATTTAGCAGCACTCTGAAGAAATTCGTCCTGGCCACTATCTAAGCGTGCAACCAACTCTCTCATTAATTGTTTTCGATAGTGTGCTTTAAGGCAGTGAATAATCCCACCATCCATTGGCTGTAGAAGTGATGTTTTATTCGATGGCAAGTAGACAACCTCTACATTTGTTGTTGTGACGGAATAATACGCATGTCATGGTGTCGCCTATATATAGGTAGTTTCCACCAATCAGCATCTTCCACGTGTATGTGTTTTCCACCAATCAGCATCTTCCACGTATATGTTTTCCACCAATCAGCATCTTCCATGTCTGTGCTTATAGCGAGTTCATGCTTATAAAGATTATTCCTATTAAAATATATATGGAAATTTTTGGGACCGCACGATTAAGTGCTTACATAGATTATGTGCTTATATTGAACGTGCTTATACCGCTCATCGACTGTATATGAAAATTTTTAAAATCTGTAATTTAGGGGGGGGGCAGGAGCGCAGGACCCCTTCAAATGGAATAAAGTGTTGCAACTTTTTTTCTGTTAATTTTAGCCATTTTTACTGCTTATACTAATTTGTTGTGTGTGCAATACCTTTCATACACACTTTAAATCACTGTTCTATGTCAATTAGAGACTGAGTTATGGTGGTTTGAAAATGTCCAGTTTTTGTCTCCCCCCCCCCCCCCCTCAAAAAAGGGGGGAGCATAACTTTTGAACCATAACTCCGTTTGAGCTGATATTTGAAATTTGGTACTTACTAGCATAGACCATTCTATAAACCAAATTTAAGCAAAATCTATGAGGGTATGGTGCACTTTTTTTTTTTTTTTTTGGGCATGATTTGTCATGGAATGAGCCAACAACTAAATTAAGATATTTTTCTTTCAATAGCTCCTTCAGTTTTACCATTTTATTTTCATTGTCTGTGCATACAGCAAACACCTAAAACAAAGAATAATTTTATAAATTTCGTCTAAAACTTTAAAGGATTGGCAAGAAACTATTTTAAATTAGTTTTCAGAAAATGAAAGTCTCAAATGTGTTAGGTGTTAGTCTAAGTGTATGGTATTCTATTATTACTAGGCAAACTGTCCTGTGATAAATTAGAAATATGTAAACTAAATACCAATACTTAGGTTATCAATTTACTGTTACCATTTGGTTTAAACTATTAATACTTACATCTTTTCCATATCTTTCTTTCATTGTTCTTATTGCATCTAGTGCTGAACCAGCACAATATTCAGATGGTTTTTTTGCACTTCCAACATCTACAGCAGATATTAAAAAGGATTTGCACCCATTGTGAACACTATGGGCAATTATTGGCTCATTTGACACATTACTCCAACCATCTTGAATTAAAGTTACAGTAGAATTGACTATCTTTTTCATTGAATCCAGTACTTCATTATTCACTTTGATTAGCAAGTCATCAGATAATTTTTTTCTGCTTGGAGGACAATAGCCTGGTCTTAAATTTTGGACCCATTTAATAAATTTTTATTCTCTACAACTACAAATAGAATATTTGCTGAAAAGAAAAATTTGGCTATTTGCAAATCTAGTTGTTCTTTTTGATCTATAGTTGTTCTAACCACATATGGCATTATCTGACCTTGTTTTTTCTTGGCTGCAGTAGAATGAAAAAATGGTATGGAAGATTCAGAAGTGGTTGAAGTGAATGAAGTCTCACTACTGTGAATTGTAGTGTCATCATGATCCAGGCTTTCATATGATTTGCTTGAAGAGGGTCTACTCTCAAAACTGCCATGTCTCTGTGTAGGAGGAAGAGTTGCTGATGTAGCTGTATTTGTAAGCTCAACTGCATCATCACAAGCCTGTACCCATTTTTTATTGCATTGATCTAAGTGATGTTTCACTCATTCTTTTTTTTTTCAAAAATGCACATCTGCAATATTTGCACCGAACTCAATTTGGTTGGTCACTCAACATTTCTACTTCATCCCATTCAGCAGCATTAAGTCTGCCACCAGTATGTACAGGTCTAACTTTAGGCATTATTAAATAGATATTAACTAAAACTGATCCCTGAAAAAAAGATGTGCAAAAATAAGAATGTCTACTGTCTAAGCCTGTAAACAAATTGCAATAAAAATTCAGAAAAACACACTACTGTGTTGATTCAAAATAGAACAAAAGCCACACTTTATGTTAAATGAAAACACAATATGTTTCAACAGCACATTGCTATCTTCTTCAGTTGAAAGGGACCTTAAAAACAAACAAAAAATCCAGGTTTTTGCCAACCCTGAGGACAGCAGGAGCAAGCAAAAGAAAAGAATCGGCACACTATAATGAGCTCCCCCTTCGTCACATCTCTGTTACTCTGGATGTAACAACAGAGCCCAGACTCATTTTCAGGAAAGATAGGGGTTGAACTTGGTGGAAGTGTATCTCAGTGGGATGTGATTTCATTCAAGCCAATTAGGAATTCAAAATTTTCAGTTATTCCTAACGAAATACTGGAGGACCTCAGCACTGATCAGTATTATGCTTACAGAATCTGTATGACTGTTATGCTTGGCTGTGTTGATCCTGATCTTGAGCTCCTTGAAGTTGGACCAATCTGTCATTCAAGGTGGTTGACTCTGGCATGTAGAATCCTCAGATTTTATACATCTCAAAGGAAGCCTTCCAAAGTTCTGGTCACACTTGCAGAGTTTTGTATGTTTGTCTATTTTCCAAGTTGATTCCAGATCAAGAAGTATCAATGCACAGATGTTGCTAAGAACTTTTATGATATGCTCCAAAGGCTCCTGAAACTTCCTCACACGGAAGCCAGGGAGATAGCCCTAAAAACCCTCTACCAAAATGCATACTATGCTCACCCAAAGAACATATTAATTGTCATGCTTGCTGATCAATTCAGACCAACAAATCTGCAATGTCGCAGTTAACAAAGTACTTTTGGTCAGAGGGAGTGAATCGGTTGAAACAGTGATAGACAATGACTTCAAAGATGTGACCTGATAATTGATTCAGATAAGGATATTGAAGTACCAAAGCTACAGCCTGACTTGAGTGTTGTGAGAGATGGTAGTGTTAGGAGATTTATGGTGCCTAAAATCGATAACGAAGCTTGAGGGTATCTCAAAATGATAAACTTAAATTCACCTGACATTCATGAGCCCCCTATCATAGCATCTCTAACCAATGAAGAACTCATAAACATAAGAAAGGAAGCACTGAAACCTAACCAGTCTTGTCATAATCAGGCTGTAGAGAGGCACATTAAACTTGTAACAAAGGCTTCCTCAACTGTGGTAGGATTTGAACATTGTGATGGCCAGAGCTGGGCAGTATTTAAATACATATTTAAATACATTTGTGTATTTAGAACTGTATTTATAAATATATTGTTTTTCATGTATTTAAATATACTAGTATTTAAATACTTTAATGAGTATTTAAATACTCAAAATATAAAAATGTAAATACTTTTACTGGTTTAATACACGTTCTGTACTAGCACAGTACGACGCGTCAACAGTGTAGTACAGTATGGTTCATGTTTCAACGTGTCAGTTCAATCAGTTGTGTGCCACTCTTAGTTGAAAGCGGTTGATTTCTTTATCGTGTGCGTGTCATGGCCATGGCTGTAACTACCTATGAAGTCACCGAGGTCCAGACCTCGGTAATTATTTCCTAAAAAAAAAAAAAAGAGACTGAACCGTTCTCCGTGTATGAAACGCATATTACCGCTTTTCTTTTGAAAAGAGGGAGCGTCGAGCGTTTTGTGTTTTGTGTTTAGTGTATAGCTTGGGTTGTGTTTGTAGATGTCATTTTGGTCTGAATTTTGCTTGTCCCGCCGCGCTCAAAAAAAATCTGGACCTCACTAATTTCTAAACCCTAGTTACAGCCCTGGTCATGGCTTCAACAAGCAAATCCGGTGAATCAAACAGTGATATATCTGCAGATAACAATTTAGTGCACCCTCTGTTTGATGGAAAATACAGTACTTTAAAATTAAATCTAAAGACGGTAATAAGGTAAAGTGCACTTGCTTGCTGTGTAAACACGAAGTCTCTGCTGCAAGCAATGCTACAACGAATCTGTACACTCATCTGAAGGTAAGTGTTTTTTTAGACATCAAAAAATATCTTGAAATTGACCAAATAATCGTACAAAATGGCTCTGCCTTAAGTGGGCCTGTGTAACTAACTCGTTGCAATCAATCCAATTTGCGATGGAAAATTCATTGATGAAAAAGCTTTTAGAATCGTCTGATCTATCGAGTGGTGTATTTATTTCGAAATTCACCGTGTCCCCTAAAGTAGAAATTTATCAAGACATGAATTAGTGAATGCATATGTTAAAATTTGTATGTATTTAAAATGTATTTACAAATGTATTTAAATACAATTGATGTATTTAGTATCTAAATACATTCGTAAAATGTATTTAGTATTTAGTATTCAAATACATTTCTCCCATGTATTTAGTATTTAGTATTTAAATATATTCAATGTATTTATTGCCCAGCTCTGGTGATGGCATTATGTGACAAAAGATAAAATCAAGAAAACTGATGAAAGTGTTCAATTGATACAAAAATACAATATTCTGAAGCTGTTTAGATGATTATTTTTTATTACTTTGTTTAATGAATGATAGATTAAATGTGTGTGTTGTGTGTTATGTGTGTAATAATGAAAATTGCAATTTTTGGCTAAAAATATATAAATATGGATTTTTTTATGCATTATTAAGCTTGCAGCCCCCTGCAAATGTTTTAAATCTGCTTCAGAGGTAAAAAATACATCATAAACAGTTTTTAAATTCTTTCTATCATGTCCAGAACCCGAGATAGGTCACTGGGTTCAAATTTTGGTCACACGCACATACGATTTGTATAAATTGGCTGGTAGCAGTCAGTTTTGTATGCAACCACCCAAAATTGGTTTTAAAGTTTAATTCTTGGCAAAAGACAACTATCTAGACCCCTTCAATTTTGATTCTGGGCACTTTTGATTTTTTTCACTCAACCCTAACTGGCATTGGCACTAACTAGGCCTACTATAATGTTTAAACTTTGAAATGTTGTACCTAAACAGGTTTTATTGACTCTCTATCATACTCTTGTTCTTCCTCATATAATGTGCTGTACCCTTGTTTGAGGAAACTCCACTAACCGCATTAAATGGTATCTTTGTCATCCAAAGAAGAGTGATAAGTTTATTATTTGATGGTGATTTCCTTGATCACTCTAATGCAGTAGTTCTGAACCTTGGGTATGTGATGGAGTCCTGAAAATATAGTCCTTTTAATTTTATATACAATTAACAAATGGCCACAAGTCACAGTCATAAAGAAATAAAAATCCTCTATGCCTCTCAAAAATCCAGAAGAAGAAGAAGAAGAAAAAGGTTCAGAACTGCTGCTCTAGTGCATTATTTAAAGTGCTAAAACTACTAACGCTCAGTGATGTAATCAAACTGGCACATTTTATTTTTATTTACAAATGTAAGAATAAAATCATTAACAACTTACAATGGGTAAATAGATATTTTGTAACTCATCAAGAAATACACTCATATCAGACCAGAAATAGATCAAAGCATGTTATACCTCAATTTAGATTGTCTTCATCTCAAAAACTACCTATTTTCATTGGATTGGAACTATGGAATGATTTAAATACTAATATAAAAAATATTATGAATGTAAATTTGTTTGAAACCAAGTTGAAAGCCCAATTGATAATGACATATTAATAAAATTCCAGAATTAATGTCCATTACTATTGTTTATTCATTTCTTGTGTAATCTAGGATTAAAGAGACATTACTTATGATTGTTCAGTTCTTATCTCTCATTTTTTATATTGATTTCTTTGTTCATATTGGTACAATACCCTCAGTAATAACCTTGCATTTGTCATATCAATATCAAAACCCTATGTAAGCCTAACTTAGTCCGAGCTTTTCTTCCAAAATTGATTGCACACTTTTATTGGAGCTGTTAGATCTATGTAGCTATCTAGTTAACATATATTTATGGTATCCATGAAAACAAGAAGAATTGGTATTGGCATCAGTATTGACTGAGATTCATTGGTTGATGCATCAGTATTGGGAATCAGAAAAATTTCAGCATTGGTATTTTTCTAGTAATAATATTTCCTAACTTGGCACACTGTCATGGATGATTTATACAGAGTTAAGCAATGAGTACTGTATATAGTATTGAACCTAAATATTATCCTGAGATTTTGTTAAAAGTTGGTTGCAAATTATATTAGAATTGCCTGCAGCCAGACTTTAATAATAGATTATTAAGGTTATACATTATCTAGTTGCTTATAGTATCCAATATCTAGCATACCTGGCAAGTCTATGTTACTCATACTGTTGAAATAGCCTAGTGGTTCATTTTGAGGTTGAGTGTAATATTGAATATAGAGTTCATTAACACAAAAAAAAATCACTTAGATGTTTAACCTCTTTCATGACAGCAAAACTCATGTGACAGAGGAGATTTGTAGCTTTATGTGAATCCAAGCCATCAGTCACTACATCACTTAATGCAGAGGACAATCACTCATCCAACTACTGAGTAGACCCAATGTTGCTAAACCTTGCTGACCAAATGGAAATTACTTTTATGATGTGGTCATATACCTCTTTTTGGAGATTATATGGGAGACATTATATATAATATTAGACTAGGATTACATTATGGTACCATATATAATACCACAAAATTCTTTCAGATATCATGATGTTCTGAGCTTCATGTCATGTACTGCTGGAGGAGTTTTCATGGGAACATGCATTCTGGATCTATTTCCTGATGTACAAGAGCAAATAGATATTCTGATAAGTCAGTACACACTCTCAAGACCCTTTCCTGTTGCTGAGTTTATTGTTGTGTTTGGATTTCTCCTAGTTCTCACACTAGAACAAGTTGTTTTGGATTACAAAGAAAAGTCGCTGATGTTAGGAATGTGAGTTTTATATATGGGATGAATTTCACACTTAAACACATGAAATGAATAAATGATGTAGACTCACAAGGAAAAAGAAAAAATGATTCCAAGACCTTTCATGTATTCAGCAATACACCTCATTGGATGGGTGATTTCCTGATGAGGTGTATTGCTGAATGCACAAAAAGCCTTAGAATAACTTTTTTTAATGCTTGTGAGTTTGCATTATATATATAATATATATATATATATATATATATATATATATATATATATATATATATATATCGTAAAGAACGACGCTTGTATAGGAGAATATTCCATGCAAGATGAGGAGAGAGAATGAAACAAATGAAAAAATGAGGTAACCACCCGGGATCTTCCGATTGCTGGTCAGATATGATAACCATTACACCATGGGCCTCACTCGATCAAATGCCATAATTCTCCTACATATGCGCAGAAACCAATGCCCCAAGGGGGCACCTCCCACATGCCGTACATTATATACATGCGGGAGGTGCCCCCTTGGGGCATTGGTTTCTGCGCGTATGTAGGAGAATTACGGCATTTGATCGAGTGAAGCCCATGGTGTAATGGTTATCATATTTGACTGGCAATCGGAAGATCTCAGGTTCGATTCCCGGGTGGTTACCTCATTTTTTAATTTGTTTTGTTCTCTCCTCATCTTGTGTGGAATATTCTCCTATACAAGCGTCGTTCTTTACGTTAATTATACTGCGTGTTTGCAGTTAAAATGTATATATATATATATATATATATATATATATATATATATATATATATAAAATAAACTTTGATTGCATTTATCACAGCAGTATAAGATCACCCAAACCTGCAAGTAAAAGAACTAAAACAGTGTTTAAAAAGGCTAATTAATTTCAGCTGGTCACAACCAAGCCCTTTTCAAAGCCATAAACCAGTTAAAATGCCCAACAAGTTTAAAAACTTCCATCCTGTGGAAGAGCTGAAGTATAAGGCGTTATTTTGGGTCTCTCTTTGAGAGCTTTTACAGTTTGTGACCCCATTTATCTTGATGAAGTTTTACATATTAAAAGTATATTTAGAGGTTTGGGTTATTCCAATTTGTTCAATGATAAAGCTTATTTCACTGCTAGGAGATCTTTCTTCTCTCCTAAAATTAGGAAGCTGGATAAAGACATTTTATTCCTGAAAGTGCCTTTTGAGGTTAACAAAGGGCTCTCCTCACTTTTGCCATAGTGGATTAAGTTGGTCTCCACTGTGCCAAATATATTGTCTTCGTTCATCCATTATCCTATTACAAAAGCATCCAACAATTCTGGCATAGTTTATGAAATTCCATGTGGAGGTTGCCCTCAAAAATACATTGGAGCAAACTGATTTTCAGAGAAGGATTAATTCCCACAAATGTGACCTGAGATCGGGTAATACTTATAGTAGCTTGGTGTTCAGCATTGAGAACTTCATAATCATATTTTTAACTTTCAGGATTCTATACCTACAGTATTTTGAAGGTCAGGGACCAGGAACAGAGGCAAATATACGAGGCATTTTATATTTTAAGAGAGAACATCATTTCAAATATTAAGCTGTCCTATAGTATGGATAGCTTTATTTTTAACATTTTAAAATATTGTAGGGCAATTTTGGGTCATTACTGGCTGCCAGATGTACAGGAGTGATTTTTACTTAAAGATTTCTCACCTTGATTGAAAAAAAAAAAAAAAAAAAATTGCTTTCACCCACTGCCAGATGTATGATAGCCACCATCTCTTTGTCCATGATTATGCCTTAACACAGTCATTTATACTTCAGCTCTTCTGCAGGATAGAAGTTTTAACCTTGTTGGACATTTTAACTACTGTAGTTTATGGCTTTGAAAAGGGTTTGGTTGTGACTGGCCAAAATTAGTTAGCCTTTTCAAACACTGTTTTAGTTCTTTTCCTTGAGGGTTTGGGTAAGATTATATATACATATATATATATACATACAGATATACATACAGGGTGGTGCAAAAGTCATGCATCATAGGAATTTTCAGAGTTGACTGTTATATTATTTTACATACATATTTTACATACATTATTTTATATACATATTTTACATATATACATACAGATATACATACAGGGTGGCGCAAAAGTCGTGCATCATAGGAATTTTCAGAGTTGACTATAATATATTATTTTTTCTTTTAGGTAGGGGATTGCTGTGAAATTAACAATAGATGAGAGGGTGAGCTTGGTTTTAATGTATGGAATACCAGGTACAACAAATCGATGAATTGGTACAGAATTTAAATTCTGTACAGTACTGATTTATCGATTTGTAGTACCTGGTATTCCATGCATTAAAACCAAGCTCACCCTCTCGTCTATTGTTAATTTCACAGCCATCCCCTACCTAAAAGAAAAAAATAATAATATAGCACTGAAAATTCCTATGATGCGCGCCTTTTGCGCTACCCTGTATATAATTTAGGGTGATTCAAAAAAAAATTTTTTTTTTTTTGAAAGGTCAATGAACCCAACCTCTATTTGCTGTATTTTGCCTAAAAATTAAGCAATGTAAAATCACAGCCATTAAAAATAATTTTTAAAAGTTGCTCAACAACTCCAAAGTCTGTCAAGTGAGACTATGATCAGCCCACTGTTTTCTCCTGACTGTTTTATTGATGACTCATTAGTGTAATCCCCTGTAATTGGCTGAGGTGTCATGTTGTCTTTACTGATCATAGAGATCTTGAAGCTGTGATTGGCTTAAAAGCAGTTTCATTATGGCAACATCAGGAGAATCTCAAGAGCCCATGCATCACAAGTCCTCAATTACCCAGGGTAGTGTTCATTATGTTATGTATATGCTTGGTGCAAGACATGTATGAACATTAGAATTGTTTTCTAACTTCTACAAATGACAAAATTTGTACTGGAGAGGGTAAACTTGAGTCATTGAGCACCCTCTAAATATTATTTTTATGGCCTATAATTTTCAGACATGCCAACCCTCCTGTTTTAAACAGGAATCTCCTGTTTTTTTGTACCAAATTCAAAACTCCTGGCAGGAGTCAAAAACCTTATGCTTTTTTACCCAATTTCCTGATATTGAAAAAAATGAACTAGTTATGATGAAACCAGAAAGAAGAGTTTTGAGAGGTGACTTAATTCGACTTAATTCAAGTGTATAAGATATTCTAAGATATTCTAAGATGATATGGGCATCAATACGGTACATTGTCAGACCTCATGGTCCAAAAAGTGACACTCCAAAGCCAGGGACAGAAATGTTATGAAGCACAATTCAGTAATTCTTTATTGTTGAAAGCTCAAGGTGCATTATACAAGCACTTCAAGCAATGAATAATACTGTACCCTTATAATATCGTATCTGAAGTGTGCGAATAAAACTCGTTTTTTTTTTTTTTTTTTAATTCCATTTTTTTTTTCTAGCAAAGGGTTGGCATGTCTGAATTTTGCATGGCCTAATTTTTCAAAAGGCACCAAATAAAGGCTGAGTCCACTGGCATTTCAAAAAAAAAAATTTTGGCCCTTCATATTTGCATCACCCTAATTATATATATAACCTTTGGTTAGCTTCCGCCTGAATTGTCCATTCTGACGAAGGTCAAGCTTTTCACTCCACCTTAGACCTACAGTTTAATGTGGAATCCGAACCACGCCCCATCACTCCCCACTTTCTTTTTTTTTATTGTGTGGAAGGATGAACAGCTGGGTTTTGCTGCGCGCCAGCTGCCATTGGGTCTCGAACCCGGGGCCGATGGATTTGTAGTCAGCGACGGTAACCACTACACCACCTATATATATTATATATATATATATATACATATATACAGGGTAGGTAAAAAAAAGTGAATCCTTAGAGGTAAACTGTTATATTAAAAAAAGTAAGGGGACTGGAGCTCCCAAACTTCATAGATGTTTACCTTAGCATGTTGTTCATCTTAATTGAGAAGTTGCTCAATGTGTCCCCCTTCCTGCTCAATGCAGGCCTCCAAATGTGGATGCCACTGATCAATATGCCTGTTTACATATTGTTGAGACACCTTCTCCCATCCAAGCAGAATTCTTTTGCATAGTTCATCTCTCTCTCTTATATTGGTGCCAGGGATGTAAACTTTGGACTTCAGGGCTTTCCAAACACCATAATCTAGTGGTGAAAGATCGGGGCTACTAGCCAGCCACATATTGGGTTTGATAAAATCCAATGTTTCATTCTCAAGGAATGTGACAGTTTGGCATGCTCTATGAGCAGGGGCTCCATCTTGTTGGAAAGTATAACTTTCACCACTAATTTGTCAAATATCAGTTAGATAGAGTGAAAGATATACTTTTCAACAAGATGGAGCCCCTGCTCACAGAGCATGCCAAACTCTCACATTCCTTGAGAATGAAACACCGGATTTTATCAAACCTAATATGTGGCTGGCTAGTAACCCTGATCTTTCACCACTAGATTATGGTGTTTGGGAAGCCCTGAAGTCCAAAGTTTACATCCCTGGTACCAATATAAGAGACATAGATGAACTACACAAAAGAATTCTGCTCGGCTTGGAGAAGGTGTCTCAATGATATGTAAGCAGGTGTATTGATCAGTGGCATCCACGTTTGGAGGCCTGCATTGAGCAGAAAGGGGGCCACATTGAGCAACTTCTTAATTAAGATGAACAACATACTAAGGTAAGCATCTAGGAAGTTTGGGAATATATATATATATAATATATATGTATAGAAACGACGTAAGTATAGAGGAGCGTTCTGCACACGAGGAAGAGAAATAACAAACAAATGAAAAATAAGGCACCCGCCCGGGAATCGAACCCAGGATCTTCCGATTGCCGGTCAGACGTGCTAACCACTACACTACGGAGCCACGATAGTCAGAAGTTGTAATTCTCCTACATAGGGCAGAAACCAATGCCTTGAGAGGGCACCCTCGCAAATCGTGAATATGTACATTTAACTGCAATGACCGCGCAGTATATTAACGTATAGAAACGACGTAAGTATAGAGGAGCGTTCTGCACACGAGGAAGAGAAATAACAAACAAATGAAAAATAAGGCACCCGCCCGGGAATCGAACCCAGGATCTTCCGATTGCCGGTCAGACGTGCTAACCACTACACTACGGAGCCACGATAGTCAGAAGTTGTAATTCTCTACATAGGGCAGAAACCAATGCCTTGAGAGGGCACCCTCGCAAATCGTGAATATGTACATTTAACTGCAATGACCGCGCAGTATATTAACGTATAGAAACGACGTAAGTATAGAGGAGCGTTCTGCACACGAGGAAGAGAAATAACAAACAAATGAAAAATAAGGCACCCGCCCGGGAATCGAACCAGGATCTTCCGATTGCCGGTCAGACGTGCTAACCACTACACTACGGAGCCACGATAGTCAGAAGTTGTAATTCTCCTACATAGGGCAGAAACCAATGCCTTGAGAGGGCACCCTCGCGGGTGCCTTATTTTTCATTTGTTTGTTATTTCTCTTCCTCGTGTGCAGAACGCTCCTCTATACTTACGTCGTTTCTATACGTTAATATACTGCGCGGTCATTGCAGTTAAATGTACATATTCACGATTTGCGAGGGTGCCCTCTCAAGGCATTGGTTTCTGCCCTATGTAGGAGAATTACAACTTCTGACTATCGTGGCTCCGTAGTGTAGTGGTTAGCACGTCTGACCGGCAATCGGAAGATCCTGGGTTCGATTCCCGGGCGGGTGCCTTATTTTTCATTTGTTTGTTATTTCTCTTCCTCGTGTGCAGAACGCTCCTCTATACTTACGTCGTTTCTATACGTTAATATACTGCGCGGTCATTGCAGTTAAATGTACATATTCACGATTTGCGAGGGTGCCCTCTCAAGGCATTGGTTTCTGCCCTATGTAGGAGAATTACAACTTCTGACTATCGTGGCTCCGTAGTGTAGTGGTTAGCACGTCTGACCGGCAATCGGAAGATCCTGGGTTCGATTCCCGGGCGGGTGCCTTATTTTTCATTTGTTTGTTATTTCTTTCCTCGTGTGCAGAACGCTCCTCTATACTTACGTCGTTTCTATACGTTAATATACTGCGCGGTCATTGCAGTTAAATGTATATATATATATATATATATATATATATATATATATATATATAGTGATGTTCCCCACCCCAACACCCAACCCAAACTACAAAAAAAGTTTTTGAAACCGTAAAATGCATATCATCACCACTTGTATATCCCAATAAAGAAATGTAAATGGTGCATACGAAATGCATTCTGATCAGGTAAAATTATGAATATTTGGCAGAAAACCAGATTAGCTTATTTCACCCTTCACTAAGTTGGATCTAGGACATGAGTATCATTGAACAGTTTCTTTTGCTCTTCAGAAATCATTTAACTTCTTCATTTTCTCTGAATGTGGAGCCATTGCAGCCAGCTTACAGATGTAGAGGCTGAAAAGAAACTAAAAAACTGAAGTGAATTAGTTTAAAAAATGTAAAATTGAAGTAGAAACAATTTGCCTGCAACAGCAAATGTTCTTAAAATTTAAATAAATTAATTTATTGCAAGAGAAACTTTAGTTGAAGGATAGCATTAGTTTATTTCCATCCTGTTCTAAATGTTGAGCTGGATTAGTGCCTCTTGCATTACTGAACATTGAAACAATACATTTTGTTAGGTTTCCATTCATTTAGTTTATTTGACCTTTTTTTTTTTCCTTGAAATTGTTAAATTGCTTATACAGATGTTTCAGGAGGAAAGGTCAATACTTTGGAAGGTGATAGTATCGGTCATTGTGAGAAAAAAAGTTCATATGAACATGTATCTAATTCTGAATGGTTACGGAGATAGAGCTGTTTGAATCTACAAATACAAAAGCATTGTTAATGGTAATCAAGAAAAAGAAACCAATTACTGTTTCTAACATTTAATGTTCAAACATTGGCATTTTGAATGGTATCAGATACAGAAATTACAAATTTGTTACAGTTTACAATACATTTTCAAAAATTCCACCGTCAACCTCAATGCACTTTGCAATTCGTGTGCGAAGATCGCGTGTTGTTCGTCTGAGTTGATCTTGACGTTCCTTTGTGCGGGCAGCAGCATCCAAAATGTGCGCGAGCAATTTGTCTTGTGTATCCACCTTTCCTTTGTAAACTTGACTTTTCATCCACCCCCACAAACAATAATCTAACGGAGAGAGGTCTGGAGACCTTGGTGGCCATTGAATGGGACCACCACGGCTGATCCATCGACCAGGGAAAGTTTGATTTAGGTATTGCATCACCAGATGGGTAGAATGTGGTGGAGCTCCGTCATGCTGAAAGTACATACCAGCGCGTGTAGCCAAAGGAACATCCTCCAGTAGTCCTGGCAATTCATTTTGCAGAAATTTTAAGTAACTTTGTCTTGTAAGACTATTCTCTAATGTAACAAGGCCAATCAGCTGATCATTGATGATACCACACCACACATTGGCAGAGAAGCGATGTTGAAAATTTGTTTCCACAGTGACATTTGGATTTTCGTCTGACCACTGATGAGAGTTACGAGTGTTGTTGATACATTCATGAGTGAAAGTAGCCTCATCGGTGAACAGCATTAATCGAAGCAATCGGCGATTAGCATTTACCCAATGACAAAATTCCAGTCGCATGGCAGCGTCTCCTGGTTGAAGACGTACACGCTGTACATGATATGGATGCAAGCTTTCCTCACGTAATGTTCGCCATACTCTTGTGTGTGGTACACTGAGACGTGTAGAAATTCTTTGTGAGCTAGTAGTAGAACTATGCTCTACCAACTGAAGAATGTTTTCCACTTCATCCACATCTTGTTGACCTTCACGTTCAGATGAAACATGAGTGCTGGGAAGTGTACCAATCTCACGCAATGTGTTGAAAAACCCTGGTAAACACACTTTGATCCGGAATTCTGGGGTTCAGAAACCGTTGACAGTATTCTGCAACAGCAGCTGTTGCACTTCCATCGCAAAAACCACAGACATACACCATATCTGCATATTTGGCATGTGTGAAGGTATGTGGCATTCTTAACACTGCTTCAAACACCAAACAATGTCACTCACAACAGTCAGCTGTCGATTGGCTTACATTACATGCTTACATTACAGCTTACATGGTTCAAGGTTATAGGGGGGGGGAAGGGGGAGGAAGAGCTGTGCGTGCATCAGATTCAAACAGCTCTATCTCTGTAACCATTCAGAATTAGACACGTGTTCATATGAACTTTTTTTCTCACAATGACCGATACTATCACCTCCCGAAGTATTGACTTTTCCTCCTGAAACACCCTGTATAAAATCTAAAGTAAGATTGGGTAAATATGCATTTCTTCGTAGAGCCAGATTAACTTACTCTTAAGTTCAGAATTTTTAAACTTAATTTTTTTAAATTTTACTTTGTAATTTTATAGAACTAATTCAGTTTTACTTTAGAGGCTCTGAAACTCGGACACTTTTGAATAATCCTCGAAACACTCAGCAAAATTTGCAGTTGGAGCACAGTTTAAGTGGTATAACAGACCATCCAGATCTGACAGCATCTTTAAGGTTGGTTTTTTGTTCTTATTTTCTTTTGTGTGGGTTAACTCCTATAATATTTTGCTGCTTTAAGTTGGGCTGTCACTATCATTGCCACTTTCCTGAAATAATTATCTTATAAGAAGGTGCAGAGTTAGAGCCTGAAGCATCATATAGGAAAAACAATTACCCTAAAGTTACAATTACCCAAATAGTACTGAGAGATTTCAAACAAGTTAAGAAGCTAGATCAATGTTGAAATGCTGTGTTTCCTGTTAATAATGGAGTGTGAATAATGTATAAAGGGAAAAAGATATAAATTTTCAACTTATAACTTCTCTTTGTCCCATTGAAACTGAAGTTTATGTTCATTTACAAAAATTAGAGTAAAAGATTTTGTATTTAATTTCCATATAGCTTACCAAGTCTCAGTTTAGAGGGAGAAATTATTTGTAACATGTTTATTTCATGAAGTGAAACCAGTTTTAAAACCTGGTTTAAAGCTATTGATGAGAACTGTGCACCTGTATACTGAAAGAAAAGTGTAATAATTCTAACTCTGAAAGAAATTGTATAGCAGAGACATTGGTCAGATAGAAATAGAATGTATAAACAACTGTCTGGACTAGATGGCACTGAACAGCAATACAACGACCATTATTTAAAAAGTTTGTAACAAAATGTGAAAAGACAATGAAAATGTGATAGCACTTGTATTCCAAAAAGTTTTTGTGAATATGTAAAGCGCAGAAATTGGATTAGGAACGTGATATGCCCTTTTTTATTTAGATTCATATGGCAATGTACTGTAATTAATGATTATAATTAAAGGGCGATAATCTTTAAAAACTTTTTGCTTTTGTGTTTACTGTAGATTTCCTTCATTCCTGAAGCTAAGGAAATGCTGAATTTCATTGGTGACATAATACTTTACGATGGTTTACGAATAGAAAATCACACATTCAGTAAAACTATTTCAATTAATTAGTTAAAGTGAAACTAACCTTTTAAAAGTGTAATAAGAACTATCAGGAAACTATAAATCAATTACATTAACGTCGATAATTAGCAAACTATTGCTCAGTGATTAGGGACACACTTGTGTGGATCATTGAGAGTCGTAAACTGAAAAGAAATTGTCAACACAGTTCTCATCAAAATATATATGTATATGAATATATAGGGAGGGAGAAAAGTCTTTAAGGATTTTATACATACAACTATTTAGTTAACAACATTATACAGATAAGTGTTCAAATGATGAAAGAAATCAAACAAAAAGTCTATAAGAACTTTATTCATACAAATATTTTGTTAAATTGTAATTTAATCTTCAGAGTTCTCCATCACTATGATGAAAACACTTGTAAAACAAATCCTGTTTGTAAGCCACAGTATTATATACAGGGTGTCCCATAAGTCTGGCATCATAGGAGAAATTCATATTTTTCTATTTCTACAAACCATAATTCATATTTTTCTCTTTCTACAGGCCATAATGTCTGTGAGCAAGGAAGAACGAATCCAGATAATTCTACTCGTAGGAAATCGGAGTCAAAGAGACACTACAACAAGTCTGCTAACACAACTCTGTGTTATTGGCTCGTGGTCTGGATGCAGTCTGTTAAATTCAGCAGCACACACTCTTTGACTCCGATTTCCTATGAGTAGAATTATCTGGATTCGTTCTTCCTTGCTCACAGACATTATGGCCTGTAGAAAGAGAAAAATATGAATTATGGTTTGTAGAAATAGAAAAATATGAATTTCTCCTATGATGCTGGACTTATGGGACACCTTGTATACACACACACACACACACACACACACACACACACACACACACACACACACACAGAAGCAGATTTATGTATAGGCAGAGTAGGTACCTGCCTAAGATGGCAAATTTTGTCGTATTAAAACATAAATAGGGCAAAGAAAACAAAAATAGAAACTACAAGCGGTAGCTTGCTATCGCTCGCGACTGTTGTACAACTTGGCCCTTCGGGTGGGTAGCACTGTGATCCAGCTACAAAATTTAAAAAAAAATGCCATTACCCCCCCACTCCCCCATTACCCTCACACACACAAGTAAAAATGCCATTACCCCCACCCCTCTCCCCATTATTCCTACCCCCAACTACCCCCGGGTGAGTAGCAGTATATGTCACAATGTGAAGCTCAAGATTTTCACGGCTGTGTTCTTTTCTGTAATTTTATCGTGGTGCTGGGGCCTTCAGACCCAGTAATTGTGACCTAGGACTGGGAAACTTGACAGAGCACATCGGCAGCTCTTGGGCTATCAGTTGGTGGTGGTTGCAGAATTTTCTGATGTACCGTTTAGTCTGTGCACGGTTCCGAAGAAAGCGGACAGACACACAGACACATTTTAGCTCAATAGTATATAGGAAGTAAGTTATAAGCACTAACAAATTAAGTGGATTCACAAATAGGTTTTAAAATAAAAAAGAACAGCAGCCTCTAATAGCAAACTAGTGATATCAAGTGGCACAACTTTAAGGCATTTTAATCCATGTTGAGGGGCAGCAAAATGCTAATTAAGCCTCTGTACACACACACACACACACACACACACACACACACACACTGCGCGTGTGTGTGTGCATGTGCATGCTCAAAATTATTCATACCCATTGGCTATGAACATATGAAGTCCCACATATCATAATAGTCCAGTCAATCTAGGCTATATTTTTGGTCAACCTGGAAGTAATTGTAACAGAAATGGTTTCATCGTTTTTGACATTCCCAAATATTCAAAAATAACATATTAAAAACTTACCACCATTGGGTGAGGCAATTTTTCAGAAAAATGGAATTTGCATTAACCCCTCACACCCCCAGGTTGGTAGGTCAAAATGACACCATCTTGTATTTTTCGTCCACAGCTAACCTTTAACATTAATATTTTTTTTTCAAATTTTCAGTAATCCTTCCCTAGATGGTTAGCAAATATTTTTAGTTGATAAAAAATTACTCAGTCCATACAGGGCGCTCCCATCTCATGCTAAAAGACAAAAAATGGAACATCGTGCTGCGTATCAACCGCAATTGTAGTCGTTATTGACCATTGCTCAAGTACTCAAGTAAAATTGACCATTGGACATCATAATCGTAGAGGCTTTGATTAGGTCTTTCAAATGAACCCCAACACCACTAGTCTATCCTTCAGTTTCGAAGATAATATATATTTTCATATTAACGACGTTCACTTGTTTTGATTTCATTTTTTGGACATAACTCTTGGATAAACTGAGATATTGATCTGAAATTTAGTTTATAGAAAAAATAGCATGCTATGTCAACTCAAATCAATACATAACGATTTCACAGGGATAGGCATTTTGATATAGCCTATGCGTGATGGTGAGTTAGTAAAAATCTGGGTCTGTATTATTTTCGTCACTGTTCTCTGCATTCTCTATGTCCAAAGGGTGCTGACAGTTCAGACAAGAAATGCCTGGGCATTCACCACACAAGGCTGAGTATTTCAGTCCATTCTTGAGACATGTACAATGTACATCTCGCGTTCTGACACTCTACCTTGCAGTTACATCTGAAAAGTTTTAGTAAGCTTTCTGGTGCTGGAGCTTTCGAGGTATAAACTAGTAGCAGTTTTCCTCTTTTCACAGTCCAACCCCATTCTTCTGGATCAAGATCTTCCAGTCCTCTCCAAACTTGCACTTGGAGGTAAACACAATGAATGGAATGATGCAGCTGCGGATGTTGTAGGCAAGCTCTCAGGAGACACAACTTTCATACTTGCAGCAACTTTCCGTTAGAATCTTGTGACACGAAGCTTATCAAGCGAGCTTTCTTTTTTTCTGCCATAAACAATAAGCAACAACTTTTCTCCAGCAGTAATAACTACTTCTCTTGTTGATGTTGAGTTGTTGAAAGCTGTCGTCTTTCTTAAACTTTTGCAGGGCCACATCTTTACCAATGGAGAACAATCTGGATTGTATCACACCTAAGTAAGGCGTGAATAAGCAAGATTGCTTCGCAAATCTTCAATCCTAATTTCGATTTAGCGTACTTGATGTCCCACAGTTTGGTTTTCGCTTTAGATCGAGTTTTTGCTCTGATGTGAAAAATATTCTGTGACCATCTACATCAGCATGATGGAGCAGGAGAATGAGTAGATCGGTATCTTCTGCAATAACAACTGTTGGTTTACTTCTGGCAGATTCAATTGCTGTCTGTACAATCAAAAGGTCTGCATCACCAGATGATTGGATTGCTTTCATGTTTTCTTCGTTCATTTTAGTCGCCAACATTACTAGAAATCTCTGCTTGTTGTTGAGGTTAGTAAGAAACTCATCTTTCTTCATATTTAGCTTGCCTTTGGTTCTGCGAATGTGGGTTGTATCTTTGGTACAAGGCTTCCCGTCATACCCATCAAATACAATGATTGTTCCCTCTGTAATGCTTGAGGACGTATTCTACATTAGTTTTGCAAATCTCGTATGTTCTTCCTTTTGTCCATTGTACTCTGTGGCGTAAGGATCCTCCATCGAGGACATATGAAATATCTTTAGGAAGTGAAGCATCTGCTTCATCAGGCGCAGTTGAAGACCAGATAGAATTTGCTAGCTGTGGTTTATTTGCTTTCCTTAACAAACCGTCTGTCTCTATAAGTGCAGGAGGAAATGTGCACAGTTCATACGAGAATGCTGTCTCCAAGTCTACAGCTGATCCCATACCTCTGACAGTGGTTATTAGACGTGGGAATAACTTCTTCATCTATCTTAATAGTTGATCTTGCTTTCATTGTTATGGCCACGTCTTTCTTCTTGAACGTATAATCTGCAACGGGTTTTCCGGACATTGAAGCAAGAATGTTGCTTCCAATAACCTTGGCATTGTCTACATTGACAGTTGAAATAGCAATTTCTCCTGTGTCAATGCTCATGAGTTCCTTTCGGTTGTCGAAGGGGTTTCTTGCCACAGCGTACGCCAAGATTTTCAATGAATCTTTGAAATCTCTCTCAAGTCGTGCCTGTCTTGTTTCTTTATGCTGCTCACTACCTTCATACGTTACATCTGTAACTTCCTGCATCGCACGGCTTATTTCTGCACAGGCTGATGTCAACAATAGCCAAACTGATCTTTGTACCTGTCATTCCTCGTCTGTGAGTTAGTCCACCTATTGTTTTCAAACTCCTCATAAGAACTTGTTCTATAACCAGATCTGTTGAGAGTCCAGCCCAAAATCTATTACTTCTGCGAACACCATGATGGCCTTCTCTAAACTTTGTGTAAACATTTGGATGTCTCTCTCTTAGATTTAACATTTTTTGAAGATAGATGCATGTTGACTTAGCATACGCAAAATGTCCAGATGCTGCGAAAAATGGTAGCATGCTATACTCTGCCAGTAAATGAAGAAGGAAGTTTCCTGTTCTTTCGGCTTTTATGAATGTTCATAGTATTTCAACCATTTCTATGTATTGGAACCACAGTTTTGCAATTCTTGAGGAATCTAAGCTATGTTTGTAGTTCTCCAGTTTCTCAATCATCTTTTTGAAGACCACCTCCTTTTCTACATCTTCCAAACTTATTTCTCTTGAGATTGATTTATCAAGTAAATCTGAGATCTGTATTAAATCGAAGTTATCAGCAAAATTGAAAACATCTTTTGACTGAGTGTATTCTTCATCATTGTCTAACTTAATAGGGCACTCGTATATTTCTGACATCATTATTGCATGAAGGGCACCTACAACTAGTAGATGACCATGAACGGCTCGAGATATTGCTTTCCCACTTAGCATGTGGGGCACCGTGTTTTCAGCATAGACAGTTTCTAACATTGTCTGCAGTCCGGAAGAAGTCATGAGATGCCCAATAGATCCAAGGAAACTCATGGCAGTGTGGAGCCCACCAAGTCGCAACACTATTTCTTTCAAAGGGCTTGCATCATCCACACTTTCTTGGATTTCAGTTCCCTTCCAGTACAGTGGCTGATCAAATGTTAGTACCGGTGACATGTTGTAGCGCTTTGCTTGCTCAGACACAAAATGCATGGTTGACAAAATGCACGATTCGTCGCTGGATTGCATATCGATCATCGGCATGAATATAACGGAAGCCTGTCCAGGGTGCTCTCCTTTATGCACCATTTGCATAAAGCCATTCCACAGTGGTCGTTGAGGTTTCAGCATCCAGGCACAATTCCATAAAATGTTGAAGCAACTTGTTGGATCATCGGCATGAAATTGAAATTGATGCAAATCTTTGTATGTTAAGGCGCAAGAAGATTTTCTGCGCGAGCGAAATATGAGTTTCGATGCTGCAAATGTCCACGATCTCCTTTGATGTGACATCTATTCTTGGCACTAATTTCGTGGAAGCTACCTTGGGAGTAACTGTAACAATTATACCCATACCGTGGAATGTATTTAGACCATCGATTGTTCTAATATTGTGATCAACATTGTCACCAACATGTTGTATGAAAGATTCATTGTCAATTCCTTCAATTTCTGTCCCCTGATGATACGCCGCACTTCTTTCAAACTTCTGAACCTCTGAGTAGGAAGAGCAAAATCCGTGACTGTGTAAAGAGTCAATCAAAAACCTTGATCCAAATTGTCTATGCATTTGCACTCCCAAGCCAATCTGAAGTGGGGCAGTTATTGCTTTTGGTCTGACTGCTTGCATTATTGCCTGCCCAATAGAGGCAATTCGCAGGTCACTGCTTTTGGCAACAAACATCTTTTCAAGCAGTAATCGTAAAGATTTGGGAAGAAATTTTTTGCAACGGGCACGAGATTCTATGTCTTGGGTGGATGGATACATTGTTGAAGAACTATTGCATTCTTTAATTTCACTTTTTAGCAGCTTTGCCGCAGTTTCAGTAATGCGATTTTTTTCAGTTTCTACGTCTGTGTAGTTTGTCTCTAGATGTGACAAAGATGTCATCGTCTCTTTCTCTGCTAGCATTGCAAACACCCAAGGCACCTTTTTCTGTTAGTGTCACATAAGAATCATGGTCATCTATGACTTCTTTACATATTGCACAGGTTTCGAAACATTCAGAATCCATTTTGACCTGGAACAAAATAATAATTAATTAATTTTATTGCAAAATTACAGTGTTAATTTTGTTTTAGAAACTGATTGGACCTGGAAGTAATTGCATTTTTAAGCGCCAAGTTTAGGATTCAGGCGTATTAAGGAACTCGGATCATATATGATTTCCATAGCAGCCATCCTGAAAATCCAAGATGGCCGCCATGGTGGGCCTACTCCCCTGACAATATCCTAAGCACTATAATTATATTCCCTGACCCTGAAAATGTATGTTTAGACACAAAAATTGTGACCCTACATATATTAGAAACTAAGATATAAGTAAATGCAGGTTTTTCACATGTCGGCCATCTTGAAAATTCATGATAGCCGCCATAATTGACAAACTAAGCATCAGACACTATTCTAATCCATTTTAATGGTTTCGTTGACCATTAAAACCTACAGAATGATATATTACAATAAGAAATTGATTGAATAGTAAAAATTTGGTGCCACTTTATTGTTACCGATGGTAGCGGTGGCCATCTTGGATTTACAGAAATTGGCCTGGCCCGTTTGTGGTAAGTTTTTAATATATCATTTATGTTGAGGTAAATGGGTGCGAAAACAGTTAAAACCATTTCTGTTACAATTATTTCCACGTCCAATCACAGATTGACTGGACTAATAATGAATATAAAATATTGAAACAGACGTAAGTTATTTCATTTATATTTATCCTTTAAAGATATTCAAAGGCAAAGGAAAATTAGGGTTTTTTTTATTGAATAACCTTTATTAATAATAAAATAAATACATTCGTTTTACAATGACATAAATAATTGTGAAGCTCGACTATTTATTTTATTTAATTTGGCCCTTAAGCTTCAGGCTTTACTGGGCTCTTATTAAAAATAAACAGCTAGTTGTTGTTAATTAATAATAAGTAAATAAGTATTATTAATAGTTAAAATGTGTGTTAATCTTAAATTATCTCTACTGACATAACAAATGCAAGGTCAACATTGAAAGCACTATACCAATGCCATACAAAGAAACCAATATTATACGTGAGAGAGAAGAACTGAACAATCCCAAGAAAGGTGTTTTTAATACTAGATTACACACAAAAAATTAATAATTAGTAAACAATAGTAATGGACATAAATCTTAGATTTTTGTTAGTATGCCATTATTAAATTTTGGGATTTCAATTTGGTTTTAAACAAATTTACATTCACAATATTTTTTATATAAGCATTTAAGTCATGCCATGGTTTCAATCCAATGAAAATGGGTAGGTTTTGAGATGAAGCAATCTAAATTGAGGTATAACAAGCTTTGATCTATTTTTGGTCTGATATGAGTGCATTTCTTGAATTACAAAATATCTATTTAGCCATTGTAAATTAATGATTTTGTTCTTACACTTGTAAATAAAAATAAAGTGTGCCAGGTTGATTATATCATTGAGCTTTAATAGGTTTAGCTCTTTAAATAATGCACTAGTGATCAAGGAAATCAGCATCAGATAATAACCTTATTGCTCATTTTTGGATGACAAAGATACCATTTAATGTGTTGTTAGCGGAGTTTCCCCAAACACACGGGTGCAGTACATTATATAAGGAAGAACAAGAGTATGATAGCGTCACTAAAACTTGTTTAGAGACTACATTTCTAAGTTTAAACACTATAGCAACGCTCCTTGAAATCTTTTTCACAATATAATTTACATGATCACTCCACTGCAAATTCTTATCTAGCATTATGCCAATGGTATGTTGGTAGCATATATTAGGGGGCGGTCAAAACATATCAAAAATCGAGTTTCTCCAATTCCACAGTATGCACGTAGTTGGAAATGATGATCTCAACATCTTGCAAAAAAAAAAAAGAGTATATGCGACCCCCCCTTACCCCTTCCATACCATCCCCCCTATTTTACTCTCTCCACAGATATAAACCCCAAATGTGACAATCATGCATTATATTAAGTCTTATTAAGTAGATTAGATTAATGTGGATAGATTATTTAGATAGATTGAATAGATTACATAAATTAATTTAGATAGATTAGATGAATTATATAAATTATTGTCACGTTTTTTTGTTTAGTTTCAGATTGTTTATGATTTAATTCCGAATGAGGTATATTAAATTCAGATTGAATGATTCAATTGCTAGAATTTAACAATTAGTTTCTTGTTATTAATGCTACTAGGCCTAAATAAGTGAAATCATGGCGACAGGAAGCAAAACGCACAATTCAACATTTGGTCACCCTGCAGAATTTCCACCTTTAATGACTCCTTCAAAGGCTGATGTATTTACGTAGGCATTATTTATTGGTAAGAAAACGAGAAGAACTGATTTCGAAAGGTTCTAAAACAGCAAAAGAATGTTACAGAATTGTCACGAAAGATGTGGAAGCCATTTGGGAGAAGTTTTCCTTTCCACATATAGGATTTGAAGGAATAGCTATAAAAGTTGAACGATTGATAGAATCTGCAGCAAAGCTAAATAAAGTACCATTAAAACTAGTGATGGGACGATTAATCGGAATCGGAATCGAGAATCGGAAGAATCGAGCATTTTTCAGGAATCGGAATTGGAATCGAGAGAATTGTACCATGATTTCCGATTCTTAAAACGATTCTTTAACTTTTAATTGAACCAGTTTTGCAATGTAAACTTTAAAATTTAAATGAAAGAGGATGACAAATTTTATTTTTATTGTATTGTAGCTATACAGGGTGTCCCGTAAGTCTGGACCCATAGGGCAAAATTAATAAAATTACAAAATAGTCCAAAAATTTATTACATAATCTGTTCAAAGTGTCCGCCGTTGTGTCGCACACATAGTTCAAGACGCAATCTCCACTGCGACAGCACTTTCTGAATCACAGTCGCAGAAATTTCTTGACACGCCTCCACAATGCGTGCTTTAAGGTGGAAAATGTTCTGAATTTTGACCTCGTACACTTTGGCTTTCAAGTGGACCCACAAATAAAAATCCAGCGGAGTAAGATCAGGGCTCCTTGGTGGAAACTCAACATGTCCTCGTCGTCCAATCCAGTGTTCTGGAAACTGTGTGGTAAGGTAATTTCTAACCGTCGTGGCGTAATGCGGAGGGGCGCCATCCTGCTGAAACCACTCCGGGTAGTCGCCTGCTGGGTTCAACATGCTTGGAAATGCTTCCTCCTGCAACATCTTGAGGTACGTGTCACCGGTTACCGTCACGTCAAAGAAGAAGGGACCAACGATTCTGTCTTTCCATATCCCACACCAAACCATGAGGCGTTGGGCACCTTGTTCCTTGGAAGGATCAAACCAATGAGGATTTGTTGGTGACCAGTATCGAGTGTTCTGACGGTTGACTTCCCCAGAAACATAAAAGTTCGCTTCATCAGAGAACAGAATTTTTGATGGGAACGTCTCATCACTCACGCATTGTTCTTCTGCCCATTCGCAAAACTGAACTCGCCTATCAGGATCATCTTCACTTAAACGCTGATGGAGTTGCAGTTTGTATGGATGCCAGTGATGAAGTTTCAAGATGCGGTGGATGCTGCTCTTGGAGATCCCAGTTTCGCTGGACATGCGTCGAAGTGACTTCTTGGGACTGACAGCGAAGCTAGCCAACACATTGGTACTGGTTTCGTCTTCCGTAACAGTCCTTGAAGGTCCTCTGCGAGGCTTGTCAGCTACGGATCCAGTTTCCTTAAATTTGGCTATCAACTTGCCAACACGTGTGTGTGTGATTGGTGCACGGTCTGGATGCATATTGTTGAATTCTTCGGCCACTTCCCGGTGACTGCGGGTCCCGACCAGCAAAATAACTTGAACTCTCTCCTCTCTAGTCAGTGACATGGTTTACCTGCAACATAATAAAAAAATATATTATAAATCCCTATGGGTTCAGACTTATGGGACACCCTCATGTATATCCATGATGTGTAATCAAGAAGATTAAAATGAATTGTTACAACTTACAGTTGATTTTTATTTTTAAACCAATCTATTATAATTTATAATTTATATTACCATACTCATAATGTAAATAGTTAATCTTACCAGAGTAAAATATGACAATTTCCAGAAAAACAAGTATAGAATTATATTTAAAAATATTGAGAATCGGAATCGAGACTTTTTAGTGGAATCGGAATCGGAATCGTTAAAAATTTTGGTATCGTCCCATCACTAATTAAAACAAAGAAACAACAGTTTTCAGCAGAAGGTGGAGACATTCGATGAAATGTTTGATATTTGCACTTGTACTTGTTACGATAAAAAAAAATCAGTCGAACGGATTGCAGATGTGATATTAGAGTTCCAATGATTGCGTGGGAGTCATTTGTGGGGCAGAAACAAAGAAAAAACCAACTAGGACCAATCGACAGAGTAATGACCCGCAAGAAAAAGGACTCACGATAGAGTTAAAGGATTAGAAAGAAGAGCTAAGATAAGCCTAGAAATGAATGTCGCCTCAACCAGCAAACTGGACCCTTTACATATTATGGAAGATGAGAGCATGGAAATTGATGATGACAGCGACGATATTGATTTTGTTCCGGATTTTGAGCTGAGAGAAAACCATCAGAACAGAATTATTTATGATAACTTAACAAAAACAGCAGATAGATACCGTGTAAGTTAGAGCTACTGTAGCTATAGTAAATGCAGCTTTGAAGGATATGGGAATATTAGACGAAACCAATATGTTGGATAGGAAAAAAGTGGAAAGAGAAAGAATATGTGTGGGTAAAAAGAACATAATCAAAGTGAAATCAGAGATGTTTACATGGATCATATAGCTCCAGATAACGGAACTGCTTGTTGTATTGCAGATGAAATAATAACTTTTATAGTTGATTCTAATAGCAAAGAATCCCTCAAAGCTTTTCTATGCGATGGCACCCCAGTGAACACTGGCAGGATTGGCGGAGTGCTAAAATTGATTGAATTATATCTGGACATGCTGGTACAATGGCTGATTTGCCTTTTGTATGCAAACGAACTGCCCTTCAGGCACGTATTTGAAGCAATTGATGGAAAAACTTCGGGACCAAACACCTTCAAAGGTTCTCTTGGAAATAAACTCTGAGAGGATTTAACCAAACTGGATATAGTTGATTATACCCCTGTAGAGGGCAACATTAAAGAAGTTTTGGCCGATATTGTTAAAAGTTTCAGCAGTGACCAAAAATATATATATGAAATGTGCATTAGCATACAATCTGGACGCATCTCACAAGCGTTAGCCACCAGATCCCCATGTGTCCTCCATCATGCAAGATGGCTAACACGAGCAAACAGGATCCTGCGCTTATATGTCTCTACACGGAATCCAGACAAAAACATCCAAGACCTAGTAAAAATTATAATGCTGGTTTACGCTCCAGGCTGGTTTTGGATAAAGTCTCATCCAAAGGCAAATGAGGGAGCATCTAATTTTTGGTATATCATGCACTTGTTTAAAGGCTTAGATAAAAAGCATCGGATGATTATGGAACGTGTCCTCAGAAATAACGCCTATTTTGCCCACCCAGAGAATATCTTACTCTCAATGATAACAGACACAAAAAGAGAGGTCAGAGAGCTGGCTCTTCAGCACATCATTCGAGCAAGAACTAGGAGCACCAATGCGAGAAATTTTGAGCTGCCAAAAACACTGGACTTTGAAGCAGACGATTATCCTAACATGATCGACTGGGACAACGAAACCATCACCCCTCCACCTATTTTACAGAATTTGACAAATGATGATCTTAAAGTTCGAAATGAACCACTTCATCTTATTCCTTTTCCCTGTCACAGCCAGGGAGTAGAACATGCTGTAAATGTGGTAACAGAAGCATCCTAAGATAGAATTGGTTACGAAAACAGACATAAATTTATTTTGAATGTACTGGAGTCGAGAAAAAAGCTACCTGTGTTCCAATGGAAAGGCCAGTGGTGTCAGTAATTTACGATTTTAAATTTCTTAAGGTGAATATTTTGATTTTAGTATGCTTCAACTGATTCTTTAAGTAATATACGGAGAAAGATTTATTATATATATACAGGGTGTACATAAAGTCAGGATCTATTTTTGTGAAGCACTTGGAAATTATATGGACTTCAATCATAAAATGATAAAGTGGTAACATTTATTAAATAATTAAGAGGAGGATTCGACGTGACGCCCATCAGTATCCCTGCACAGCTCAAATCGTTCCGCAGCATTTCTAAACACATTCTGGAGCATTTGCCAGGTTATGTTATCTGCAGCAGTTCGTATACGTGTACGTAAGTTTTCAAAACTCGTAATCTTCGTCTGATAGACGTGCGATTTGATAAAGCCCCATGCAAAGAAATCTAAAGGGGTTAAATCTGGTGATCTCGCTGGCCAAGGTCTGTTGCTTCCGCGTCCGATCCAGCGATTTGGAAAACGTCCATTTAGATAATCCTGAACAATTTTGGCATAGTGACAAGGAGCACCATCATGTTGATAGACGACGGTACTAACAATCCTATCCCCGTCGTCTATCAACATGATGGTGCTCCTTGTCACTATGCCAAAATTGTTCAGGATTATCTAAATGGACGTTTTCCAAATCGCTGGATCGGACGCGGAAGCAACAGACCTTGGCCAGCGAGATCACCAGATTTAACCCCTTTAGATTTCTTTGCATGGGGCTTTATCAAATCGCACGTCTATCAGACGAAGATTAAGAGTCTTGAAAACTTACCTACGCGTATACGAACTGCTGCAGATAACATAACTCCGCAAATGCTCCAGAATGTGTTTAGAAATGCTGCGGAACGATTTGAGCTGTGCAGGGATACTGATGGGCGTCACGTCGAATCCTACTCTTAATTATTTAATAAATGTTACCACTTTATCATTTTATGATTGAATTCCATATAATTTCCAAGTGCTTCACAAAAATAGATCCTGACTTTATGTACACCATATACTGTGTATATATATATATATATATAATATATATAATATATATATATATAATATATATATATATATATATAGTATAGGAGGGGCGACAAGCTTGACCTTCGCGAAATGAGAAATCATCGCGCTGAACCTTTGTAAGGTTGTATATATATATATGAAAATTATTTCACGAAAGTGACACGTGAAAAATATTTATGATGAATCCTGAGGATGTCATTAGACGAAAGCGCTTGAGCACCACTTTGTGTTTCTTTTCCCTTCGTGGTTTTATTCATCACACATATATATATATATATATATATATATATATATATATATATATATATATATACAGGGCTATTCAAAATGATTCACCTGATTTCAAATGAGAATATTTTTTAATGTTACAAATACAGTGTGATTTGTGATACATCAACCAAAAGAAAAACTGTCCAAATTTTGTCTCTCACCTCATAAATGCTCTATGTGACTTCCCCTAGTTACACGAGCAACGTCGACACGATAGTCGAATTCCTCCCATACTCGCTCCAGCATGTCCGTTGTCACTGACTCTACGACAGTAACAATGCGAGTTCGGAGCTCATCCAAAGATGTGGGCGACGGTGGCACGTACACAGTATCCTTAACGTACCCCCAAAGGAAGAAGTCGCACGGTGTAAGATCCGGCGACCTAGGGGGCTCGAAAACTGCAACACACAAAACGCCTTCTGCTGTGCGGACGCCATTTTCACACTGACTGTTTGTTGCTAGGCTAGGCCACGGCGTGACTTTGGAGCCCTCTCGCGGTGATCTTGTAAAACTCGGAGATTTCCTCTTTCATGTGGTGTATGCCCAGTTGATGCACGGTTGATAGGTACGGAAGTATTCTCAGTTGAAATCGAATGAATCATTTTGAATAGCCCTGTATATATATATATATATATATATATATATATATATAAAAACTTACTTTAACTTTACTTATATCATTATTTACTTTAATCTCTGTCATTTATCAGGTTTTTTTTATTCAAAGAATTGGTTTAAATTTCATTTCAATTTAAAAAAGGGGGGCATATGCAACGGGTAGGGGGGGGGGGCGCATAGCGGTGTAATTACAGTATGTTGTTTAGGGGCCCAAAGGAAACTCCGAGCAGTGTATAGAATAAGAATACAAAATTTCGACCCACCTAGTTATATATAGTGCCACTGCATAATTATACATATTCTTGTTTTTAATAATTTGTAGAATCTCCTTGTACTTTTATGACCGCAAGAGATTGCCTTCTATAGGCTTCATTCAACCAATGTTTGGCATATTTTAAATGGGATGTTTGAAAATTATTCTTAACTAGTGGTACTCAGACTTTTTTCGGCCAGGCTACGAAATTTCTCTAACAGTCGAGGGCCACTTGTGGATGTCTTTGTGATGGAAGTGTGTGTTTGTAACGTACGCACATATGTTAAAAATTATAGGCTGTATAATATGTTTGCAGGAGCACGGATCATACTTTGGCTGATGGAAGACATTATGGATCAATTCCAAGAAGTTGTGATGGAACGGACGGACACGAACACGCAGATCTTTTTGACCACTCGATTCATCACGACATTTCATCTCATTCACCTCTAAGGTCGTTCCTCTTGCTCTTCGCTCTTTCATTACATTCTGTAAGTTTCCACGTTTGTGATGTAATACTACTGATTATATGATGATGTATTTAAAGAATATAATGTTTAAAACTGAGCTAATATTGTTCATGATAAAAGAAACGAGTCTGACTGTTACGTTGTTAAATAGGAATAAGGTGAAAATGTTGGGAAAAATGAACTTTACTCGGTCCAGGTTCGACTCCAGCCGTCGCCGCGGTTAGAGTTGGTCCGACTACTTTCTCCGTGATTGCTCGGGCTCGGGTAACTTTTGCGTGGAGTTCACGCCCACCCTTCTCCTCGTGGGGAAGGAGGGGCTCCCGATGTTACCAATTACTTTTAACGTTTTGTCGTTCAGCAAATTTATACATTATAAATTGAAACGAAGGAAGAACTGAATAGAAATTGACAATTGTACAAGTTATTTAATTTTTATTATTTTGCACTATTATATGGTAATTAGAATTTCATTCAATATAAACAGTAAAAGTGATTTGTATTTAATGCGTTTGGTTAAGTTTTAATGCTAAAAGTAATTTAAATATAAATGTTTAGAATTTTGTAGATTTCATTGCAATTTCTTACTGCCAGATTTGGCCTTGTTTAACTGGAAAAGGAAAAAGGAAGAGGGTGAAGGCGACTAAGTGAGGGTGTGTGGATGTATGGGCGCGTCTCTGTGCTGCACGGCGCATTCACCCGCTTGTCGACACTAAAGTTAGCGCATCGACGTGTCCAGAACTACCATAAATATCTTTCGATTTGGATATTTTCAACATTTTTAAACGTTATTTAAACAACACTTTTATGATGTAGCTTAAGTGGCTAACTACTACTACTACTAGAATCGATAAAAAGACAAACTGAAGTATTGGATGTGTTTCACATGGTATCACTATCACATTTGTAAAAACTTCGGCGGTATGCTTAAAAATATGCGCTTAGGAACGAATTATGAAAAGTATTATCAAAGAACTTAAATTGGGTGTTCGCGAGGGACTTGGAGAAGGTGAATTAGTATTTAAATGTATTAATTTCAAATAGTTGTGAAGCGGGTATTCATCCAAGAAGCTCATTTCCCCACAACGTTGGGGGTGAGTGCGCCCCAAGGGTTACTTGTGCCAGAACAGAAACGGAGTAAGCGGCCAGCTCAACTCCATCCGATGTCAGCAGCCGGGAGCGAACCAGTGCCACACCGCCTACGGGGTCCGCCACCGTAACCACCTTGTTACTGGGTGTCCATAAAGTGGGTATTGCATTATGAAAACTTGCACCAAGCCTGCGAAGGTCACAGTACCTATTGATTATTTTTTAACTGTTACATCTTAAAAAAAAAAGAAGAATGCCGCGTTGTCTTCGAGTTCTTGTCTGAATGTTTGTTATTGTTGTTCAAAAAATGTGAAAATTCGTTTGGATGTTGAGGCTAAAGGGGTAGGAATGTCATTTACGTATCGCTCGTACATTTGTTTGAACACACTTTTCTTCAGTGTGATTTAGAAGAAATATTGGCAAAGATTCGCCGGACGCCTGGCTCGAGACTAATTTGGCTAGATATCCGGCCAAAATTGCGAGTACTTATAAGTAGCGCTTGATCCCCATGTCATTTCTTCTATATTAGTAATAAAAACTTTTGCTTCATTGAATCAAGCACCAGTCGTTATAAATAATGATGCAACCGGATCGCTCCAGACAAGTTTGGATCGGGCTTCAAAAGAGATGGTCCGAACCACTATTTTTTAAATTTTGCGAGTATTTCGCGTGAATTTTAACCGAGCTATTTGCTTGGTTTAATATCTAATACCAATAACCCTCGAATAACACGTTCCTGGCACAATTTCTGACTAAACTGCGCGTATTACTGTATTTGGATTGTGAACCGGTCCCAGGATCTCGGGGTTACATCACTAATAAATAAATTAGAATTACTGTACAGAGTGGCCATAAACTCTGGAAACATAGGATCGCATTAAGGATTTATTAAGATAATGTACAATGGAGAAAAAGAATTATCGTAATATATCCTGTTTCCAGACTTTATGGCCACCCAATATTGTGACCTTCATAACTTCAGCTGCGGGAGAGACTATCATGATGCTGCAAATGCTTCTCACACATTAAGAATAATAAGACGGGGGTGAAAATATGGAATAATGGTTGCAGCATTATAAAGGGTGATCCAGAGAAATGGGACCCCAAAAGAAACCCCTGTAACTCTTAAAGTATAAGTCCTTTTATAAAATCATACGCATCATTCGAAAGAGGATAGTTACAAGTTTGTACAGGATTGTATAGATTTTGACAATACAAGACAAGATAAGATACAAAACAAAATAAAAGTGTTAGTTAAAACTAACCCTTCAAGATGACTGCATGGACTGTGGCACAGCTGCGTTTCATAACTGAGCAATATTATGAGCATAGAAGAAGTGTAGTTTCAGCTCAAAGATCTTTCAAGACAAATTTTCAGATGTCAAAATCACCTTCTAAGAGCTGAAACTACACTTCTTCCATGCTCATAATATTGCTCAGTTATGAAACGCAGCTGTTCCACAGTCCATGCAGTCATCTTGAAGGGTTAGTTTTAACTAACACTTTTATTTTGTTTTGTATCTTATCTTGTCTTGTATTGTCAAAACCTATACAATCCTGTACAAACTTGTAACTATCCTCTTTCGAATGATGCGTATGATTTTATAAAAGGACTTATACTTTAAGAGTTACAGGGGTTTCTTTTGGGTCCCATTTCTCTGGATCACCCTTTACAAGGTTTAATTCCATCATATACGCACAACACGGTTTATCGTATAATCCTGTGTTGAAATTTCATAATTTAAAGGCAGCTTTGACATCAACTTTTCGGGTTCATGAATTGAATACCAACTGGAGAGTCTAATGCATTTAGGTAGTGCAGAATTGGTGGGGTTGCAACCCCCGAGTTGAGGGGTAAGAGAGTAAACTTAATCCCATGAAGCTTAGCCAATTGTATGCCTAACGGCTAGAAAAGTCGCTTTACCCGGCACTGAATAGTAGTTCGATCGCGTTCTAATATTATTTGACTTAATTCCAGTGCGTTCGATTTACTTCCAGTCTAGATGATTCGATTTACTTTCAGTTAGACCTTATTCCAGCTCCATCATTTGGCTTCGACTTTATTCCAGTCCATCTTTTTCAGCGTTCCCGAATTTCCATATTTTTTTTGTGGATTCAGCTTCACCTAAATTACCTCCTTTTAGATAAAATAACGGAAGGTCTACAGATCTACAGAAGCTAAGGCTAACAAAGATCCTAAGATCCACTCTAAGGTTAGCCCGAGAGAAAGAAGAGAATAAGGGGTTAAGTAAGTAGCAAAACCTATCATTCGTGGGTTAACGTTCATTCAGAAAAAGAGAGAGAAAGACTCGCCATCATCATCCGCCGACCACTGCTGACAAGTCGGAAAAATAGTCGAAGAGAATAGGAAAGGGGTGAAAGATGAAAAGAAGTAAAATAAGAGCGCTTACAAACCATGCAAACACAGTCTTAACTCAAACACTGTCATACCATGCAAACTACAGACATGCAAGTAAAGAGAGGATAAGAAAAGACCAAAAAAAAAGTATGAAGAGTATAACAAAAAGTGGGTTAGTTTACACTACAAGATACATCTAAGTTTGTGTTAGTCTAATACTTATATATATATATATATATATATATATATATATATATATTTTTTTTTTTTAAGTTCGGGAAGAACCGATTCGCCTCTATTTAAAAGGGCATATCTCAGCGGAAAAACAAAGAAAAAGTGAGAGGAAAGACAGAGGAAAAAGAAAGGGTGGAGAGGACAGTCGAAGTGGAAAAAGACCAAGGACTGCAGGGTCGAGCCCCATCATCCTTGGATGCTAGGGCCGGGAGGGCGCACGTGAAACCTCCAGGACCCAAGCACGTACAAACGAGCACAAAGAGCACTCAAGAGCACGAGCTTAGAACCCCCTTGCGGGGTATATATATATATATATATATATATATAATATATATATATATATACGTACAGGGTGGGCGGAAAGTAGCTCCCTAATTTAAATTACATATAAATTATGTATAAATTGTGATTGTATTGTTATATTGTTATGGTGTGTTCTCTAAAGTGGTACAATTGTGACGGTAATCTTTTTTTCTCTAAAGTGTTCTCTTTGTGTTCTCTAAAGTGGTACAATTGTAACGTTCATTTTTTTTTTTTCATTTCAGATTGAAGGGTAACATGGCTGAGCGTTTAACACTGCAGGAGCGTGCCCAGTTGGCGGCACGGTACGAAGTTTGGCAATCTGTCGTTCGAGTTCAAAGATGGTGGCGGGCCATTCACGGACCACGTGCCCAAGTGGACCCGAAAACAATCAAGAACTGCCACTCGAAGCTCATGACCACGGTGTCTGTGGCAGATGTTCGAAGATGTGGTCGCCCTTCGACATCCAGGGCCCAGGAGACGGTGCAGGCAGTTCAGGAAATGTTCGCACGGAGTCCACGAAAGTCAACTCGCCAGGCAGCTCGGGAAAGTGGACTCTCCCGCTACTCAGTGCGAACTGTGCTGAAGGAGGAGCTGAACTGGCGTGCGTGGAAGCCGCATTACTGCCAATCTCTCTCGGACGAGGACTGCGACATTCGCATGGAGTTCGGGGAAATCATGCTGGCTTGGCATGAAGACTGGCCCCATCTCTTCCGCAACATCCTCTGGAGCGACGAGGCGGTGTTCCACGTCGGAGGCTTTGTCAACCGCCACAATTGCCACTACTGGGCAGGAGAGGATCCCATGGTTACCGCTGAAAAACGGCAGAATCGGTTCAGTGTAACGGTGTGGTGTGGTATGACCTCAGATCAGGTTGTGGGCCCGTTCTTTCTGCGCAACACCATGAATGCTGAGCGGTACCTTACTATGTTGCGAAACGAGGTCTGGCCGGTTGTCAGCACATGGGAGAACATCGACGATCTGATATTTATGCAAGATGGCGCCCCTCCGCACTTCGCTCTTGTTGTCCGTGAGTGGCTGGATGCCCACTTCCCTGGGCGATGGATGGGTCGTCGTGGTCCACATCACTGGCCAGCCAGGAGCCCCGACTTGACACCGTGCGACTTCTTTCTTTGGGGGTGGGTAAAGGAAGAAGTCTACCGCACCAAACCGAGGACATTGGAAGAACTGGAGGACCGAATTCGGGAAGTCATGTCCTCCATCCCGCCGGAGTTCCTGCTAAAGTCAGTGGACGCCATTCCTGGGCGGCTCCAGAAGCTGGTGGAAAGAGTTGGAGCCCACATTGAATTTTAGAGAAAACCTACCATGTATGCCTACCTTTTCATATTATTTCTTCTGAAATAAATGGATAATATACGTATTTTTTTACCAATCCAAAATAGGGAGCTACTTTCCGCCCACCCTGTATATTATATATAAATTTTGTTGCTGGCATTAATCGTCAACAGACTTAAACCTTGACCATTACCCCCAGAGCTCCTGTTGCTGATTGTTTTATTTTAAACGACGTTAATATTTTTAAAATGCCTATCTAAACGGTTTTTAAACATATTAACGCTGGTAGGTAGAGTTCACGACGGACGCGGGAAGATTATTCCATTTATCAATTACTTTAAACGTAAAAAGGTTTTTAGCGATGTCAGTAATGAAACGTCTGCCACGTAATTTAAATCCGTTATTACGAGTATTGCTATTATCGAAAATGAACAGTTTGTCAAAATTTACGTTATCGATTTTATTAACAATTTTGAAAACTTTAATAAGCTCCCCCCCCCCTTACTCTCCTAGTTTCGAGTGAATGCAAGTCTAACTCTTTAATCCTATCTTCGTAAGACTTGTTGCGTAGTGACGGAATTAGTTTCGTGGCGCGTTGCTGAACCCTTTCCAACCTATCGGTATCCTCACGCAAATACGGGCACCAAAACTGTACGGCGGCATATTCTAAGTGAGACCTGACTAGGGACTTATAAAGGGGCAATCTAATATTCTTCGATTTAAACTCGAATTTACGCGCTATGAAGCCTAACATCCTATTAGCTTTTGCGCAAGACTCCAGGCACTGGTTCCTAACTTTTAAATCCTTAGATACACGTACCCCTAAATCTACTTCCTCGTCAACGCTCGCTAACTGTCTATCATCCATCGTGTACGTGTAATTGTTACGAGAATCTATATGCAAAACTTTACATTTGTCTACGTTAAATTGCATCTGCCACTTATCCGTCCACTCCATAATCCTATTTACATCGTCTTGGAGCCTATTTCTATCATCCACGTTAAGAACTTTACCGCCTATTTTAGTATCGTCCGCGAATTTTGACACGTTACTGGTCAAGCCTACATCTATGTCGTTAATGTAGATTACGAATAGCAATGGGTCTAACACTGAACCCTGAGGGACACCACTACGTACATCCAACCACCCCAATTCCGTACCATTAACAAAAACCCTCTGTTTCCTGACACGAAGCCATTCCTCAAACCAGTTAGCTACCCGACCGCGTATACCGTGCGCTTTAACCTTCGTGATTAATCTTCTATGCGGAACTGTATCGAACGCTTTTTTAAAATCTAAATAAATAACGTCAGTCGCTTTATGCCTATCGTATTCGCGCACTATTTCGTTATAAAACTCTAACAAATTAGTTAAAACAGATTTATGGCGTCGAAACCCATGCTGATTACTATTAATCAAATCGCGACTTTCTAAATGATCGACGATACGATCCCTAACTATGGATTCCAAAAGTTTACTGAGCGTTGACGTTAAGCTAATTGTAGTAATGTCTAATTAAGAATTAAAATGTTTTGGTTATAAGAAATTAATAATGGTTGTTTAATAAAGATGATAATATTTAATAAGAAATGTAAATACGTTAAATAATGGTTTGTTTATAAAATACTAGTTGGCAACACTAAAAAGCTGCCCAAGCTAGAACTGAGAGAAAAATGCCCAAGAGCTCCAGTTTTCGGACGGCCTTGGGCTGAAGGTGTTTTTTGGTATTAAGATATTTCTGTAAATTTAAAATATTATTTCGTCTCTCTCTCTCCGGCTAAAATGTTAACGTTAATTCCCCCCTCGCATTACTCCGTTTATCTAAATTGTTTCGGTATAAATAAAAAGTCAGTAAAGTGTAATGAAGTGTATAATTAATCCCCCGGTCTCCTTTGCATTGTTCGAGTTATAATGCCGCCTCATCACGGCCACGTCTACCCGTGTTTATAAAGTACAGCGAAGCGAGTGTAGAGTATGATGAAAGGATAAAGAGAAATTGAATAAAGAAAGAAAAAATATCAGGTTGTAACAAATTCTGCTCGATTAGAAAACGGACGATAGATAATAGAATAACCAAGATAATGTGAAATAGTTTTAGAAATGTTGCAAAATACACGCGGCGACAGGTTCGCACAGGTTTTATCACGATACAGAATGACTTAGGCTAGTGTAGGATTACGCTAATGAATATTTTCTCTGGTGTTTTTCATACAGTTACAACGCCACCCTACGATATTACAGTAATTGAAAAAAAACATGGAGCCCACGAAATAGTATATTTGACATGTGATGCTATATGAGTTCCATAAAGGATCTAACGCTGGTGAATCCGCAAAAAACATTCAGAGAGTTTATGAAATGATGATGTGAGCGAATGAATGTGTAGGAGATGGTTTGAGAAGTTCAGAAATGGAGACTTCAGTCTGAAAGATTACACCAGTACACATTTGAAAACTTGTCGATCGATTTTTACAAACTAGTTGGTGATTCTCTATAATTTGAGTGCGCTGATCTCAAAAATATAGTTACTTTTCCCTATCACGTATGGTTTTCTTACTACAGGGTGTCTCATAAATCCCCCATTTATCCCTAAATGTGAACCATCTTATCGAGACTAACATTGGATTGTACATGCTAAACCATAAATTTTGTTGTTATAGACTACAGTAACGCTTACATAATAATGTAGGGTAAATATATATAACAACCAGTCCCGTTCCCAGCAAAATACTCTCTCCCCTCCCATCAATGGGTGGTTAACATTTGGGGACAGATGAGGTATTACAACACCCCTTGTAGCACGAAATCTTTAGGTGATAGAGTAAAACCTAATTAAAGCAGAATTAAATAGCTCCTAGCTCTTGGACAAGCATATTGCTTGTTTATGAAAGAATAAAAAAATAACTGAAACAAAATATATTTACCTTTACTTGCAAACATTTCAGGACTTATTCCAAAGACTTAAGACTGCGAAGGTAGATCTGACTAATGACGACTAAACCGGTGCTTCTTTGATGTTTTCTTATGCTGTGCATTAGGCTGTTCTCGTTGCAGACACCAGCAGTAATCCGCCATCATATTTGTATGCCATCTTTCTTGATATTCTTTCCATGGTTTTGATGTCCTGGTGAAATCGTTCCCCTTGCTCCTCACTGACATCTCCGAGATTTTCGGGAAAACGGTCAAGATGCGAAAATAAGAAGTGAACTTTCAGGCTCATGTTGCAGCCTAAGGCGCAAAACTTTTTAAGCATATTTTCCACCAGTCTTTCATAATTTTAGCTTTTGTAGTTTCCCAAGAAGTTTTCAATAACATCTTTGAAACCAAGCCATGCTTCTTTTTCTTTATTGGTCATTGTGTTCAGGAAATGATCGTCTGTCAATAACTTTCTAATCTGAGGACCTATAAAAACACCTTCCTTTATTTTCTCGTAGCTAATCTTTGGATATTTTGAACAAATGTACTTGAAGCACTCACCTTCTCTATTCAATGCTTTGACATACTGCTTCATCAAGCCTAACTTAATGTGCAAGGGTGGTAGGAGGATTTTATTTGGTTCAACTAGATGTTCATGTAAAGTGTTCTTTGATCCTGGGGTAAGATTCTCTCTAGGAGGCCAAGTTTCCTCTTCCAGTGCTGGTCACGTGCTCGACTCTCCCATTCGCAGATGAAACATGGCATCTTAGTGTATCCTGATTGCTGCCCAAGTAACATGCAAAGGACTTTGAGATTCCCACACAATATCCATCTGTGATTTTGATACTGAATTTTTTCCAGAAGCAGTTTCATTAGCCCTGTTCAAAAATCAACGTTTTCTTATTTTCATAGGTTTCTGTACTTTTTCCCATGCTTTTTGACCTGAAAAGGCCGAAAATCACAACCATTTTGACCTAGGTTGTTGGGAAGCATTGCCGCATGGAGCTTTAAGTTTTCTGCCTTGAAATCGGCCAAAAGCACCAGTTCCGGGGTCCCTTGAATCATGTTTTGCACTATAACTTTTTATCTAAACAAGATAGAGCAACAAAATAGGCACCAAATTAAAGTGTTTTTAATCCTCTTTCTAACTTATACAATTATGATAGTCTTGGAACAAGAAATGGCACATTGGTACATACAAAGATTTCAGAAATATCACAAAATTCGTATTCTCACACTCAAGGCAGACAAGGCGCCTTATTCATGACACAAATTTGAGATTAACATTTTGTCACAAATCTAATCGATCAAGAAGTGAAAGCATTACATGATGATTAATTTCATAATGACATTTACACAGTCAGTTGTTGAGAGTTTGTTTCTTGAAGCTGTCAAAGCGGCGTCTGTTGAACTCCACAGCTTGAAGGAGATAGTCCCTTTGCTTGGCATCTGTTGTTATGACATTTGCAAAGTCGCTCATCATCTTGACACCACGTTCAGCAATGTCATTCACCGCTTTCAGATTCTTATCATAGTCCAACGCTTTTCTGTAGTCCTCATTCTGTGGCCAAGACGTGACAGGTTCCAGAAGCCACTCGGATCCAATGTTCAGTGTGTCCAGCAGGAAATGTGATTCTGGGCCAATGAGATCAACCAGGGTGGTCTTAGCTGTGACACTCTGGAATAGAGGCTTTCCTGTTCTGAAGCTGTCTGGCTTCTCAGTGGCATGTAACTGGGCAGCAATGTCGTGCTGCAATGTGTCACTCAATCTACTGCTGAACAGGGCAAATGGCACGACTTCCTGCGTCAGGTACCATTTGTGGTTTTCCATCTTATTAAGTACTGCATCAGCAAGCTCTGGGTCAGTTTTCTTGTACTTCAACATGTCCTGGATTAGACTTAGATCATTCACGGGAGCATCTGCAGCAGACATTGACATCATCCATACAGGAGTGTAGAACAGCGCAAGGAAGGTGTTGAGTCTTTCCAGCTTTGATACAGTGTCTTCGTCGTACTCAAGTTGATCTGCAAACATCAGCATTTTCATGGAGTACAGGTTTCTGGCCATCCATCTAGCCTGATGAATGGCGCCTGGTCGACTCCAGTGAATACCTCGAGGAGGCGTTCCTCCAAGAACAATGACTGTCAGTTCAGCCATTTCCCTGTAGTCGGCTCTTGGAAGCCTTTCTGATGTTAGAATGTCTTGGAGTATTTCTTCACTGTTGTTCTTCTTTTCCTTCAGCCATTTGCTGTTGATAGCCAGCATCTTTGGGTTTTCCTTGGACAAGTCCGTCCAAACATCCTTCAGATGCTCAAACCAGGGATTATCTGGCCCCTTCACCTTCCCAAACAGCTTCTCCCAAACTGCTCCTACTAGGATTTCCAGGATGTGATGTCGACAGGCCAGATAAAACACCTTTTTGTTCAGCATTTTCTCTAGCAGTTTGGCAGCTCCTCTGTGAACTCCACTGTTACTGGATGTAGTGTCAAAAACAAGGGCAGTAACATTATCCGTAAGTTCCCATGTCTCCAGTAAATCCATTGAAACCTCAGCCTGAGCTGTGCCAGAAGAATTGTCGATGACATGTACTCCCAATAACTTTCCTTCAGTGTATGAAGGTGGACCAGACACTAGCACAGCTAAAGTCTCTGAGGTACTTCCAGGTTCACTGCCCAAGACATCTTTGAGCAACTTTCCATCCCAGTGTAAGGCAGCGTACTGTGGGGGTTTTCACAAAACTTGGACATGTGACTCTGGCTGATATTATACCTGGACAGCATTCTGTTGCGACGTGTTGTTGAGGTTGAGATGACGAAGTTATCCAGATCAGCCCCTCCAGCTTTCAAGGTGGCAGAAACCATGGCAGTAACTTGATTGTCTGATAAACCAAGACGATCAGCTGTATTGCAGATGACATCACATTCCATGACCTTCCTTGGAAACGTCAAAGTCACACTAGTCACAGTGTCTTGATGGTGAGAACATCCAGGACGAGGCTGATGGTAATCCATGTCCTCTGTGTTAGCGTCGTTGTCAGTTGAGTCACCCCAGGTAATGTCATCCACATGAACAACTGCCTCTTGTTCTGCTGCAGCTGTAAAATAGTACAACATGTTAAGACAGTAATTGTTAAGTACATGCTAAATATCGCAATGGA
This sequence comes from Bathynomus jamesi, assembly GCA_023014485.1. Taxonomy (NCBI): domain Eukaryota; kingdom Metazoa; phylum Arthropoda; class Malacostraca; order Isopoda; family Cirolanidae; genus Bathynomus; species Bathynomus jamesi. Next base: position 93,313 of record JAJOZX010002288.1, read on the forward strand.
GTAAAACTTAAAACTTTTTGTAACGTTCAACGTAATTAGTTTTACCTTGTTCTTGTCTATGCTGCAGTCTTTCATTCCTCGCTGCTTGCTGCAGGGATCTTGTCTCAAAAATCTTGTCATGACCAGACATATAACCTTTCCTCTCAGTCTTTTGGTCTTCGTAGAACCTGATATCCTCATCTTTCTTCTCTCTGGATAACAGTCTGTTGTTCTGTATTTCCTGGATTGCATCTGGAGCTCCTATATCGAACAGGCTGTCTAATTCCAGCACAAATGCTCCTCTTTTTCCTCCAGGTTTACTTGCTCTTCCTTTGCTTTTCACCAGAGCACGATGTTTCTCATGTAGTTTCATGAAGAGCTTCATTGCGTTGTACTTGGTCATTGTCTTGATCCTAGCCATCTGCCAGAATGGGATGATAGATTCAACTGTTTCATATGCAAGGTCTTGAACCATGGGCCTCCCTGCATTTTCCGGTAAATTCTGAAGATTAAGGAAATACTGGAACGCCTGTCTGTTGGTGGGAAGCTGGGAACCACTGATAAAAGCTGAAGGGTATCCAACCAGGAAAGTTTCAGTGAGAGATCTGGTAGATGGCCCAGTTGACACCTGCCTGTGGACAGTACGTGGAGGTTCTGAGATATCAACTGTGTGCCCACGGAGCTCCCTCAGCTCCTTGCTTAATGCCATTGTGAAGTTGTAACTTGTAGATGGTTTTCTAGATTCTGATTGAGTTTCTGTTGTTTCCTGAAAAATGATAGATAATTATTATTATTATTATTATTATTAATTATTATTTATTTTATTATTATTATTATTATTATTATTATTATTATTATTTATTAATTTTATGCTCTTTCATTTGATACCTAATCTGTTGCTCTATCTTGTTTAGATCAAAAGTTAAAGTGCAAAACATAAATCAAGGGACCCAGGAATTGGCGCTTTGGCCGATTTCAAGGCAGAAAATTTAAAGCTCCATGCGGCAATGCTTCCCAACATCCTAGGTCAAAATAGTTGTGATTTTCGGCTTTTTCAGGTCAAAAAGCATGGGAAAATGTACAGAAACCTATGAAAATAAGAAAAAGTTGATTTTTGAACAGGCCTACAGTTTCATGTTATCATAGGTCTCTTTTAAATGAGTAGAATGGGCCACTGGGATTGATGCATATTTGTTACCATTGTGCAGTAACACTCCTTTTAGACTGGTTTTAGAGGAATTTATAAACAACCTCCAGTCACTGGTTTGGTATTCGACGCCTAGCTTGCACACTAATCCTGTGATGTCCTTGCAAAATACCAAGGGACCATCATCTTCGAAAAAAGGCACGAAGTCTTTCTCACGATTTCTGTACCAAGCGAAGTATGTGTCGGATGCCAATAAATTATTCTCCTGCAATCTAGACCCCAAAAGTTCTGCAGAGTCCTTAGGCAGATTCAAATCCCTGACTAAGTCATTTAGTTCGGCTTGGGTTAATGGTTTAGGAGGATCTCGGTCAGCTGTTGGCTGTTCATAAACATCATCATTGTCTGGATTTGGAGCTGAATCAGAATCTGAATTTGAATTGTATTGATCCAGACTCTCGGGTGGGCGGGGAATAGGAACTTCTGGACCATGGGGTACCGGCCTTATTGCAGATGGAAGACTTGGGTATTGAAGGCTCTCTTTATTCTTTGCATTATAACCAGGGGTGCAGTGCCAATTTTATAGGTGCCGGAGCTCTGGTGGGCCTGACAAAAGCCTGCCATTTCCTATCCTGTTTCTATATATGCCACACGATGACTAAGTATTTCGTGTTTGCACTCACTAATTATCATAAAATAAATATAATTATCAAGCAAATAAAGAAAAAAGAGCAATCATGTATTTTATCAATTTAAGAAGTTAAAACTACTTAGTGCTTACCAAATACCACCAGTGGGAAGTTTCACAATAATTTCCACAAAGGGTCAGGCGTGATATGTTTTCGGGGGTCTGAAGCAACTCTTGTCCTGGTGTCATCTGCCGATCTGTGGTACCGCAGCCATGATATGGCATATGGCTCAGGATTCCACTGAACTAGAGGAGGTCCATGTAGTTTAACAAACATAAGCGCTGATACATGATTTATGAGAATTCTTAAGCGTGTTGTTGTTATTATCAAGTTCATGTGACTGAATCCCCTCTCACACTCAGCAGTACTAATAGGAATAACTTGTGAACAGCTCAGTAATGGGTGTAAATCTTGGGGGATGCGGCGCCCATGATCTTCCACATAGTCTCTAAAGGCATTTAGTACAGAGTAAGAAGAAAGCTTAAACCTCTTACAGAAAGATGAGATTTCAGCTTCTCCGTAATTAGGTGGTATTTCATCAGGCCAGTAGTCTTTTTCAAGGACATACATTTCATTTAGCAGTGATTTATACATACTTTGAGGTTCAGAAGTTTGAGAACCTTTCATGGATGTTGTCGTGAACATACGGTGCTGCAAATTGTTCACAAGACTAGTAAGAAACTGTTGATAATTAATGGAGACAATTTTTTTGTTGCTTGTTATGGTAATTCCTCCAAACTTCCTCTTGCAGAGGTGCCGGAGCGGCGCTCCGGCACGCTCCGGCAGCACTGCACCCCTGATTATAACCTTTAACATTGCAAGAACAGAAGTAGCAGTCGTCGGTATGGTTTCGAGGCTCGCGCCATACCATAGGGATCCCAAATGGCAAACTTTTCTTTTTACCTTTGCTCCAATTCCTTAGTGCCGCAACACACGTAAGACAAACCTTGTGTGGAGCCCAACTTTTGTCTTGATCTCCTAATTTAATCCCAAAATAAGCATCATAAGCTCTCTTAATGAAAGTCGTTACATGTGTCCTTTGTTTTACAACAACATACCGACCACAAATATAACAAAATATGTCTGGACTATGGGTACATCCTCTAGAAGCCATTATTAAAATTTTAAAGACGTAATGTTAGAATTATCTATCTGAAAAATATGAAAAAACGAAATTAATTAAAGATAAAAAATGTAAAAAATTACAAAACGCCCCAAAATTGTTTTGCTAATAACTTTAAAACCGTGGGTGATAGAAAAAACCTGGTAGCATTTTTGAATTCAGCGCAGCGAACTGCTTCAGAATCACAACTCAAAATAAAGAAATCTATTTTCATGCAGACCGGTGTTATCAACGAACACGACGACCAAATGAGTTAGATGAAGAGTGGCTGAAAGCAACAATGGAGGAAAACCCAACGGTAACTGTAAGAGAACTTGGCCTGCAACTTGGCGTTAGCTATATGACCATTCATCGTCATTTGAAGCTGTTAGGAAAAGTAGTGAAGGTTGGAAAATGGGTTCCGCATGATTTGTCCCAAGCGAATCTTCAACATCGAATCGATATTTGCACATCACTGCATTCTCGGCAACTGCAGGCACCGTTTTTTAATCGGATCATCACTGGGGATGAAAAATGGGTCCTCTATAACAATATTAAGCGTCGACATCAGTGGCTTAGCCGTGAAACAAAGCTTGAACCTCAGCCAAAGAATGGCCCCCATCCAAAGAAAATTTTTGCTATGCGTTTGGTGGGATATGTAAGGCATTATTCATTTTGAGCTTCTGCTAGATAACCAAACAATCGCAGCTGAAGTCTACTGCCAACCAACTCTAACGATTGAAGATGGCATTACAAGACAAACGTCCTGCATTAATTAATCGCAGAGGTGTTCTATTCCACCAGAATAACGCGCGCCCTCACACTGCTCGAATCACCACTGCCTAGTTGGAGGCATTTGTTTGGGAAAAAATGCCTCATCCACCTTATTCTCCGGACATCGCACCTTCAGACTACCATTTATTCAGAAGTCTGCAACACCACCTAGATGGACAAAAGTTGCAATCCAGGGAAGCTATCGAAACGAAGTGATCGCTTTTTTTAACTCGAAACAAAGGGATTTCTTCGAACGTCGTATAAAATAAACTTCTACAGGTGGGAGGAGGTTACAGAAAAAGAAAGGAATTATATTGATGATTAATTTGTCTGTCATTTAATTTTTGTTCTGAATGAACTAAAAAATCGAGCAGAATATATGTTACAACCTTATAGTATAAAAACGCAAAATAAGAAAGGTTTATAAAGTGTTAATCACTATGTAATAGGCCTATGATTGCTAGCTTCTGTGCGGTCGCCTTTTTTAAAAATGGACATAACGTTAGTTAATTTGAAGTCTTGAGGAATAATCCCGCTTCCAGTGACTTATTAAAAATTTTTGTTAAGGGTCCTACGATAACGTCTTTCAAATCTTTCAAATGTCTAGGATAAAGCGCGTCAGGGCCTGGAGCCTTGCTAACTTTTAGCTTATCGATATAATGCGCAATCTTACCCTTGTAAACAGTTATTTTATTCAAAATAGTCTCGCTACTAAATGGAACGATATCGTCTATGTCGGGGACATTATTTACGCCTTCTACGGTAAAAACTGTCGCAAAAAAGTTGTTAAAAATACCCGCCATCGCTTGAGCATCGGAAGCCAAAGCGCCATTTGCGTCCACTAGAAGGCTTTAATCGGCTTACGATTATATATTGGCGTAGTCAAAAAACTTTTTTTGGGTTATGTTTACTATCCGCAGCTACAAGTATCTCAAAATTACGCTTAGCATTCCTAACATATCTTTTAACCTGACGTCTAAGCTTGATATATCTATTAACGTTAGCTTGCCATTGCGTTTATTAAGTCTATACGCTCTGTTACGATCGTTTATGAACTCGCCTATTTCCCTAGTCCACCACTTGGGCCGATCATGATTACTGGCGCGCTAGGGCCTACGCGGAATAAATTCCCTTTCGATATTCAAAAAACTTTCTTTAAACTCCTCCAAATGAAAATTTGCGTCATTACCCATAAATAAATTATCCCAGTCCACTACTCTCATCCTATCCGCAAAACTATCAAAATTAGCCCTACGAAAATCAAGGACTTCAGTTACTTTACTATCATCACTGCTTTATATCAGTAGCTTAAACCTAATAATTTGGTGATCACTACATCCCAACTCTCACCTACTTCCAAACCTTCGACTATATTTTCGTCGTTCGTCATCAATCACGTCTAAAATATTGTCACCGCGTGTTGGTTCGGTAACCATTTGTCGTAAAAAAATAATCTTCCATGAACTCAATCAGTCTGAAACCCACATCATTACCAGTAAAGCTTATCTAAAAACCGTTTAGATAGGCATTTTAAAAATATTAACATCGTTTAAAATAATAAAACAATTAGCAACAGGAGCTCTGGGGGTAATGGTCGAGGTTTGAGTCTGTTGACGATTAATGCCAGCTTGTGGTATGCCAGCAATATCAGCAATAAAAAAAAAAATTAAACTAACACGAACTTAGATGTAGCTCGTACCGTAAACTAACCCACTTTTTGTTATACTCTTCATACTTTTTTTTTTTTTTCTTATCTCTTTACTTGCATGTCTGTAGTTTGCATGGTATGACAGTGTTTGAGTTAAGACTGTGTTTGCATGGTTTGTAAGCGTTTTTATTTTACTTGTTTTCATCTTTCACCCTTTTCCTATTCTCTTCGACTATTTTTCCGACTTGTCGGTAGTGGTCGGCGGATGATCTACAGAAGCTAAGGCTAACAAAGACCCTAAGATCCACTTAGGATCTTTGTTGGCCTTAGCTTCTCTAGATCTGTAATTATCGTTAGACAGTTAAAGTCTCCGACAACTATACTATCCCGATTATTAATAAAGTTACTAAGAAGTGTGTAAAATCTAGTATCGGTATCGAGGGGTTGAACGGGAGGTCTATAAACAACAATGAAATTAAAGCTAATATTACGCCCCCTAACTTCAAAGCATATCGCATTAATTTCTGCCGGAAAATCTATCTTAACCTCGATAGCCCTAAGGGAATTACGAATGTAAAACAAAACGCCGCCACCAATCCTATGTAACCTGTCATTAGTAAAAAGTTTAAAACCCGCTATATCAAGTTCCCCCAACAAGTCCCGAGTTACGGTATTTAAGTACGTTTCGGTATAGTAAGTATATCGTAGTTCCCGGAATAAATTATCGCCTAAACTCGTTCAATTTATTTCTAATACTACGCACGTTACAATAAAAGACGTTTAAATTATTTTTTATCATGGATCGGCGTTTTAAACTATTTTGCACGTCGGACCTTCGTTTCCCGGACCCATAACGTTTAAAGAGGGCTTCGACCTATACAGCTTTCGAACGTTCTCATCGATTAACCTACCTAGCCTAGCATTCCCCATTTCATTGGAATAAGAGTTGTTGCCGAATTTTTTATCGTAAAATCATGTACTGATTATAAAAATTATTGGTAATTGGAAGGAATATATGAAATAGTTAAATAAAAGGATAGACTTTAATTCTAGCTTAGAAGTTATGTGCATGCTAGTAGTCGTAGTCGCAGTAGTTTGTAAACTGGTAAATCTGATTTCTTAGCTCTGGATGGCATTTATTTAAATAATAATGTAAACGCGAACAATATGTGTTAAGCTTCTCTAAGAAGAAATTGTACAGATCCACTGTTGGGATGGGGTTGAACAGTAACAGGGAAAATACACAGTAACTTTGTATCAGGTCATCCCATAAGTAATGTCGTTTTTTAGATCGGAATTTGAAGGACAAAAAAAACAAACTCAACTGAAACTTTTTAATCTACTATATATTTTCCATCGGAATCAATGACACTCTGCCATCTTACAAGCTTTTCAATGCCATGTTTTTAAAATTCAGGCGGTTTTGAGGCAAAAAACGTATAAAGACTGGTGTGCAGGTCATCTAAAGAAGTATACTGTTTCTCGTCAAGATAGTTTTGCAGACTCCTGAAGAGATGATAATTTGAAGGCGCAAGGTCTGGAGGATGTGGAAGTTTTTCCCACCCAAGCTCCTCAATTTTTGCGGAAGTGATCCGAGCGGTATGAGGACGTGCAGTGCAGTGTTCAATCGATCCAGTTGTTGACAGTAGACTTGAGCGGTGATTGTTTGGTTGTGGGGTAAGGTTTCAAAGTGTATTACACCACCTTTATCCCACCAAACACTAAGCAACACTTTCCGAGGGTGAAGATTTGGTTTTGGCTGTGGTGTCGCTTGTTCTCCGGCACAAACCCACTGTCGACGGCGCTTAACATTCTGGTACAGTATCCACTTTTCATCACCAGTCACTAAACGGTGCAAAAACGGATCTTGGAGTTCACGGGAATGAAGAGCTGTGCTGATGTTTACCCGCACCCTCAGATTGTCGACCGACAATTCATGTGGCACCCATTTTCCTAACTTAGGCACTTTCCCGAGTTGTTGCAAATGTCGATGGATGGTGGACGGTGATGAATTGAGTTTCTGGGCCAATTCTTCGACAGTTGTTGAACAGTCTTCTTCAAGTGCGGCTAATAGCAGGTCATCATCAAACTCAGCAGGGCGTCCAGAGCGTGCTGCAGCTGTCAAACAGCAGTCACCATTCCTAAACTTTTGAAACCATCTTTGACATTTCCTCACATGCAGAATATCGTTGCCATAAACGTCCTGAATGTTTCGCGTTGCTTCAGTAGTACTATTCCCTTTTTTGAACTCGTAAAGCATTATATGCCTGATATGCTCTTCTGATACCGCCATGTTTATGAGGGGTTCACATAAAGCAAACACATATCTTCACTGGTCAAGGTCTGTAAAGTATGTAGCGAAGCACGATAGATCTCCTCTTAGATATAACCTTCGGAAAATTTATGCTTAAACCGAGTAGGACTAGTTTAAACTTAATCTATCTAAAAAACGACATTACTTATGGGATGACCTGATAGTTTGAAAGTTGCAGGTCCTCTGTTTGAATGCACCTAGTATAAAAAATTTGATGAATTTAGTATGTTAATTTGAAACATCGATGAGTGACCTTTTCTGACAGAGGGCCAGATCACAAACTCCCAAACTACGTGAGGGACCGAATGCACTTTCTTGCTTTAATAGTAATAACGTGGAAACAACTTGAAATTAAAGAAAAGTTATTTTTATATAGATGTAGAAAGTTTAGATTTAAGCGCCCAAATTGTCCACGAATGAAATTGGTTGAACTTTATACCCGTGAAACAAATTAACATCCAGGAATTGTTCAGACTTTGCCCGACCGCTTCTTTTCCCATCTTGTCTGCATTAACAAATGCGAACATCAACGAGTTCAATTTCGTTCTCATTTAACATTTGTGTCAGTTGTGGGTGGGAGTCAATCAGCAATAGTCAACCAGGAACCCTCCGGAGAAAACCACTCCTTACACGAGTGTCATACTGTTTGTCATTAAAAAAATTGTTAGAGAGTTTCGCTTGACCATCAATTTAATGTGTGTCAGATAAAGGAAATAAACATTATCATAAAAATCAGCAAAAGGGACACGTACAAAATCACTTTTAAATTCACAATTTAATTTTGGTCTTTATACGAACGTTCAAGAGAATAGAATTTGACGTTGAAGTGCATAACCGAGTAATATCGTAAGGCAAAAAGGAAAAATATCATCGTCGGGAACGAATAAATAAATGAATTTAGAATTTTACTTTGAACAATCAAAGAGTATGTTTAAAAGAAAAAAGTATGATCTGTTACCAAATTTCGGATATACAGATTGTATAAGGTAAATGTGGTCCAGTGTATCCCGACTTTGGTAGCCGATGGTACATACTGTACAAACCCAGACTTACCCTTGTCTTATTTAAGGGGAGGAAATGTACAGGTTACTTCGCAGTCCTTATATTTATAAATAGACTTGTATAAATAAATACGGAGACTGATTAATTATAGCCGAAATTTAGGTAAAAGACACATTAACTTCGTTAGCGGAGTTATGAATGAAATTTAAACAATTATGTAATAGTAACGAAAATTACTATTACTGTTAGTATTAAGCTGTACTATTATGTTGCAAAATGGATTCTTGTACACTTTATATAACAAATTAATGTGTGTGTATATTGTTTATGGCTGTTTCTCTGTCATAAAATCGGAGCAAGATTGTCTTCACTGAGCGACATTCTCATAAGAAACGACAAAAACCTTTTGTGATACATTTGAAGGTTGAGACGAACTATCCGTTACGTGTGTTTTTGTTGTTAACCAAACAAACCTAGCCTTCATAATGGCAAACGTATATGACGGAGTGGACCTACAGCTTTACGCGAGATATGAACCGTCTGAGTCGACACATCCTCTGAACTTGGGGACGGTTACCTATCCAATCATTAGAGAGACCCAGTGTCGCTGAACCTCGCGATGTAACGAAATGGCTAAACCAACTTGCATACTCAGTGAATTGATTGTTCCATCATTCATTGATGTGAGTAAAGGGCGCTTAAATTCGATTTCAGCTAATCCTTTAAAAATTGGTGCATTCTTTTGTGATTCCTGTATGAATAATTTTTGACAAGCGTGCAGTGTTAATAATAATAATAATTAGGTAACCATTAAGATGGGTAACCGATCGAGCTTGAGAACCAGTTTCAAAATCTTGATCACTTTATCCCCCCAAAAAAATAAAATAAAATAATTGAAGTAAAAAAATGGGCTCTCAGAGACTTCGGCCAAAATTCACAAATGGAAGAGAAAAGGTTAAACAGCAGAAACGGTATCTTCAGTTTTTGTAAAAAAAATTTATTTCCCAGTTCTAAACTTTCATTAGATGTCAAAATTAGAATGGCAAGTTTTACAGTTCATACATTTACTCGACCACCACCAGTGCTCAAAAAAGTTTTAAAAAATCTGAGCTGAAAAAGCTTAAATTGCGAGATACTTGTTCGATTTTTTTAAAAATAATTTGTGTGGGTGCAGTACATTGCGTAATCCTTCAGAAAATGCAAAAACCAGAATTCTGCACGAAATATTTAGTGCCCCTTTTTAGTAAACATTGACGAACGCCTACACGACGACGTCGTAAAACCTAATACAATTCGCCTCTACCTTCGTGGAATTATTATTATTATTATTATTATTATTATTATTATTATTATTATTATTATTATTATTCCTTGTGATAAAACTGATGATATTTGTTTCTTCAGATATTTGAAGGTATGGCGGTAGGATTACAAAACTCGATGGACAACGTCTTAGCTTTGTTTGTGGTGGTCATTTTGCACAAAGGAACACTAGCACTGTCACTTAGCATCAACATGGTCCAGTCCAGACTTTCAGTGAAACAGGTTAGTTGGAGTTTCGAATCGAAAAGGTTTAGAGTATCTTTGCAAACTTTACTGTATATACAGGGCCATTCAAAAAAGACGCAACAGTTTAAATTGCTTATATTTCGTAATATTGTTAACGTACAGGAATGATTTTTGTATTAGTTTACAGCGTACACCTAGGCGAACGACTCTTGTAGCCTTAAATGAATATTTTGACGATCGCGTCATCTCGAATCACTTCCCTGAACGTTTTGCCTGTGGATGGTCTTGGCCACCATATTCTCCGGATCTCTACCCGTGTGATTATTTTTTATGGGGATATCTGAAAGATAATGTTTACAGAAACAATCCTCTCTCAATTAGTGAGCTGCAAGAGGAAATTTCATCTGTTGTCAGCACAATCACTCATGACGTTCTACGCACAGTACTTGCCATCTTTCAACGTCGACTGAAAGTGGTTTTGGATGCCGGTGGTTCACACATTGAACATGTTTTTCATTAAATAAAAACTCCCAATTGTACGCTGTAAACTAATACAAAAAACTGTTGCGTCTTTTTTGAGTGGCCCTATATATATATATATATAATATATATATATATATATATATATATATATATATATATATATATATATATATATATATATATGATCATCCGATTGCCGGTCAGATATGCTATCCACTACACCATGGACCTCGATCAATCAGAAGTCGTAATTCTCCTACATACGAGCAGAAACCAATGCCCAGACCGGCAATCGGATGATCCCGGGTTCGATTCCCTGGTGGTACCTCATTTTTCATTTGTTCGTTCTCCCTCCTCATCTTGTGCGGAACGCTCTTCTACACAAGCGTCGTTCTTTACATTAATTATACTGTGTTGTTTGCAGTTAAAATAAATATATATATATATATATATATATTAGGGTGTTTCGTAAATTAAAAGTTTGGAAAAATTTTAATCCACATGGATCCCCTTGTTCCATTTGCTGAGGAGACTGATAAACCGAAGTATTAATTCAATAGTTTAAAGTTTACGGGTCCCCAGTTTGATGCTCTGGCAGATCATAAACGGAAAAAATTAAACAAAAATCTGTCAATGAATTTTTATTCAACAAACGAATACCATTTCACTACACATTTTCACAAAGATACAAAAAACATAACCACTTCTTGCGAATCATTTGTCCATGAAATCCTTCTTGGTTTTATTCGGGTATTTCGCCCTATGCTGCATCACAGTTTTGAGCAAATACTGCTTCTGCTCTTCGTTCTTCGTCAGAGAACAGTTGAACTCTTTGGTGAGCGCGATGGCTCTTTCGGCCCGATCGTTGACGACAGAGATTTTGTTAACAGTTGCCGCTGCTTGCTTGAAGCCCTCTACTTCAGTCCACTCGGCAACTGGCTTTTTCAAGAATTCTGTGTCCAAGTCGAATGCATGGAAGAAAGCCATCGTCTTTCCTGTCACGAACTCCGCCAGGTGTTTCGAGGCAAGATAACTTTCAGCAGCCACCTTCCTGAGAGCCTTGCGTGTGCGGTACATGGTACTGGCAGAAATGGACAGTTCATCCAAGTCAAAACCTAGTGATTTAGCCGCTGCAGCGTACGACATAGCTGAATCGCGGTACGAAATATTCAGCCGATCGTAGGTAGTCGTCACATCCTGTGAGATCAGATTCCTGCGTCGCTTCTTGGTATTTCCCTTGGAGGAGGATGGAAAAACTTCCACGGTTGGGTCAACGACATCTGAGTCAGTCTCTGACGAAGTTGAAATCACTAAAGCCCCCGTATCTTCTGCAGCTCCTTGTTCCTTCCTGGCCTTCTCCTGTTGTTCCTTAATCTTGTCCAGCCTCTTCCTTTTCCTAATCTCCTTATAGTGAAGCTTCATGTCAACAGGGCCCATGCTGCAGGAATTTGGATCTTCACGCTGCATGTCGAGAAAGTGGATGTCCTCCTGATTCTTCATCATTTCCTTAGCCTGTGAATGAGCAATGTCCATGATCTCCTTCGCTATTGCCTCCTTGAACATCGCCTCCTTCACTCGGAAGGACTCTGCTTTATGTGACTTGTGCTTCACAAGCCGGTCGTATTCCTTGAGAAGGGATTCCATCTTCCTCAAGGCCGAATCTCGACGCATCATGGGGATTCTCGCTCTCTCCCAAAATATGAGACAGGCATCCAGGCACAGGTTCAGGCATTTAGTACGTCCAAACTTTTGCTCCTTTTGGTGGTAAAAGTACTTTTTGAGTACTTGCAACTGAGTTCGAAGGCCACTTGATGTGATGTTCGCATCCGTCTGGCCAATAAGAAACACTTCTGTTTTCGCTCTGGTAGACACCTGGAAAAGAAAACAAACTAAATAATTCCACAGAAATAATTTCACATCGTAATTAATTTCATTAATTAAATAAAGAAAAGCAGTAACTGGGACTCGAACCAGTGTCATAGCCGTTTGGCGGCATCGCTCAAGTCGGCGTACACAGCACGCTATCCACTACACCATCTAGGGAGTGGATAGCGTGCTGTGTACGCCGACTTGAGCGATGCCGCCAAACGGCTATGACACTGGTTCGAGTCCCAGTTACTGCTTTTCTTTATTTATAAAACTGATACGTGTACACTACGTTCTCTTTGACAATTCATTAATTAAATAAATTTCAATACCGCAGTAAAATTACATTAATTAGTATCATAAATAATTACCAGCTTAGTTGTCCAATATGCAACAGACTAATTAATTTCATGTAATATTAATAATAAATATCACTACCACAGTAAAATGACAGAAATTAAATAATAATAAATTTCAATACCACAGTAAAATGAGATAATTAGTAGCATATATAATTACCTCCATAGTTGTCCAATAGGCTATACAACACGAACCGCTCAAGTGACGAAGAAAACTGTCTTCACTGCAGGCAGGCGAGAAATGAACTGACAAAAAGTCGTCAAAGTTGGGGACCTCTAAATGCAGCGCGATCTGGTTCAAACTTGCACAAACGTGTTTTCTTGTTCTTTAGAATACGGAGAAACGTGTGGATTAAAACTCCAAGCTCATTTTTATTTTACCCTATAGGTATGAAACACCCTAATATATATATATATTATATATACACACATATACATATATATATACACATATACATATATATATATATATATATATATATATATATATATATACATATATATATATATATATATATACATATATACACACGGTGTTTCATGAGGAAAGGTCAATACTTCGGGAGGTGATAGTATCGGTCATTGTGAGAAAAAAAGTTCATATGAACATGTGTGTAATTCTGAATGGTTACGGAGATAGAGCTGTTTGAATCTACAAATACAAAAGCATTGTTAATGGTAATCAAGAAAGAGAAACCAATTACTGTTTCTAACATTTAATGTTTAAACATTGGCAGTTTGAATGGTATCGATTGGCTTATGTTGCATACTTACATTACAGCTTACATGGTTGAAGGTTATAGGGGAGGGAAGGGAAGGGGGAGGAAGAGCTGCGCGCGCATCAGATTCAAACAGTTCTATCTCCATAACCATTCAGAATTAGACACATGTTCATATGAACTTTTTTTCTCTCAATGACCGATACTATCACCTCCCGAAGTATTGACCTTTCCTCCTGAAACACCCTGTATACACACACACACACACACACAGGGTGTTTCATAATATATGGGACGTACTTTCAGGATGGATTCAGGACCTGAAAACAATGAAAAAAGTTTATATAAACATATGCCCAAAATCGCTTTGTTTCAGAGTTACAGCCCGTTTTGTGTTCCAGCAATTCTTTCCGCAAACTGTTTACAAACACTGCTTGCAGACAATGTTTGTGAGTGTGTACGAGATTTATTTTATGTATGGCCTTGCCGATTGTAATGTTTCGTACACTCTATGACATGTTTTAATATTGTTGAGTGTAGAGCCATCAGTCAGTCAGAGGTGCATCGTGGTGTTTCACTGTTCATATTTGTAACTTCTTACCGTGAATAAGTGCAGTCCAATGAAAAAAAAAACCCTTAAAAGTTTTTGTGCTATTCAGTGATAGTGTGCATTTGAAGTGAGAATGAAGCAGGGGGGGGGGGCGTATATTCAGGGTTGTGCTAGGTGTGCGGCGCACACCCACAGAAGCTGTAAAATAATTATTTTAAATAAATGATTAAATCGTTTGTACTAAATAATATTTAATAAAAGTAAAAGGTGGTGATAATTTTGCATGCATTAATACACAGTATTAACTTTCGTTGTTGCTTCTAGTACTTTCTGTTCGCTGCTCATATCTGCGGTCAGGCTGAACCTTTCTCGCACACTTTAGGGAGGAGGGATAGAAGTGAGGACAGGCAGGAGATGGGGGAGACGAAAGGGAGTGTTAGGGAATAGTGAGGGTTATTACTGACTGAAGTCGAGCGGAGCGGCAGTAGCACACAGCTTGCTGTTTGGTGTGGGTGTGTTTGGCAGTGCCGTTCGATAATATAGTCTACGTTTGTTACTTATGCACCGCAGAACGAGAATCGGATTTGCATGATTTGTTCATTTTTAACAAATCACTATTGTTTGTATGTTTAACTTTCCAATTCTTAATGCATTCCTACAATAGTTTTTTCTATCTCGCATATATGTATACTGTATATATATATATATTTTTTTTTCAACTGCAAAGAACACGCAGTATAATTAACGTAAAGAACGACGCTTGTATAGAAGACATTCCGCGCAAGATGAGGAGGGAGAACGAACAAATGAAAAAATGAGGTAACCACCCTGGAATCGAACCCGGGATCTTCCGATTGCCGGTCAGATATGATAACCATTACACCATGGGCCTCACTCGATCAGAAGTCGTAATTCTCCTACGAGGCACCTCCCAGGAATCGAATCCTGGGAGGTGCCTCATTTTTCATTTGCTCGTTCTCTCCCCCCATCTTGTGCAGACGCTCTTCTACACAAGCGTCGTTCTTTACATTAATTATACTGTGTGTTGTTTGCAGTTAAAATGTATATATGTACGGCATGAGAAGGTGCCCCCTCGGGGCATTCGATTCCGTTCGTATGTAGGAGAATTACGAGTTGTGACTGATCGGGGACCTTGGTGCAGTGGTTAGCATATCCGACCGGCAATTGGATGATCCCGGGTTCGATTCCTGGGAGGTGCCTCATTTTTCATTTGCTCGTTCTCTCTCCCCATCTTGTGCGGACGCTTTTCTACACAAGCGTCGTTCTTTATATATATATATACACACTGCCATTTAAAAGCATGCCATTTATTATATAGGGTGTACATAAAGTCAGGATCTATTTTTGTGAAGCACTTGGAAATTATATGGAATTCAATCATAAAATGATAAAGTGGTAACATTTATTAAATAATTAAGAGTAGGATTCGACATGACGCCCATCGGTATCCCTGCACAGCTCAAATCGTTCCGCAGCATTTCTAAACACATTCTGGAGCATTTGCGGGGTTATGTTATCTGCAGCAGTTCGTATACGTGTACGTAAGTTTTCAAGACTCATAATCTTCGTCTGATAGAGGTGCGATTTGATAAAACCCCATGCAAAGAAATCTAAAGGGGTTAAATCTGGTGATCTCGCTGGCCAAGGTCTGTTGCTTCCGCGTCCGATCCAGCGATTTGGAAAACGTCCATTTAGATAATCCTGAACAATTTTGGCATAGTGACAAGGAGCACCATCATGTTGATAGACGACGGTACTAACAATCCTATCCCCGTCGTCTATCAACATGATGGTGCTCCTTGTCACTATGCCAAAATTATTCAGGATTATCTAAATGGACGTTTTCCAAATCGCTAGATCGGACGCGGAAGCAACAGACCTTGGCCAGCGAGATCACCAGATTTAACCCCTTTAGATTTCTTTGCATGGGGCTTTATCAAATCGCACGTCTATCAGACGAAGATTACGAGTCTTGACAACTTACGTATACGAACTGCTGCAGATAACATAACCCCGCAAATGCTCCAGAATGTGTTTAGAAATGCTGCGGAACGATTTGAGCTGTGCAGGGATACCGATGGGCGTCACGTCGAATCCTACTCTTAATTATTTAATAAATGTTACCACTTTATCATTTTATGATTGAATTCCATATAATTTCCAATTGCTTCACAAAAATAGATCCTGACTTTATGTACACCCTGTATATATAACTTAAATTTTAGGCTTTAGGTACCTTGTAATAATAATAATAGTAAGATAAGAAGACCTTTCATAAAATAGACGAGCGTCTTAATGATACAGGATCATTCAACAAGCGAGTTTCAGATGGTGGTAGACCAATCAGCGCCAGAACTGTTGAGTTGGAGGAGCGGGTCCTGAATCGCGTGGAGGAACATCCCGGTGTCAGAACCCGAAGGATAGCAGCAGCAGAGGGTGTAAGATATACAACTGTGTGCAGAATTTTACGGGAACAACAGCTTTACCCATATCACATTCAGAGAGTACAAAGCCTTACTGAAGCTGATTTCCCACCACGAGAGGCTTTTTGTACTTGGTTCCTTCAACAGTGTGCTCGCGATCCTCTTTTTCTATCCTCCGGGTTGTTTTCTGATGAGGCTGCCTTCGCAAGAAATGGCGTGATCAATTTTCACAACAGTCATCACTGGACCGAAGAGAATCCGCATGCCATCATCCAGTCAAGGCACCAACAATAATTTAGTATCAATGTATGGGCAGGACTTATTGCTGACTACTTAATCGGTCCTTTTGTTTTGCCTGGAAGATTAACAGGCGAATCCTATTCCAGTTTTTTAAGGAATGATTTAAACGATTTAGTAGATGAAGTTCCTCTTGACGTCCGACGTCGTATGTGGTTTATGCATGATGGCGCTCCGTCTCATTTTAGTCGAGTAGCCAGAGATTATTTGGATGACCATTTCCCTGATAAATGGATAGGCCGTGGAGGACCTATCGCGTGGCCTGCTCGCTCCTCGGACCTGAATACACTCAATTTTTACTTGTGGGGTCATCTGAAATCCATCGTTTACGTGACACCCATTGACAACGTTGAAATGCTTCGCCAACGTGTAGAACAAGGATGCCAGAAAATCCGAGCAATACCTGGAATGTTTGAACGCGTCAGGCAGTCTATGACGAGGCGTGTTCAGGCGTGTATTCAAGCACAAGTCGGTCATTTTGAGCACTTCCTTTAAAGGTAAGGCTGATACTTGCTGGAACACACAACAGGCTGTAACTCGGAAGCAAAGCGATTTCGGGCATATGTTTATATAAACTTTTTTTTCATTGTTTTCAGGTCCTGAATTCATCCTGAAAGTGTGTCCCACATGTTATGAAACACACACACACACACACACACACACACACACACACACACACACACACACACACCTTTCAACCTTTCAAAGGTTCCGTGCGATGATTCTTCATTTCACGAAGGTCAAGCTTGTCGCCCCTCCTCTCGAGTTGGCCTGGTGAAGTAGTGAGTTGGCTTCTTGTACTCTCCAGTCTCCACCTCACATAATCAGGTACGCCGGCTCATCGGGGATTGTTCTGAGCCAGGCGTCTAATCTTTTGAAGATGTCCACCGCAACACCATTCGCGTTCCTTAGGTCTTTGGGCAGCTGATTAAACAGTTTTGGTCCTCTCACAACAAAACTATTTTCTTTCAGGGTTAAGGATGTTCCCTGTCTCCCCTTTAATTTGGGAACACGACACATTCTTCTTTTTCTACTTTCCACCGTTGTTTGGGGAGTTACAGGGTTCAGAGTAAGATAAGGGACTAGTTTCTTCATTATTTTCCAAGTGTAAATAATGGTGTATCTCTCTCTCCTCTCTCTCTCTTTTCCAGTGAATATCGGTTTAGTTCGTGCAACCTTTCCCAGTAATTTAGTTCTTTTAACATTTATTATTATTACCTTTACACTAATTATTACATTTATTTTATTACTTTTATTATTACGCTTATTGCATTTATATTTATTTCCACATTTATTACTTCCATTATTACATTTACATTTACGTTTATTATTCCATTTACATTTTACCGAAAAAAAAAACCCGAATGAACCAAAAGCGAGTAAGGAAACAATCCAGAGACCTTTAAGAAATTCACACTTAGGTTAGAATCGGTTCACCCGACGCCGTAAGGGATTTTTTGACCAAGAATCTCATTGAAGGGTCCAACTTATAAGTACCTTCGCACAAATTAAAAGAAGATAGTTTTAATTTGTGCGAATGTACTTATAAGCGGGACCCTTTAATAAAAAATGCCCTTCTGGGGTCGGGGGAACGGGATCTGGCCTGGGTGCGAGTTTCTTGATGGTCCCTGGACTGTTTTCCCACTTGTTTTTGGTTCATTCGTTTTTCTGTATCCACCCGAAGAGGATGCCAGTGGGCATCGAAACTGTTGTGGAAATAAACTCTGTCTATTAGAGTGGGTTTTTATTATCATATTTTGACCTTCACGTAGAAAAAAGAAGTTTTTTGCATTTATCATAACCAAAGTTTTCCAACTTTGGTTTAAAGAAATGTGTGTAAGGAATGTTCAGTAATGACAGCATCTGATGTATGTGGATGTGTATGAAATGGAGGTAAGAGAGAGGCGATTGTATGGTGGGACGACGAGATCTACAGATCTACAGAAGCTAAGGCTAACAAAGACCCTAAGATCCACTCTAAGGTTAGCCCGAGAGAAACGAAAGAGGAGGGGGTTAAAAGAGGAGAATAAGGGGTTAAGTAAGTAGCAAAACCTATCATTCGTGGGTTAACATTCATTCAGAAAAAGAGAAGGAAAGACTCTCCATCATCATCATCATCATCCGCCGGCCACTGCCGACAAGTCGGAAAAATAGTCGAAGAGAATAGGAAAGGGGTGAAAAATGAAAAGAAATAAAATAAGAACGCTTACAAACCATGCAAACACAGTCTTAACTCACTGTCATACCATGCAAACTACAGACATGCAAGTAAAGAGAGTTAGAGACATGAAAGTAAGGAGAGAGAGAAAAAAAAGTAGGTAAATTATAACAAAAAGTGGGTTAGTTTACGCTACGAGCTACATCTTCGTTCGTGTTAGTCTAATTTTTTATTTTTTTTATTTATTGTTGCTGGCATTATCGTCAACAGACTTATCTCGACCACCACCCCACCAGAGCTCCTGTTGCTAATTGTTTTTTTTTATTTTAAACGTTAATATTTTTAAAATGCCTATCTAGATGGTTCTTAAACACATTAACGCTGGTAGAGTTCACGACGGACGCGGGAAGATTATTCCATTTATCAATTACTTTAAACGTAAAGAAGTTTTTAGCGATATTAGTAATGAAACGTCTGCCACGTAACTTGAATCCGTTATTACGAGTATTGCTATTATCGAAAGTGAACAGTTTGTCAAAATTTACGTTATTGATTTTATTAACGATTTTGAAAACTTCAATAAGCTCCCCACTTAATCTCCTAGTTTCGAGTGAATACAAGTCTAACACTTTAATCCTATCTTCATAAGGCTTGTTGCGAATGACGGAATTAGTTTCGTGGTACGACGCTGAACTTTTTCTAACCTATCAATATCCTCACGCAAATACGGGCACCAAAACTGAACGGCATATTCTAAATGAGGCCTGACTAGGGCCTTGTAAATGGACAATCTAATATTCTTCGATTTAAATTCGAAATTAGCCGCTATGAAGACTAACATCCTATTAGCTGTTGCGCAAGACTCCAGGCACTGGTTCCTAACTTTTAAATCCTTAGATACGCGTATGCCTAAATCTACTTCCTCGTCAACGCTCGCTAACTGTCTATCATCTATCGTGTACGTGTAATTGTTGTTACGAGAACCTATATGCAAAACTTTACATTTGTCTACGTTAAATTGCATCTGCCACTTATCCGTCCACTCCATAATCCTATTTACATCGTCTTGGAGCCTATTTCTATCGTCCTCGTTAACAACCTTACTGCCTATTTTAGTATCGTCCGCGAATTTTGACACGTTACTAGTCAATCCTACATCTATGTCGTTAATGTAAATTACGAATAGCAATGGGCCTAACACTGAACCCTGTGGGACACCGCTCCCTACACCCAACCACCCCGATTCACTACCATTAACAACGACCCTCTGTCTCCTAGCACGAAGCCATTCCTCTAACCATTTAGCTACCTGACCGTATACCGTGCGCTTTTAACCTTTGCAATTAATCTTCTATGCGGAACTGTATCGAACGCTTTTTTAAAATCTAAATAAATAACGTCAACCGCTCTATGCCTATCGTATTCGCGCACTATTTCGTTATAAAATTCTAACAAATTAGTTAAACAAGATCTGTGGCGTCGAAACCCATGCTGACTACTATTAATCAAATCGCGACTTTCTTAGTGATCGATGATACGATCCCTAACTACGGATTCCAAAAGTTTAGCGACAATTGACGTTAAGCTAATGGGCCTATAATTGCTAGCTACTGTGCGGTCGCCTTTTTTAAAAATGGGCGTGACGTTAGCTAATTTGAAGTCTTCAGGAATAATCCCGGTTTCCAGTGACTGATTAAAAATCTTCGTTAAGGGGCCTACGATAACGTCTTTCAAATCTTTCAGATGTCTAGGATAAAACGCGTCAGTGCCTGGAGCCTTGCTAACTTTTAGCCTATCGATATAAATATAATGCGCGATCTCACCCTCGTAAACAGTTATTTCATCCAAAGTAGTCTCGCTGCTAAATGGAACGATATCGTCCACATCGGCGACAGTATTGACGTCTTCTACGGTAAAAACTGTCGCAAAAAAGTTATTAAAAATATCCGCCATCGCCTGAGCGTCGGAAGCCAAAGCGCCTTTAGCGTCCACGAGAGGGCCTATATTATCCTTTATCGGCTTACGATTATTCACGTAATCGAAAAACTTTTTGGGGTTATGTTTACTATCCGCAGCTATAAGTATCTCTAAGTTACGCTTAGCATTCCTAACTGATCTTTTAACCTGACGTCGAAGCTCGATATATATGAAGTAGTCTTCAGTGAAAGAAAGTCTGGAAAAGAATGTTACAGACTCAGCCTGGCAGTGATGAAAGGAGATTTAACGAGATATAATGAGGTGTACAAAAAAATATGTTAAATTAGGGGTAAAAAACAAATTATGTAAAAAAGAAAATACTCAGAGGGGAAGATGAACGAGCAGTATGTGCAGAAAAAGTTGTTCTGGGGGGAAATTGGGTAGTGCAAAGGTCAGTTCGGTATTAGGAGTGATAAGAATGGCAGTGTGTTAGTGCAAGGTAAGCAAATCTAAAAAATATTCTACTAAAGTGGTAAGTGAAATAGATGAACAGGAAGTAAACGTGAATGCAATTCGATTTGGTAGTGTATGTAGAAGTGTTTCCCAAGCAGTATAAACATCACATTAGTGGAAGTTGAAGAGGCAGCATGCAAAGAAGAGTGGGTGGAAATTGATGGGACATGACGTGAAGTGATTAAATGTGAAAGTAAACTGGTAAAATGGTGCCTGAATGGCTGTGGAGGATCGTTAGAAAGTGTGGGAAAGAGTGTGTACCGTGGCGCTCATAAGTATTCGTACAGAGAAATATTTCGGTTATATTCGTCCTTATCTTTTGTAATATGCATTGGATAGTTATGAAAAATTTACCGTTTGTTTGAAAATTTTAACAAATAAAAAAATTAACTTTACTCCAACATATAATGTAAAACATTAAAGAATTTGAAGAAAATAAAAAGTTAAAAGGCAAAAGTTTTCATACATCTGCTTACAAAATTATTTAATATGTTGTGTGTCCACTTCAAGCTTGAAGAATTACAATTTTTTATCAGTAGTTGGCTGTTTATTGACTAGAGCAGCGGTTCTTAACCTTTTTCGTGTCATTTCTCCTTTCGACCAGTTCGCCCTACCCGATTTTCCACTCCATTAGGATACGGAAAAAAGTAGCCTCGAAGACAAAATTTAATAACATTAGCAGACTTATAATGCATACTAAGTAATTATATGATCACCAAACAAAATTTCCTCCCTGGATTCCTGAAATTTCCCCCATGTTAAGAAATGCTGGACTAGAGACTGTTGGCAAATCTGAATTCTAGAATTTTTTCTGTGAATCTTTATGGAAGGCGGATGATTGTACAAGCCATTAGTAACCAATGGGTCGTCGTGGTAAAGAGCTGTCTACAGATCTGAAGAGATCTGCTATTGCTGCACACGAGTCTGGAAAGAGTTGTAGGAAGATAGGAGAACTTTGAATTCCATTTACGATGGTTGCTGCAGTTATAAAGAAATAGAAAGGCTTTGGAACAATGAAAACTCTAACAAGGTGTGGACGACTTTGCGAGATTTCAGAACGTACAGCTAGACGGATTGAAAGAATGGCTGCCACGAATCCACAGGTTGACTGCGGGTGATATTTGCCAAACATTAAGAGTATCCGAGATCGGTGTCCATCCCTCTACTGTACGTCTTACATTGAGAAAGAATGGTCTGCATGGAGGAGTTGCAAGATGAAAACCTCTGCTACGAAAAGCGCACAAAGTCTAAGCTCGTTTAAAGTACACAAAGGATCATCAAAATAAGGGATTTGCATTCTGGAAAAAAGTTCTCTGAACAAACGAGACCAAAAGTGAATTATTCGGGAACAACGAGCAACGGTATGTTTTGCGAAAATCAAATAATGTATTCGAGGCAAAAAACGTCCTTTCCGCGGTTAAACATGGTGGTGGTAGTTTCCTTCTTTGGGAATGCCCATCACAATTAAAACGCGCAGAATTTGGTAAATATTTTATTAGTAATCATATTATTTTCGTGTTTTCTTTATGTCGTCTAAAAAAATAAATTTCTTTGTCAGTGCAACTATCACTACCACACCATTGAAAACTAGGGCCTATGTATACATTAAGATATAAGCACACCGGACAAAAAATTCGTCACCCCTCAGAATGTACCTAATAACGTGTGACGGCGCCTCTGGCCTTGATAACCGCACGAATCCGGCGAGGCAGAGACTCTACGAGGTTGTGCATGTACTGAACATCGATTTGCTGCCACTCGTTCATCAGCCGGTCCCGAAGTTCCGCCAGAGTCCGTGGGTGTCTATTCCTGCGCTTCACTTTCTGTTTCCAGCCTGAACAACACCTTCGACGCATTCAGGATTAAAGGCTTCATTGGACCTGCGATGTACTCGTCGCCTCCCATCATTGGAGAACAAACAAAAACGGGACTCATCGGACCAAATTACACGTTTCCAATCTGCCGCAGTCCAGTTTTTGTGCCTCTGAGCCCATTTATAACGTGCCAATTTGTGACTTGCTGTTAACAGCGGCCTCTTCCGTGATACCCTGCTCCAGATGTCCATCGCATGCAGTTCTCGTCGCAATGTCTGTTCGGAAATTGGTCGCTGGAGAACCTCATTGGTTTCTTGGAGCAATTGTTCTCTGGTTTGAAAACGATTTGCAGTTACTAGACGAGAAACATGGCGGCGGTCACTATTGTCGAGAATTGTTTTCCGGCCACAGTTACGCCGTCGATTTTCAGTTGATTGCGAACTACACCACTCTTTGTAAACTCGCTGGACAGTACGCGTTGACACACCAACAAATTGGGCTACTTCAGACATTTTGTGTCCGTGGGCTCTGCCAAACACGATGGCTCCTTTTTGCCACTGAGTAACAGTCTGCCTCACCACCCATTTTGCAGACTATATCCAACACACACTTTGTTCTTCACCACCTCACGAAACAGATCTGATCCTGTGTGCTACGTCACCGCTACTTGTCACTTACCAATGCTACATCAGCGCCCTCTGTGTGACCTTGAACTTCCTACTATCGGTGCTATTAGGGGTGACTAATTTTTTGTCCGGTGTGCTTAATTTAAATGTGGCTCATCCCCTTAGGAGGAAGCGAGTTTTTGATGCCTTTCAGCTCACGCACAAGAACAGGAAGCCTGTTTCCTGTTGCTACCTCACAGTATGGTGATGAAGCGTATGGTATATAAAAAAAAACGTGGATCAAATAAAATACTCCGCCTGATGTCTGTTTGGTGCCCCCCTCTAGACTCCCCTCCCTGCATCCACCCCTGGTAATGCGTGAGATGGAAGCGAGAATGTCAGAGAGAGAAAAATGTGTATTTAGAAGAGAATGAATAATGGCTGTCGCATCTGATGACGATGTATTTCTGGGGGAATCAGCTAATCAGAATGACTAGTTTTCTTCACGTACGTGAAAAGAGAATAGTAAAAGTGAATGTAAATAAAAGTAAGGTTCTTGTTGTTGAGAAGGAAGGAAAGTCATCATGTAATATTCTGGTGAATGGAGAAAATTTAGAGGTTGTGAAAGAATTTAAATATCTGGGATGTTTGACTGACAAAAAGAGGTGCAAACACGGGGTAAATTGAAAGTAGAGTGAAACAAGGCAAACAAATCATGGGCACGTAAAAGTTCTGGTGAAGAAAGTGCTTGAATGTAGCTGCAGTGAGAGGTTTACATGACGGCATAGTCATGGTGCCAACACTTATGTAAGATTGTGAGAAACTTGTTTGGCATTATAGTTCTTTCAAAAGTGAGAGTAGATGAAATGAATAATTTAAGAAGTATGATTGGTGTAAAGCGGATTGAGTGCATGAAAACGGAGGATGCTCGAAGGGTGTGGACTGTGGAGCAAAAAGGTCATTCGAGGTGGAAATTCATGGAAGATAGTATGTCACATTGATTTCGTCATATGAAGAAACCTCGGTGTTTGTAGTGGTTAGCATCGCTGACTCCAAATCCACCGGCCCCGGTTTCGATTTCCGGCGATAACAGGCAGCGCTTAGCTTACCCAGCTGTTAATTCCATACAAAAAAAAAATTGATTGGTAGATAAATGGTTAGCTTGGTGGTTAAGACGCTGGGCTGATGCTGATGATGATTGGGAGGGCGTGAGATCAATTTCGGTTGAGGATTTCTTAATTTCTGACCATCCGTCAGAAATATTTGTTGTAGTCTAAGGCGTGGCAACGAGCTTGACCTAGGTCAGAATGAACAATTCGGGCGAAAGCAAAACCAAGGTTACCAAGAATGCATAATGACAACTGTGAAAAAGGGTGTATAATAGGGAGTGCGTCGATGTGAAAAGTAGATAAAGAACGCATAAAAGATGGAAAGATATATTTAATAAATGTGTGAATAAACGTTTAGTTGACATAAAAATGGCATAAGAGTTAACGAGAAACAGGAATAAAAGCGTTTTTGTGAGTCGTGTAAATGGAGACTTTTGTTTCACCAAACGCATCAATGGAGGTACACCCAACCTTGTCATGGAAAGTAACACTTGATCTTTAAGGTTCCGGGAGTGTGTGTGGGGGGAGGGGGGGCGGATACCTTATTCCTGGTGGTGACCCCTTTGCAGTGTTGGGCACTAAAGCGTTAATCCGATAACAGTTAATTAACGAAGTTAACTTTTTTAACGGACTATTAACGGAAGTTAATTTCCATTTATCGTTATCGGACCAGTTAACTTCCGATAACTCGATATTTAGTCCGTTAACACGTTAACTGCGAGGAGTCATTCACGGAAGATCACCGCTCCGCGAATGAATTCAAACCGCCATAACTTCAGTCTGCCAATTCCGTCCTCTGCCGCAGTGGAACGGCTCTTCTCTCTCGGCAAGGACATCCTGAGGCCCAAGAGGTCAAGACTGGCAGTTGGGCCTAACTTTGAGAAGTTGGTCTTTCTAAAGGGCAACCAGCACATTGTGTCATAGTCTTTAATAAATGTGCCTAAAATTTAATTTTACCTTTCAGTTCCCGCCATAATAATTCTCTGGTAAATTAAAATTTAGTTAATGGTTATTAAAAATAAAAAAAAAGTTATTAAGCAAAAAAGTTGCAAAACTTGATAAAAATACAGTTAAATACCTGTTTATTGTTGGATTTTGCATAAATAAACATTTTCTATTGGTTTTAAAGCTTTTTTCCTTGATTTTTTTAAATGTTAGTAAAGAAATAGTTATCGTTAACGGATTATCGTTAACTTCCGTTAACTTTGTAGTAAAATTATCGGATTATCGTTATCGGAGTTAAAAATTGGGGTTAACGGATTATCGTTATCGAAGTTAACTTTTTGGTTAACGGTGCCCACCACTGCCCCTTTGTATCTTTGTGTGTGTAATTAATACGAGTGCTTTCAGTCACCAACCCAAGCGTTCGGAAATAAGTTGAGGTAATATTTGTAGCAGAGCTGGGCACTTGCGGTTTTTTTGCGGTACTGCGGTACTACCGTGTTGGTCGGTACCGCGGAAAGTACCGCGGGAAATTTGAATGCGGTAGCGGTACTGCTGTACTTTCAGCGATCCTTTGCGTTATGCGGTACCGGTTTGGTAGTGCGGTAGTAGTACCGCAGTACCGCAAAAAAACGCAAAAAAAACCGCAAGTGCCCAGCTCTGAATTTTGTAGGTGCATTTTTGTTCACCGATTGCGAGTCGAGCTGAACTATTATAACATTTTCGCCGCCGTCATCATCGTAAACTTTTAAGAAAAGGCCTAAATTGGTAAAAATTTTGTTGTAGTTATTGCAGTGAAAACGCGCTATTTGTAGTTGCTTATCGCTTGTTTTCCAGTTTAAGCAAATTTGTTGCATATATCTGAACTAAGAATTTTTTTTAACATACATACTTGGGAGTAAAGTTCATTGAATTACGAAGCTAATTGCTGTTTATTTTAAAGGTTTTTCCACTGTTTAGTCATATTAATTTATTTACTTTTGGTTGAAAATTGAAGATACACTTCTTTGCAATTTAAGTAAGTTTTGTTACAAACAATTAATGTTTTCATCATTCTTTAGTGTTTAGGGAACAGGTTCTTTATTGTATATTGCGAAAACCTCAATACAATATCGTATTGTATTTGTTTCGGTCCTAGATCGCCTTCTAGCTTCAGTTTGAAGTTTTTTGCATATATTGTATACATATAGTTAAATTTTGCATCTGCATTCTTCTCTTAATAGTATTATGCATTACGTAGATAGGCAGATTTAATATAATTCCTATAATGGAATTTAATAGCCTTAGAGAAATTATCAAAATGTGAAATTTAAGCACGCAGGAACATCGGTAACCGAGTTCATAATAATTTATTATTTAAGTAATACCCTTTCATATTACAATTTAATGTGTAAAGTTTAATCTGCTCAGTAGTCTGAGAGTAAATTGTGTATTTTTTTGTAAATAAAGTACTAAAATGACATGAATACATCTGACAGTTAATGACTCGTTTACAGTAACTGTCGTCTATGTAATTTATGAGAGAAATTCTGAATTAAAAGCTTCGAGTAATTATCTTTGATTAATTATAGACATTAGGAAAGCGCGTGTGTAAGATTATGTAAAACATTTAAATAATTTAAATCCAATTTCTGTTGTTGTATCCTCCGAATACGGTTAGATAATGTTGGCAAACTTGTTCTTCTGCGTTACTGCGCCAATAGGCCTTGGGATTGGTATTGGTATTATGGAGATGAAGAGTACTATGACAACCACCTTTCTTTCGGGGATTCTTCAGGGTATTGCGTGTGGCACATTCCTGTACGTCACATTTTTTGAGGTAAGTGCACAAATTGGGAACTAATGTTTAATAAAGTAAAACGAATTCAACTTCAAGACGTCTTTCATACGCACGTGAGTAATCTGAAATTTTCTAACATAATAATAATAATTAAGATGATGATATATTAAACTGAGGATAGTGTCAGAAAAACATACACAATTTTTATATTTTAAATTGCAGCAAGAAACAAAAGGTGCGGAAGAAAGGTTCCTTTCAGTAGTTTTCTTGACGTAATTCATACCTTTTGCTTCTGAAACGTGTGCAATATAAATATTCATCAGCGTTGCTTGAATTACCCTCTTTCTCCAAATTAACAATATACAAGTAAATTTCTACATTAAGTAAATTATAGATATAAATTATAAATTATTGCAGCTAAAATACTTCAGATTACTGAGTTCTAGATTTAAGTTTGGTACTATTGCTTTATACGTCGCACACAAATGCCAAATTCTCACTATCTTATCGCTAAAGAAAAGGGGGGGGGGGCAAATATTTCCTTCGCGAATGGTTTTCAGTTGCCATGGGAACTAAGCACATTGTAAAAGGGGTAAAGAAATGTGAGCTATATATTTTGTAATCTCTATCTCTACTATAATATAAAAGAGCTGTCCGTCTGTCCGTCCGTCACACTTTGCGTGTGTGTGTGTGTGTGTGTGTGTGTTCCAGCCATAGCTCCAAAATGAAAGCAGTTACAAACATAAAACTTCACACACATATTGATTAGGTCCCGAGGTTGTGCACCTGGGTGTTGAATGCCCGGTTAGGTCAACTGTACGCCCTTGACGATTGGTTAGGTTAAGTTAGGTTAGGTTAAGCTTTAACGAAAATATCACGACCTAACCTAACCTAACCTAACCTAACCTAACCATTCAATTAACCTAGCTAATAACAGCCTTCGAACTACAAAAAATATTCCGGCTCTCTACTTGGATATGTTTTACTACCCGCACGTAAGGCGGGTCTTTCGTCTAGTAATAGTAATAATAATCAGAGGGACAAAACTTTTGTCACACACACACACACACACACACACACTAGGGGCACTCAATATATTTTGCCCCACCCTTTTTTCTTAGCTAAATAATAGGCCATGGGGCTGAAATGTCTTTTCGGGCGTAAGTTTGAGCTTTCTGCGCTTCACATAACCGGATTTTTCCAGTTTGAACTTCCCCTCCTTGTATAAAACCGCTTTTAAACGTCCTTGTATAAAACCAATGGTTAACGCAGTTTCGTAAATGGCGTCTGACTGATGTGCGTCGTAAACAGAGAGCTGTTATCGAGTTCTTAACCGCAGAGAAGAAAACAGTTGGAAATATTCACAAACGTCTACAAAACGTTTACGGAGATGATGCTGTTGATCGAAGCACAATTGGACCTGGTCTAAACGTGTGAGATTATCAGAGAGACGGAGAGCCAGCCCTGATGATGAGGCACGCAACGGTAGCCCGGCATCGGCTGTGACATCTCTCTCTGTGCAACGTGCTAACATAATCATTCGATCGAATCGGCGCGTCACATACAAGGAACTATCACTGGAGCTAGGAATTAGTGAAGGAAGTGTGAATACGATAATTCAGCAACTGGGATACTCAAAAGTGTGTTCACGGTTTGTTCCTCGCGAACTGACTGAAGATCACAAAGCCCAAAGAAAAGAAATTGCTTCTGAGTCGTTGGTTCGATACGAGACAGAAGGGGATGACTTCCTTTCACAAATTGTGACTGGGGATGAGACTTGGGTACACCACTTTGAACCTGAAACAAAACGCCAATCCATGGAGTGGCATCATGCAGACTCCCCACGCAAGAAAAAGTTCAAAATGGCTCCCTCTGCCAGAAAGGTTATGGTCACCATCAGGGCCGGATCTAGAAGTTGCGAGGCCCTAGGCAGATCTAGAAATTGCGAGGCCCTAGGCCTATATATATGAAAATATGGACTTAATTATCGGTACTATACCAGCAATATTAGAATCCCGCATAGACAGAACTATGCCAGCACTTAAAAATTAAACCAAACCAAAATAATCACGCATGGAAATTGTATAAGAAATATAAATAAACCATACAAATAAGTATAAATTATAATATGAATCAAGATTTGTATCGAAAATATAAGACAATGATTTCTAAGATTTATATAATATTATAGGTAATGACTTTCCATAGTATACAAACGTTTTTCATATGTGATGTATAAGATAAGAGATGTTGACATTTCATTTTTTATAATAGTGAGCGATCGACTTATCAGGCTAAATATTAATGCTTTAATATTTGGTTCAGATGCTCCTTGAATATTACAGCAATGCTTTTCTACTTTTCTTCGAGCTAAACTCTTCAATTAATTGAGAATAATCTAATGAATTTGTTATATCGTTTTCTATTGATAACATAGCTAATGATTGCAATCTCGCTTGAGACATGGTGGAACGCAAATATGTTTTAATAAGTTTGAGACGCGAGAAACTTCTTTCAGCCGAAGCAACAGTAACTGGGATGGTTAATACTATTCGAAGTGCAACATAAACATTAGGATAAATCTCACTTAGTTGTTTTTGCACTATATAAACAAGGGCATTTCCGAGATCTGTTTTCTCAGGTGTAAACCTGCAAAGTACTTTAAGTTCTTCATAGAGTTCTAAATCATTAATATCACTTGAACAGAACGCGCAAAACGGCTTGAGCGAGGCCCCCTTTGGCGCGAGGCCCTAGGCGATCGCCTAGTTCGCCTATAGCTAAATCCCGGCCTGGTCACCATCTTCTGGGACATGAGAGGGGTGATTCTGGTGAACATTATGAAGAAAGGACAAACAATCAACTCAGAGGCATATATTACTATCATACAGAGACTCCAGAGATGTATAAAGCTAGTTCGACCGGAAAGAAAACTGGAAGACGTCTTTCTTTTGCACGATAACGCAAGACCACACAACAGTTTGCGAACAAGAGAGGCCTTCACAGAAATGCGCTTGACTGTGTTACCCTACCCTCCATACAGCCCAGATCTGGCACCTTCAGACTTCTATTTGCTTGGGCCAATGAAGGATGCTATTCGTGGAAGAAAGTTTCAGAGTGACGATGAGGTTGTTGAGGAGGTTAAGAGGTGGCTCCAGCGGAACCCAGCGGACTTTTACCAGCAAGGGATAAAGGCCCTTGTTTCGAGGTGGAGGAAAGCCGTAGAAAAGGATGGACTAGTATGTGGAAAAATAAAAATTTATAAAAAAGGTATGTAACTACTTGTGTACAAAATTTCTGGAACTTACAAGGAAACTTGGAAAGAAAAAAAAAAAGGTGGGGCAAAATATATTGAGTGGCCCTCGTATATATAACGGGTGTGCCATAAAAAAGGGTACATTTTAAAAAGGCTATAAAATTAACATTTGTCATTTAATTTTAATAAAACTTCTACACAATAATACATATGTATTTATCTATATGCAAACAAGTTTTCAGACTAAAATATCAAATAATTCAAATTCTATCAACATTTAACGAGAGAGTATGATTTTTCTACTTGACATGCAAAAATTATTAAACGTTTTTAATATTTTTTTATAAAAATAATTTTTAACGTAAAATTTACCTGAAATTATTAAAAAAATTGTTCGAAATGCTTTCCTTCCATTTCAATAACTTTTTTTATTCTTGGCCGGAATTCATCTGTGGCTCGATTTACTTGTTCCTGTGGAAGCTCTTCCCATTTTTGAATGATTATCTCGTTGGCAATATGTAAAAATGGCAAGCACGTATTTAATGCAATGTTAGTCACAAGTGAGAGTTCATTATATTTTTTTTAATTTTACAATAATTTAAATTTGACAACAAAGTTTTCTCCTTTTGATAAATGTGGGTGATTCTTATGTTCTTATTTACGTTGATTACGAAAATAAAAACAGATTGTTTCTATCACCCACAGTGTTTGAGGGATTTGCAATTTAAAACCGTTTGAGATCGAGATAGCATTCCTCAGTTTGCATCAGAATATGAGATTTATTGTTAGTCATTTATTTTGTATAAAATCTTTATATTATGCATATTATTATTTGTATTTACATGTTTATGGTGTGGAGAGGACAAAGAGACCACTCGACTGTTTGCTACTTCTGTTTAATGAAGATAGTGGACATTCCTCAAAATCTAAACATGCGATTCAGTATCCTAATTTACGGTCAGCCATGCGACCTCTTTCACATTGTGACGATTTGCCAGTACCAAAACCACCAAAGACGTGGACTTTAGATGATGAACCTGATGATGAATCTCGTAATGAACCTTTGGACAGACAAGATAACTTGGATACACAATTTCAGCCACCTTCATCGGATGAACCTCATTTAATTTCTCAGTCAGAATTAAATGATTGGTCGAGAGCACAATCCTAAGGAATGGAGGCCTTTTGTCAATTCATCAAAGTTGAGTTTGAGAGCTGTACTATTGCACAACGGTAATGTGTCTCCTTCGGTTCCAATTGCACATAAAGTTCATATGAAAGAATCATATGACGATATGCAGTTACTTTTGAAACATATTGACTGTGATAAACACTTTTGGCATATCTGTGGTGATCTGAAAGTGATTGCAATTCTCCTCGGCTTACAGTTAGGATACACAAAGTTTTCTTGTTTCCTCCGCGAATGAGACAGCCGAACTAAGGGCAGACATACGCAGAAAGAGCGGCCACTTCGACAAAATTTGGTTTCAGAACAGAAAATGTTGTCCATCAACTCGTAGTAGATCCAGCAAAAGTTTTCTCACACTTTGGTGTCATCTCTTTTTCCATCAAAGAAGATACAGGTGATGCCATTTTCCCTAATCTCTTCATCAAACTTCTTGACCAGCTCCTTAGTCAGTCTCTCTTGAGCCCTCCTCACCTTGTTGTGGTCAATCACCAGTGCTGTGTGAAACTCTGATAAGACCAGCATCAATCCAGGCAGCAGTGGCAATCTCTGCAGTCTCTCTCAGCCCAGTGTGATGTCTCAAGCTAGCCAGAGCTATGTTGGTGATATCTTCAGTGTTGTATTTCTTCTTAGCCACAGGCAAGGAAGAAGTCGCAGCCTCTGGTATGAAGTCTTCGTCCTCCTCTCTCCTCCCTGCCTCCTCCAGTATATCTTCAGTCTCCTCCAACTCAGTCTCCAGTATATCTTCAGTCTCCTCCAACTCAATCTCCAGCAGTGACTCCTCCCTCAACTCCTCTTTCTTGGCTGACCCCTCTGCCTTCCTCCTCTTCTCCTCGGCCTTCCTTCTCTGCAGCACTGCTTCCTGTCTCCTGATCTCAGGGTGATCAGCTAGACCCATCTGGTGTGCCCCCCACACTGCCCATCTTTTCTCTCTGACCTTTAATGAAGGCAAGCTCCTGCACTGGTATCTTCTGCTCGCTCCTGCAGCTGCAGTTAATGTGAACCTCACTGTTGCAGACAGGGTTGCACCCAAGCTTACTGCAGCTCCTGATCACACAGTGACAGGTCAGGATGTCCACCAATTTCTCCAGTTTCATTATGAACCTATCTTTGACCTCTAGCTTCACATTGCCAATGGACACCACTGCCTCATCCCACAGTGCCTTCACTTTAGCCCTGATCCTGACCTCAGTGTTAATTACAGGTCCTGTGAATAGAGCGTTGGTCTTTCTCCTAAGCCAGTAGCCCTGGAACAATGCTGTTGTTAATCAGGTCATTAACTGGGTAATTCCTCCTGTCTTCCTCACTCGTCTCTCTCCTCAACAAACCATACCTCAGCAGATCTCTGGCTGTGGGCAGCTCAGCAGGGGGAAGTTCCCTCCCAGTCCCCACCAAATGACTTAGGTGACAACTTGATTTGCTTCGGGTTCTGATTTCTTTCTGACTCATCCTGTGGACCTGTGAACAAAAGAAATGTTATTAAAATTTGGATAGGCCTACTGATTATGATTACATAAAATTAAGTTAATTGAAATTCTTAATATCTTCCTATAAGCTCAGATAAAAGGTTGTGTTGTTATAGGTACAGTGCTTACAAGAAGTCTCGCGCCTCTGTCTCGTCCCAAGCTAGTCTTTTAGGTATAAAATGGGCGGTCCTTATGGCAGCGGAGGTGTGTTCGGATTGGTGCACATAATTGCTCTAACGGTGTAAGAGATACTTAAATTCATGTGTGTATTATGCCATATGATGTGCGTAATAAATAATAATTTTTAAATAGTTGGAGCGTTCAAGGTCATCTGTAATAATCTATAGACTACCCCCTCAAGCCCACTCTCAACACTTAGATTCCCCTAAGACACAGGCGTCTTCAAGTAACATGAATGCGTAGAGATCTAAGGTGTTAGATTCCATATTATATAATTTATGTGCTAGGTTTAAGAACGCTGGCATTGAAGGATGGAAGGAAGGGACAGTAAAAGCGATAATAGGTTTAATGAAGGAAGTGGAATGAGGATGGAGGTAAGCGTTGCTATGTCGAAGGAAACGAGGTTGGGTGGGGAATTACGAAGGGAGGAGGAAATGCTAAACACAAACTCAAATATTTATTTTAATGCCCTAGACCTAGAAAGACAAAGAGCAAAATACCTTAAACTAACAATGGATTGACAGAAACAGAAGAGTCTGGTCTTAGACGCACTGATAGGTTTAACGTATGTGGCTAGAGGCCGCCACTCAGAATTACCACTACTACGTAAGTCATAATAAGGTTATTTACTATGACAGAGTAGTCATGAGTAGTTATGGAAATAAAATATGATTATACTGTTGATGGCTGACTATATTCAGTTGGGATATAAACTATTGCTGACAATCTTTGGATCCTTGGCTTTTAAGACGAATTTTTTATGCATATGTTCAACAAAATAGGAAATTGGCTGATTATTATTACCATTCGAAGGGTTGGTACCCTTCACAACCGAAATCAATTTCAGAAGGGGTGCATGGTATCCTCATTTCCTTTATCGTCCCAGCACGCTTCACATAAGTCATTTACACAAAGATGGAAAGGCCGTCTGTGCACCATGAGACGACCCAGGCAATGCGGGGAGCAATGGTGACATTGCATGAATATGGTATGCCAATAAGAGAAATATCAAGACGACTAGACGTTCATCGAAGCACTGTGGAACGGTGGATTCATCGGTATGAAGCAGAAAACTCAATCGCTACTTTGCCGAGGTCTGGTCTTCCGCGTTCAACATCTCAAGAGGAAGATGCTGCGATTGTTAATCATGCCAGAGAGCATCCGTTTGTTCCAGCGACGCATATTTACAGACACCTGAACCTTCGTTGTAGCGCAAATACAGTGAACAACAGACTTCACGAGGCAGGGTATTTTTCTCGCCGTCCAGCTATAAAACCTGCATTGACGATTGAGCATAAAGAGGCGCGGATGGGATTTGCCTTGCAATACTTGCCGCAGGAGGAAGAATTCTGGAGAAAAGTTGTGTACTGTGACGAAAAAACATTTTCAACAGATAGTCATGGCTCTCTGCATTGTTGGAGGCAGCGCGGAAAACGCTATGAAGAAGGAAATGTTTTCCCGAGCAAACGTAGTGGTCACATCAATCTCGGTGTGTGGGGCTGGATGTCTGGCTATGGTGTCGGAGAATTGACTCAAGTAGATGGACGCTTTACTGGACAGCAATATTGCCAGATACTGGAAGAGGTGCTGCTACCCAGTGTTCGTGCGTATCTGGTTCCAGCACCGGAACCATTTTACTTAATGGAAGATAACAGTCCCATTCATAGGAGTAACGTTGAGAGTGTGTGGTACGAAGATCACCCAGAGATTATTAATTTAATTCTGCCACCACGTTCTCCTGATTTGAATCCGATTGAAAACCTTTGGGCAATAATGATTAACGAATGGGAGTAACGCAATGAAAGAACATTTGAAGCACTTTTAGCTCACACGAGGAATAGTTGGGAGAGCTTGCGCCGAACACCAAACATTCCCTACAATCTGGCCTCTTCTATGCCGCAACGATTGCAAGAAATTATTGATGCTGGAGGAAGCTATACGAAATACTGATGTTAAAGCCATGACGTAAATGTGTATCGAATATATATTTATGTTAATATAGAATTTTATTATTATTTTATGTTTGACATCTATAAAAGTATATATTGTGACCATGAAAGAACTTTACTTATCCTTAGTTAGAATCATTTCTTGCAATGTCTACGCTCGTGGAGATGATAATGTATGCATTGTTGAAACAAACTATGAGAAGGTAATAGTTTCAGGAAAAAAATAAAAACTGGCAACATCGAGGTCATCACATGTTTATGGGAATTGTCATATGATATGCTACCAATAAACTCTTATATACTACTATATACAGTATACTATATTACGTAATAATTACGATGAACAAATCAAATGCAAATTTCTCTGATTCACGGCCCACCAGTCTTGCTTTAGACTAATGACTTTCATCAGATGGAATAGGTTTAACATAGTTCGTTTAATAGGTTACCACTTAAAGCAATGGATAAACTATCTATTAGTGAGACGACCGTGACTTCCTCGAAATGCGAGCGCGTGAGAGGTTCACTGAGAAATTTGGTCATTAGATTCTTCACGTAGGATATATGACGCGTTCGGTGGAGAAGGGGCGAACGCCACAAAATTCGAAAAATGAGTTTTTTGTCGTATAATTATCCTTTAAAACCTTTGCTTTACCTATGCAAAAAATTAGATGTTAGTCTGCACTCTTTCACGGTAAAATTTAGGTTTTAATGTATCTCAGAGAAATTCACTCCGCATCATTGCTTCACATTGAACACATCTATCTACTTTCTGGTCACTCGACAATGCCTTGTGATGCTCAATTTGGCCAAATTGAACAAAATATAAAAAATAATTACAGCAATATTATTTACACCAAAAAAGATTATGTTACGGCCATAACTACAGCCGTTTCGCAGCGCTTTCTAGTTGTAGAAATGAAAAGGGGCTGATTTTCTCGATTTTGACGTCCTAAAAACGTGCATTGTCATTAGGAAATCAACAACTACTAAATTTACAGATGCAAGAAAGTTAATATTTGACTTTCAACACAAAGAAGGCTACGTAATATCTACTGCATACCGCACAACCCCAGATAATAGCCATCCCGTCAGACTGCGGAAAGGGAAAAAATCCTACAGTGTCAGTTTATTCAATCTAGCCCAGCAGACACTGCAACCAAAGTATTCCCAATTGCTGCCAATAACTAAGGAAAAAATAAAAGATCTCAAAGAATTATCAGACCTAATGCCTGCAACTGCAGTGAACTATTATACAAAATTGTTAAAGGAACTGGAAGAAACCGAAACAGTTGAAGCAGGTAATACAACATTCGACGAAGAGGACCAAATAATGGATTACACCAGTTAACATCAGAAGCTATCAATAAATAATATTGTAAAATTTCTTGGCGTTTTATTATATCGACATATTACACAACAATATTTTACTCAAATATGTGTTCAAATTCATACAACATTTCAATAAACCGGAAAAATACAAAGGTTTAAAGTTTACAAACTTTAACTGCATTTTGTGGCATAATTCGAAAATGTTGCGTTCGCCCCTTCTCCACCGAACGCGTCATATATCACAAACAACAATATTGACAACAATTCCCAACAATTAATATCAATAATTGCATTTGAGAAAATAATTTACACCTGCGTCAAAATAACTTAGGTATCATGCCATGATTTGGGATATTTGCCGAATTAGTCGTATATACAGTATATATTGAGACGGTATAATGTAATGCCCAGCTAATATTATGATGACTAGGATTGCTCCATAACCATCCCAACATCCCGAAACTTGCTCCATTCTGCTTCTTAATCATTTGTATTTTAAACACTAAAATGTAGCAGAAGTGACGTACTAATGGACGTCATTAATTGTGTTAGAGCAGTTATGTGCACCAATTCGATCACCTCCGCTGCCATAAGGACCGCCCATTTTATACCGAACAGACTAGCTTGGGACGAGACAGAAGCGTGAGACTTCTTGTAAGCACTGTACAAGACTTAATTATTCAAAGTAATGACAATTTCATATATCTATCATATCAAAATATACAGAAAGTTTGGGTCACGCATAACATTTCGAATAATTTGAATTATACAATATTTACATTACGAAGTAATCAAAATTGTCAAAAAGGAGGGAAAACATACTCATTCACAATCAAAACTCCAGCATTTGTGACTATGTGAAACTTAGAAACCATACTGCACACCAAAAATATCCAAAGTTGACCACACATATCAATGGCACATTGATATACGATGTTGCAGTCATATTTAGGTTATATTTCAAACCTTTATGATCAAATATAAGTAGGTAAATGGCTTTTTTAAACAACACTAAAGATATTTCTAAGTTTGCTAGATAATATGACATCATTTGAGCATTAGTAGTTTTTGAATTGTTGACTTTACTAAAATTGACACACCCTAACGCCCCACCCAGCAGCAGCAGCAGCAGCAGCAGCTCAGCGTCTTAACCACGAGGCTACCCAGGGTACCCGTTTATCTACCAACCAATTTTTTTATTGTGTGGAAGGATGAACAGCTGGATTTTGCCGCGCGCCGCCTGCCCATATCAGGTCTCCATCTCGGGCCGATGGATTCGTAGTCAACGACGCTAACCACCACTGCACCACCGAGGAACTGTCAAGGAATTGAAACAAATTTTAAGTCTAATAAAAAAGAATGTAAAGCATCTTATTCACTCATTAGTCATTTCGGTATGTCGAAAGTTTTTAGAAGTTTTGTTTCATCGTCTTTTCCTGATACTGACAAGGTCACAGTTGCTTTTGTCATAGAGTTCATGGTCAAGGCAGGGCAGTTCCTTTACTGAGCGCGCTTGTTTAAATTTCACCAGAAGATGACTATTAGTTTCTAGCCGAAAGTGTCACCCCATTTTAACTTTTTACCCATTTTATTTGATAGTTGCATTTTAATTATGTCAGCACATTTTATTTATCTTTACCAATATACTAATCTCTCCGCAATTTGGGATAACAGGAGCTCAAGCCTTTCAGAATTCGGGAAGATTCCGAACTAGGTGGAATTTTGTGAATTTCTTAATATTTCAAAATATTCCGAATTAGATACTCTCTTCTGAAAAATCGCAATGTTAACGCAATTCGTAATGATTCCGAAATGTAATTCGCAATAAATTTATTAAATTTTATGCACATTTATCTTTGAATTAATGAATACAAAATGTATTATCGATTGTTGTAATTTTTATCATATGATAACTACACTGTAATAAAAATTACTTAAGTTATAGATTACGAATTGCAGAATTAACATTTGGAATGTTACCAATTGAGCAGAATTAGCCGGTTACTTTTCCGAATATTTCTTCCAATTTGGAATATTACGAATTATTAGAGATTTCAATACTAGATTTCGAAACCACCAAAATATATCGAATTAGGAGGAATTTCGAATTGCGGAGGGATTACCATAATTCTTTCCTTATCTTTTCAGGTTTTACCGCATGAGATGAATAATGGTGAAAACAGGTTACCCAAATTACTGTTCATTTTATTAGGATTTTTAGTTATTTGTGCCATGCTTTACCTTGCACCCGAAACTAAGAAGTATCATTGCTATCGAGTTTAAAAAGAAGATAAACGCGGAGTCAAATGGTATCTCATCTTTAAAAAACAGATTGCCCAGACAAACTCGTTAATAAAGGCAAATATATGTATATTATCATTGCCCAAAATAGATGTGTTAATTAAAATTTGTTTTGTACAGTATATCTTTGGTAACTTTGTAACGACAAATGGTCGTGGATAAGGATAACGCTTTATACATATGTGTATATATAATTTTATTTTGTATTTTAATTTTGCTCAGGAATTCTAATGTAAAACTATTAGTACTTTAAATTTGCTTCGCTTTTGCGATGGTGGAGTATTGACGATAGTCACTGACGACTGTCCGTCAAGCTTGACGGACGGTTTAAGCGACATGTCTCAAATTAGTGAAGGATTGGTAGTTTCACTGCTTGTCCAGGAAATCGGAGAATTCAAAACGCGCCAGAC
This sequence comes from Bathynomus jamesi, assembly GCA_023014485.1. Taxonomy (NCBI): domain Eukaryota; kingdom Metazoa; phylum Arthropoda; class Malacostraca; order Isopoda; family Cirolanidae; genus Bathynomus; species Bathynomus jamesi. The sequence goes on from JAJOZX010002288.1 coordinate 133,107, forward strand.
CATCTTCGAAAGTTGTAATATATATTATCTTGTACTAGTATTTGTCCTATTTTAAAGGTTTGTTCTAATTTCAGTCTGCTGTAAGAAATATTAAAATGAAATTCAAAACTGGCCATATTTTTAAATATTAAAATGTGTCGTGACAAAGGTTTTCGAGACACCGGGACATTTTTTTTGTATTCCGGAAAAAACGGGACCTCTGGTCACCCTATCTGAGACTTATTCTACAGCAGAACACGAGTCTTGAAACTTGCCTGTGATGTTAGAGATTTTCCCATTATTTTCAAAATGTTATTTGATAGTATTTATTACATATTTATTATTTGATTGTTTTATTTTTGCATAAAAAGCATTCTCTTTTGAGGACTTCAATTTTCATATTTTTGAACCGTTGATAAATGTACCTTATATACGGGTGCGGCAAAAGTAACGCCCTTTTTAGTTTATTCTCTTTTATTGAAGGAAATAAATCAATTACAGCATTTTAAGAGAAATAATAAGGTTTTTAAGAAAAATACAGCATTTTAAGAAAAATAATAAGTACTTTCTCAGTAAAAACTAAAAAATAACTGGTACTACTTTATATCGAGTTCGCACGTAGATGCGTGCAACATATCGTCGATACAATTTTCTCAGATTCCATATTGATACACAATGCACATCAAAATTAAACTCGTTTTACGTTTTATATTCACAATTTAAAAGTGTAAATAAAAGTTTAGAAACGAAAACGTGCTACTCGGTCTTCTTCAAAGTTCAATTACCAAATAAAATGGGAAATGTTCACTATTCGTTTTGCTTTGTGGTTGTGAACATTATCTTTAGTCTTATTAATTACAGTAGTTTGTAAGTTTGTAAAGTAAAGCGGTTTCAGAATTAATTCAGCAGAGACTCGTATTTCATGTTTATACACTAAACTCTCTTAACGAAAGAATTTGTCACAATAACGAACAGAATAGTTAAGTCGTAAGCAGTAAAAAATTCTTTTATAACCGTTTTGCGTGGGCCGAGTTATTGAGTTCCAGAAAAACTCGTGTGGAGGAGGAGGTGGGACTTGGTTCATTAGGCTTGCCATACTCATTTCTGGTAGTTCTAGTTTCCCTCTTTTGGTTAATGAAATGTAAGCGAAAATGTATCAAGGTCAATCTTGAGTTTGGCCAGTATATACAGGGTGTCCATAAATTACTTTTACAAATTAAATTTAAATTGAATGTAAAGATAATTAATGAACACCTCGTACATTATTAGCTTTAGGTTTCGATAAAAAAAAAAATGACCTATAGCATTTTCTATCTTACTGGTCTTTTCAGTCTCGCAAATTTGTTGTATGAAAAAGGGTGCGAAATTGAGCTTGAGTTTGAGGTCTGGAATAACTCTGCTCGTGTGAAAGGGCATTAAATATGCAGCACATTAAAGCGTACGCTCAAAAATTCTCTCATTAGCCTTTTAATTCCTATTAAAACTTTAAACGTAATATACGTAACAATTATTATTTATTATACATTGCGGCTAGTATGTACAATCTGCGTTGCCACAAACATTTATAATGTATACCTTAAGAATGGTTCGGGAATAGAATCCTATTACTCTTATGAAAAAACAGTTTGTCTAACCTATTTTAAAATATGTTTATCTTGTTACTGAAAACTACCGTGTGTGAAATGGAGGGCTATTACATTCTTCCAAAGCCTTCTTGGCAGTGAACCATCTTTCCTTTAATTTAAGTAAGTTTCTTCTGATTATGAATCCCCTAGAAAAAGGGAGTGTATCAGTCATACGCAGCCATTTTAGTATTTTAAATGCTTTACTCATGTCCTCACATTTCTTCGCTAAATTTGGCTAACAATCTGTCGTGCATCTTGGTTATAGCCTTTATTGCATCGTTCAGTTAGCATAACTACATCTTCACTTAATTTTAAAGTTTTACTTACCACGTTTCTAACCATTTCACCAGCTTATCCAAGTTCAACTGAAGTTGCTCCCTTTCAAGTACTGTCTACACTTCACCACCTAATTTTGTCCCATCCATGAAACTTTCAGTAAGTTTCTAAATGTGAACGTATAAGTAAGACTTCCAAAGATATGCTTGTGACACTCCACCCGGTAACATATCCCAGTAATAACATTTTCACTTTTAAAATTATCCTCTTTCTATTGCTTATCCAATTATATGTACTCTCGGACATCCTATAGCATTTGATGTTATTGATGAGGCACTTTGTTTGAAGGCCTTTTGGAAAAAAAGGTACATAGCGTTCACTGGTTTCTCATTATCAGTGAGATTTACTAACACTTGAAAATCCATAAGAAGTTAGTTAAATGTGATCTATCTACCCCGTCTGAACCGTCATATTGTGTCTATTTTTGTAAATGGTCCACATGTGGTCTAGTACTCTAGTAGACATCACAGACATGTATGGGAAAGACTTGCTATTTAATCCGAAACTGTGTAATTTCAGATCTGTTTCATATTTCAACCAAACCTTTATAATTATTTTTAATTTTATTATTATTGTTGTTATTACTATTTATTATTTAATTTGTAAATTCGAGTTTAAGGAATGTTTACGATAAAGTGAAATTTCTTTTGATTGTATGAAACAGGTGTGTGTCAATTACTCACCATAGATACCTTATATTTGGCAACTGGCGGCTGAAATTACATGGACTTTTAATCAATTTTACATATTTAGGGAGAGTTATTTATTTATATATATCCATGTGCAAGCTATTTTCCCAAAATCGATGTACTAATGTAAGTACAGTACATTAAAAATTTTAAAATTTACACTACAAAACAATTACAATTTCATTTTGAATGAAAATATTGGAAAATTATCATTCTATAAGTTTTTATTAGGTTTTCTTTTTGTAGTTTTCTCAGTTCAGTCTACTTTCAGAACGTTGTGGGAAAATCTGCCCATAAACAGCTGTTTAACCCTCATCAGGAATCGTAGGGTCAAAACATTGAGATGATGATATTCGTTAAAAGTTCTTAAGTATCAAATACAATGTTTCATTCATGTGATTGGTTCATTACAAACTTTTTATAGCATCATTTTGTAAGATTTTAGGCCTGGGGTCATAGACCCCATTGTTCCAACAACGTAAGTAAATTGGTCTGTGGAATACTCTCAAAAGTTTACGTACGAGAGATATTAAATTTGTTGGTCTATAGTCCATTGTGCAGTGGATAAGTTTTCCTTAAAAAAAAAATTCATTTTGTGCTTCGATCATTTGCACATTAAATATCGGCATCCTTTTCATGTCAAAAGACCTATGAATCTTTTATACTTTTCTTATTCAATTTTCTGAATTGTTATATTTTCATTAGTAGTTCATTTGTTTTAACCGAGATCCTTTTGCAGATTATTATTATTAAAGTTATATATATCCTGTTGCATCCCAAATATATTTAATGTGCGCACTTTTTTAAAATTTTTTTTTTTGGCTGAGATCGTGTCACTTGGGCTTGGACATTATCTGAAGTCCTTTTACTTTACCAAGATATTTTCATATTTAGTATTCTTAATAACAGTTTCCCACGTGTGATATTAATTTTTTACAGTTAGCTACCCATTTACTTTCTCAAAGTGCATCTTCATTTTGTTTCTTTAGTATTTACAATTTTGAATCTCCGAGGTTGGTCACAATTACCCAACTATTCATTTACTAATTTAGGTGATATCATTTATTATTACATAGAATCCAATCCAATATGATACTACTTGCGAGTTCTCAATACTTACATTCAATCAGTTCCACTAATCACACAGCTGCTGCTCATCTGTCTAACTGCGCGCTACATACATTTAATTTTCTTATGTAATTGTTTGCTTGTCTTATTATGTATGATGCATATTCATTTTTAAGTCTAGTGAGTTAAAATATATATCGTTTATCTTTGTAGTTTCATCTGTATTAAATTCGTTTTTACAATATACAACTCTCTCGCCCGCATGTTTTTTTTATCCATATGTAATATTTTAGTTATTTATTGTGTCGAGCATGAATTCTATAATTGCCACTAAATCGTGTTTTTCATCGATGTACGCGTTCAGCTGGATTCTTTTGTTTTTCAAACTTCTTGCATGACTTATCCCTCCTTATCGCATGAGGAGGGAGAAAGAGGTGCCTCCTTTTTCATTTGCTCGTTCTCCCTCATCTTGTGCGGACGCTCTTCTACACAAGCGTCGTTCTTTACATTAATTATACTGTTTTGTTTGCAGTTAAAATTGTGTGTGTGTGTGTGTATATATATATATATATATATATATAAAATGTGTGTGTGTGTATAGAGAGAGTTTTAATACACAACTACAAGACTTTTCTTTGTCAGCGCAATGTTGCTTTAGATGTGAAGATAACTTCATAAATGTGAAAAAAAAAAATTTAAAAACTTGAAGGCAATAGTAAAAAGAAGAGTTGAGATCTTGGTTTATGTCACCTGATGTATAAGGATGTCTTCCAAATTCCAGGAAGGAAAAAAAAACAATTGGTTAAGTTAGGTTAAAATTGTTAAAAACAGAAATCTCAATTAGTTTTTTAAAGGATTTTATTATTTTATTTTGGAAAATTGGGTACAGTTCTGCATATAAAATAAGTACTCCCTCGGTTGTTTTTTCCTCAGATGAGAGTACTTTATTCCAAGTGATCTTTATTTAATTAAACATTTCCCTCGTCTGGAACTTAAGCTCCACGCTTACTCTATAGCGATTTTTCATAACGTATATCCAAATTTGTGAAATTTGCTCATATTTTCAAAAACTCGATTACCATATTTCTTATTCTTGTATATTTTATTTTCTCGCAATGAAGAAAAATCCAGTTTAGTATTGTTACTAGCAAAAGGTCGGCGCTACGCGCCGATTTTGCTAGATCTGCGGTGCTTCGGCTGAATTGTGGGCCTACGGCGTATTTTATTTTGAACATCAGTAGCCCTTTATCTGGATATCATTCCTATTCCTCTCACCTTGGGCCTCAGTAATTGGGGTGCCTGCGGCCTTCCAGTTACTGGCAAACCAATTATTCATTCAATAAAACTACAGAAAAGAACGCAGCCATGAAAATCTAAAGCTTCACAAATCTTAATACAATGAACTCGGATTTGAAGCCTAAGATTTTCATGACTGCGTTCATTTCTATAGTTTTATTGACCAAATAACTGAACCGACAGTAATTGGGGGCCCTGCGGCCCGCCAAATCATAGTTTTCATTGTTTCGAGTGCATCAATAATATTGTTATAGTGTTCCATTAGTTGTGATAAGCATGATCTTCCTGACCGGAATCGATGTTGGTTATCATTTTTTTTTTCTGAGTTTCCCCATTAACCCCACCCCCTCCCCCACTTACCCCCACCCTTCGCACATTACCCCCAAGGGGGGAAGGGGGCTGGCACCTTGCAAAGGATTTACTTTAATTTTGTTTTGGTTACATATATCGCATCTATTTTTCTGAGTTTCCCCATTACCCCACCCCTCCCCCATTTTGTGCCAAAATGATGATTAAAAATGAAATGGGAAGAACTGTACCCCTAAAAGGGGGGGGCAGGATTTGTTATAGAATTTTTTCTTAGCATGGGCACTGCACAATAAAAAGACGCATCGAATGGTGAAAACCGCATTGTTCTACACCAATTGTAGCGACCTGTAGGTGTGCGCAAAAAAACTGTTACATATACAGTGTGTCCGTAAAGTCATGGTGGGATTTTAAATAGCTATATTATTGCAACGAAACATATGAAAAAAAGGCAAATTGAAGAACAACTCTAAAAGAATAACTTTATTTAACGTAGTTCGATATGGGCTCCTCTGGTAGCCCTGCAGACATCTAAGCGGTGATGTGTGCGTAAAGTCATGGTGGGATTTTAAATAGCTATATTATTGCAACGAAACATGATAATGAGATGAAACAATGCCAAATTTAAGAACAACTCTCAAAGTTGTATCTTGTAGTTAGTCTAGGCTAAGCTTAACCTTTATCTCGTAGTTAGTCTAGGCTGTCCACATGCCTACGTTGAACATGAGCGTAATAGCCCGAAAGTTAATGTGTGGTGCGCTCTAGCACGAGATCGAGTGATTGGCCCATTTTTCTTCGCGGAACCCACTGTGACGTCACACAACTACCTCGCTATGTTGGAACATTTTGCAGTACCCCAATTTATTGACAATAATGTCATCTTTCAGCAAGATGGTGCTCCTCCGCACTATGCCAACGTTGTTCGAGAATTCCTTAATGAAAAATTTCCACAGAGATGGATAGGAAGAGGAGGATGGAAGCCGTGGCCTCCACGCTCTCCGGACCTGACACCTTTGGACTTTTATTTGTGGGGTTACGTCAAGCAAAGCGTGTACAGTGTACCCATTAGGGATATTCATCACTTGCACGAGCGAATCACGGAAGCTATCGCATCCGTCACTCCTGATGTTCTTGGGCGTGTGTGGCTGGAATTGAATCACCGCCTAGATGTCTGCAGGGCTACCAGAGGAGCCCATATCGAACTACGTTAAATAAAGTTATTCTTTTAGAGTTGTTCTTCAATTTGCCTTTTTTTCATATCATGTTTCGTTGCAATAATACAGCTATTCAAAATCCCACCATGACTTTACGGACACACTGTATATATACCGGGTGCGGCAAAAGTAACGCCCTTTTAATAATTGTACATCTTTTTTTAAGGTGTATTGAGCCAACCACAAAATTAATTAAATTCCAGTTATTTTTTAGTTTTTACTGAGAAAGTACTTATTATTTTTCTTAAAAACCTTATTATTTCTCTTAAAATGCTGTAATTGATTTATTTCCTTCAATAAAAGAGAATAAACTAAAAAGGGCGTTATTTTTGCCGCACCCGATATATAAGGCTTCATTTCTGAAATAGTATATTAGATAAAAGCACTTCTTTTAGTCTCTTCTGTAGTGGTAAAACTTTCAGAAATTTTACTAGGTTTTTTACTCTATAAATTCTTTAATTAGCAGGAAAGATCCACGTCTACAGACATGCATACATGTATACCACAATTCTTTCTTTGTAACACGAAAAAATTAAGCTGCTTTTATCTGTACACTAATCTCAATGAATTGCGAGTAACATCCGCATAAACATTCGGTATGCTGTTGATTAGGATTAATGAAAAAAATGTGCATTCGATATTTAGTAAATTATATATTTGCTTCAACCTCTCGGAAAGTATAATTACGAAAAAATTATTTGCAGTATCCATACTATGTACGGTAGAGAGACTCAGCTACTATGCTTTTGTTTAAGTTTTGTATTGCTCGTGGAATCCTGGTTGGGATTGTTCACTACCTTCACCTGGAACCCAGCATTAGTGTTTTCATAACTGCAGTATGGATTAGTAGTTAATGATGTATTAATTTTGTGTGTGTTGGTAGTATTCACTAAATTTTGTGTTGCATCATAAGTGCCCGAAGATACTTGAGTCTGCTCTTTATGCTCTTTGGTTTTGGGGGTCTGCGTGGCAAAACAGGGTTTAGCATGATGTGAGGTGGAATGCATATTAGATGGATAAGATTTATCCTGGTGGAGATTCTGAGCGAGAGACTGGCGAATGTTGACATCAGTTTCTGTAAAGATGGGATGTGAAGTAGGGATGGAATGTTTCACGTCGTGAACGCCCGCCTTTTTATCCGCATGTGTATCAGTGTGCAAATTTTCAATTGACTCCGAAAGTTGTGCCAATCTTTCCATTAAAGTTTTCATATTTTCCTCCGATATTCTCAATCCATCTTCCGACAGGGGAGGATACAGATCCTACAGGATAATAAAGTAATATAAATATATAATACGGCATTAAGGTTGTTAATTTATGTCGAACCTAATAATATTCTTTACGAGATAGTAGTTATAATAGTAAATAGTATTGATGCTTTGTCTAGACAACGAAATATTTAGGTCAAGAGTATGGAGAAGAAGAAAAGGTGGGGAGAGGAGATAAAGTAATGTCAACGGCAAACTAGCATACCAATCGATAACGAGGAAACGAGTTGCATCACCAGTACAACAAAGATTGAGCGAGAAGCAAAATACAGTTCTCTGTAGATGGAATATATTGCACACTCGATTTTCTAATTAATATTAATTTGACGTATACGTGTGCATTCTTAGGTGATTCATTATATATTTTTTCTTAAATAATTATTATTAGGTTTATTTATTTAATAATAATAATAATTGCACATCACCCATTTACTGTATAAAATATTTAGGAAATAAATAATTAGTTGACACATTCCATCCGACATTTCCTTTATTTTAAGTAATATTTCATTCCAAATAAAAACTGTATATATTAATTTGATGAAATTATGATCATTTGAATAAAATAAAAAATGTACTATAATACTTGGGTGTCAATTATATTCACTAACCAACGCCAGATATTAAGTTATGCGTTTAATGCTTTCAAATATTTTATTTTAAACTTTCAGGTAATATGTAATATATTTCAGCCATACATACCCATATGATATGGGCCCCACGTGGGCTTGGCCACGGGATCCATGTGGTATCCACATGGGTCCCATATGAGCCATTGATGGGCTGTACGTGGTTTATAAATTTATAAATGGTATTCAAATGGGCATGTGTTTGTGTGGTAAATATTTACTATTACACCGGTCTCCGGTAGAAGGTTTTAAGAGCTGGTTTTCAATGCTTTTCAATGTGCTGAATTCAAAAATGATTTGTTAGTTATTGAAGCTTAAAGCTTTTAAAACTTTCTACCCTTTTTTACCTAATCTAACCTAAAACAACTTAACCTATTTTTATACCCATATTTGAGTCGTGTCTTTAACATTGAAAACCAGCTTTTAAAACTTTCTACCGGAGACCGGTATAATAGTAAAGAAATACCGTTTTTGTTGCCTACGTGGGGCCTATATGGGCATGTTTGCTGGGTACATAATCGTAAACTTAGCTTCAAAGAATTACTCTCCTGTTATAAACCCAAAAGATTAGCACAACTCGGATGTCGCCCCACACACTGTACATATACATAAATATTGCATACCATTTATAACCAAATATTTCTCCTGATATACCAACATACCACACATACTAGTTCCACCAGTTAAAACCAACTAAAACCATAGCATCATAAAACGTCACCACAATATAATCACGACCACATCCGAGCATACAAAAAGACAAAGTAGGCTCAATAGTCTGTTCTTTGGCAATGCTTCTCTCTAACTATAGAATTTTTCTATGCAATATGATTTATGTAAAACTACCTCGTTTAGAAAAAGGAACTCGAATTCTGTATCACTGAATTGTTGTATTTATGAAATAAAATGAAGAGCTAACTTCCTTTCTATTTATTCACCTTCAACAAGATGTACAGAAGTCTCGAAATATATCCCTTTTTCTACTTCGGCAATCTCAGCTACTTTTGTCACCGAAGCAGCTGCCGAACTGGCTGCTACAGTCGTGCAACAATTCAAAGTCAGATGAATCTTTTTTTTTTAGTTAATTTTTCTGTATTTATTCCGCAATATCGGGAAAAACCAACGTCAGCATATTGAAACAGTAGGTGATCTCAGTATGCATCCACATACCGTTCTTATACAGCTTGTGATGCAAATGAAACCAAGTCGCAACACTTCTTCCTGTTTGGTTAAGGGGACATCGGGATTGACCGTTCAGTAGTTGGATGGCCCGTGGTTCAGATCTCACGTAAAGTTGTAGAGCTCCTCTACAACCTTTGCCGTTACGTTGAAGATTAAACAACTTTCAAAATTATGATAATGGCAGTAATGATATCGGAAACTACACCATAAAAAAATGGGAGTGTTTCCATCATCATTATTATTATTACCACAGAAATTTCAAATATTTTAGTCGACAGGAAAATTAAAAATTATTAGTCTTGCTCAACGGTTTCGTCGCACCAAACGAACTGTTTGTAAGGAGCTTGTACGTACATGGTGATATTTTTGTGTGACCATTACAGCTGTATATAAAAAATGTAAAAAATATGTTTCAACAACAAATCATTTATTAAAATTATCATCAACCCTGGGAAACTTACACTTCATGCCAAAACATGCTCAATATGTCCTCCTCTTTGTACAATTACATGTAACGGGATGATGAAATTGCGCAGCACAGCCCCCAGTGTGTTTGTGGAGATCAAATACACTTCAGTGAAGGTCCTGTCAATTCTGAGGCTTATTTCGAGTTCCTGAGGGACAACTTTATCCATTTTCTACAGGGTTATTGTGTCAAAATTAATGAAGCTTGGTTTCAACAAGATGGCGCAAGGCCTCATAGAGCGGTGTTGTGTTTGACTTACTGTGGAAGACGTCTGGAAACAGTGTTGTCAAACAGATTCCCTGGACTCCATGGCGGAAGTTTGGCTTGGTCACACACGTCTCCTGATTTAAACCCTTGCTACTATTTCCTTTGAAGATACTTAAAAGAGGAAGGGGGTTCCGAGCGCAAACCGCAGGGGATAGGGTACTTCTTCCCGAAGGGGTACACCGTGATACAAATGTTTGCCCCCAACGGCGCAAAGTCCCCAACCCCGAATCCCACCGGCCCAGACACTCAGCCATCCAACTCGGTGGCGCCCTATGAGGACAGCCTTCCCGGGGCTGAGAGCACCCGTCGACGTAGTCCACTGGGTCAGAGCACACAAGCCTCCCCCCACCATGTCAAGGTGGGTGGTCATTCCACGGGGGTAAATTATACCAAGCTAGTTTTTGTTATGGTTAATAATATCTTAACTTTTCCAGCAATATTTACACATTCTCTTCTACACAAGTTTAAGTACAACATCAGAATCCATTGTAGATTGGGCAAGCATCAGAACATTCTAGAAAATTTTACAATAGAAGCACCTTCAACTTCTAAACAATCCATGAGTAAACTTTTTTGGCAGTTTACATTGGTCAGAGTATAAAACGTCAATGTTGAATACTGTTCAATCATCAGTTCACCATGGAGAGAGGCAAAGAGCTGTCTCATGATCTTAAAGATATAATTATTTCTTTGCACAGTGATGGAAGATTGGTGAACAAATTGTTGTACCTTTTACCTCAGTTTCAGACGTCATTCGTAAATGGGAGCGCCTTGGACTCACCAAACCGCTGCATCGTAGTGGACAACCACGAAAGATTCCCAACTGTGTTGTCCGTAAACTCAGCAAGGAAACTAGTGCTAATCCTCAGTTGAATTCTATGGACTTAAAGCATTTTTTTGAACCAAATTGGGATCGATGTCCATCCCTCCACTGTACACATGGCACTAACAAGATTGGGCTCTTTGGACAAGTTGCAAGGAGAAAACCACTGCCCAAGAAAGCTCGCAAAGATGTTCGTTTGAAGCAGAAGTCAGGAGGAGGCATGTCAGTTATTCCTTGAACGACACCCTGATACGTCATTGCCAACTCAGCGAATACGGGTGTCGTTTATGGAATAATTGGTATGCCTCGCTTCGGTTTCTACCATCAACCTGGAGCAAAACAGTTTCCACCTTCGCTTGATCTGTATAAGCACCCATATCGTCAACATCTCGAAACCTCGTAGCACTCTCTCTTCACACGAAGGTCAAGCTGGTGACCCCGCCTCTCGGCCTAGCTTGGTGGAGGATCGAGTTGCTTTCTTGCTCCCTCCACCACGCATAGCCAGGTACACCTAGTTCATCTGGTACCATCCCGAGCCAGGCATCTAGTCTTCTCTTGAAGACTTCAACTTTGACCCCTGTCATGTTCCTGAGGCCCTTTGGAAGCTGGTTAAAAAGTCTTGGGCCCCCTGACAACAAAGCTGTTTTCCTTGGCCTTTAATTTGGGAACACTACACATTCTGCCTTTCCTATTCTCCAATGTTGTTTGGATGGTAATTGGGTTTAGTTTGAGGTTTGGTACCAGTTTTTCCATTATTTGCCAGGGAGTTCATTTTTAGCTAACGTAGTTTTTCCCAGTACTTCAGTTCTTTGCAGCCATCGATCTTGGCTGTGAAATGTCTGAATAGCTTCGTTTATTAATTTCTTCCTTCTTGTATGAGGACGTCAAGACTGAGCAGTATTCAAGTTTTGGTTTGATCAGTGTTTTGAGCAGGGGAATCATTATTGTTTTGTCCTTTCGTTTAAAGGTTCTCAGTACCTGTCCCGCGACTCTTTTTGCTTTGTTTATCGCTATCTGATTCTGTGTTTCGAATTTCGCATCATCGATCATTATAACTCCCAAATCAATCGCTTTCATGCTTCTCTGAATTTCCTGTCTGTCCGGGGCATAATATGCTCTCTGTTTAAGTTTCTCACATCTACCCTATCTCAAGAGGTGGACTTTCTCGGTGTTAAATGTCATGTTGTTCTCTTCTGACCATTTGTATATTCTGTTCGTGTCCCTCTGCAAGGCCTCCACCTCGTTTGCATCGCTGATTTTTCTGCTGATCTTTGTATCGTCTGCAAAGGATGTTACTATACTACTGCTGTTTACTTCATTGTCTATGTCTGCTAGCATGATAATGAAAAGGAGCGGGGCCAATACTATTCCTTGTGGTACCGAGCTGCGTACTTCTGATTCTGATGATGTTATACTTTGAATTTTAACGACTTGCATACGTTCTCTGAGGAAGTTGTAGATCCATTTTTCCAACTTTCCCCATTATTCCCATATGTTCCATTTTATGCGCTATTATACCATGATCACATTTGTCGAAAGCTTCAGCAAAATCCGTGTATATGACATTGTAGTTTTCATTGTTTCAAGTGCGTCTAGGATATTGTTATAGTGATCTATAAGTTGTGATAGGCATGATCTTCCAAATCGGAATCCGTGCTAATTTTCGTTGAGTCTTTCCAATGTCTGAGTGTCCCAAGACGTTCTTCACCAGGTTCCTATTATTGACGTATTGAAAAAAATCGCTTAGGGTTTTCTTTGCCGTCACGAGCTATGGAAATTTCAAAATCGCGCTTGGACTTTTTTATTACGCTTTTCGCTTCACGCCTTAGAGATATGTAGTTGTTTCGTAACCACAAATTTGTCTTTATCGCACTTATGTAGCCTATAAGCCCTATCTCTATTCTTTATAATATCCCCTACTCTAGAAGTAAACCATAAGGGCTTGTTATTTACTTTCGCACGCTTAATCTTATACGGTATACATTCTTCATTTATAGTCCTAAATACTGTTTCAAACGATTCCCACATTATTTTTGCGTTGGAGGTTCCCATTACGTTTTCCCAATTGACGTGTGACAATTCATTTCTAAATTTACAAAAGTCTGCTGCTGGAAGTCAGGAATTTTAATCGAGTTAGCTGGTTTCGAGTGACTTACCGAGAGGACAAACTCTACCATGTTGCTTAATGGTTCTATTACTTGAAGATCAGTGATAAGCCTATCATCCATAGTTATTACTAAATCTAAAATAGTGTCCAACCTCGTAGGTTCCCCAACCTTTTGAATAAGAAAGCTATCCTCGAGAAAATTAACTAAACGATTATCTTCCGCGTCTCCCTGCACTACTAGGTACCCGACTTATGAGCGCAGGACAAATGAGCGCCGAGACAATAGAGCGCAAAACAATAACCTAACCTAACTACATTATTTTTAACATCCTTAATAAATAGTTTTTTTTAACATCCTTAATAAATATTTGTTCAAGCTTGTTTCTTTCATCCAGTTTTTATTTGCTTGCGCTCTTTTGTCTCGCGCTTAATTGTCTTGGCGCTCATTTGTCCTGCGCCCAATTTTCGTGTCACGCCCTGCACTGAATCGTAATTCACGTTAGCGCAATTAAAGTCACCCATAATTAAAGCCTGCTCACTACCTGTTATTCTCTTTAGTTCACGATATAACGCTTCGGTCGTATCAGCTGTTTGACTAGGGGGCCTATATATAATGGCAACAAGAAGTTTGAAATCGTTCAGTTTAAGTTCTGCTGTAGTCGAATCTATCGGTTTTGGAATTCTGTGCTTTAGTTCTGTAGAGGACCGACAAGAAATAGACTAACAAGTAGACAGACAAATTCCTTCTTCCACGCCATCATCAAACATTCTTAAAGACACACGTGGTCAAGGAATCAGAAACAAAGAAAACGTCTGTTTCTTCCCAAAAGATCCGCGAAAGCAAGCCCTTATCAACTAAAGGACGCGGAGGCGGCGTTTCAAGAAATGCCCGCGAAAGTGCGGGTCACAGAGGCTATATAAGCTAGATTCCATTGATACTCATTCTCACTTGTCATTTTCTCGTCTTGGTCTCCACCTTCGCCAGCAGAAACTCGTCACGTCAACCGCCCTCCGGCTTCCCGCCGGAGGAGCGGCCTGCTGTTCCTTCAAGGCTTTCGATCTATCGTCAAGTAAGACCTTCCGCCGTCAGCCTGCAGAAGCACTTCTTCGAAGCCCACCGCCGTTTCGACTTCAGCCGGCTTCAGTCCCTCAAGCATCATCTCAACTTTACACGAAGCGAATCAACACTTGAGGCGACCGGCGCCCGTTGAACAAACTTCAATGGGACGGTCAGCATCACCTCGGGCCAAAGTTCTACAAGGTCAACCTTCAAGAATCTCCATCTCAAGAGGCCTAATCGACACGACCAGCGCTCGTTCAACAAGCTTCAATAGGACGGTCAACGACACCTCGAGCCTACAGTAATAGGTCCACCTTCAACACTTCTTCACCAGAGGTTTTCATCGTCCCAGTAGGCTAAGTGCATCTTTCCTAAGTAACTCTCGTGAAGCCTACATCAGCCTACCGCCGAACGGTAGGCTATACTGTACTCCCAAAGTGTTTAATTAAGCGTTCTAACTCTCGTTAAAAACGCAGTAGGCCCATTTCCTAATTCAAGTGTCATTTCCAATACCGTAATCGTGTACTGTATCATCCTGCTATTGCGTTCTTTCATGTATCCATCAATATTGTGCATCCACTTATTTATGTGATTTATTTAAGCATTTCATTATCGACGGCCGAATCCACTTACCGTGTACTAAACGCACGTGCATTCTTTATCATTACTAGGCCCATTCAATGTTCCATTTATGCGTAACGTATTCTATTCAGTGTACTAAACGCACGTGCATTTCTTTGTCATTACTAGGCCCATTCAATGTTCCATTTTGCATGCCATTAGACTAACATAAATTAATGCATTACTTGACAATTAAGCTCTTAACCATTCGTCTTATTGGCTAAGCTCCATGTCATCTTAGCATAATATAAAGGCTGTTAAATAACACTAACACTGATTCTGTTTATATAGAATTTTTTAAGTTTTTATATGCATTTGTGGGCGCTGAGTCCAAATCTGGCCTTGGTTTGTGTGTATCTTCAATGGTTTCAGAGATAATCCATTTTTCATGTTTTACCAGTATAATATTATGGGCGCAGCAATATCAGAATAATCAGGAATTGTTGAGAACAATCCGGATGTTCGTTGACAGTTTCTTGCTCTAGAAATTGCCCGAAACTTCCACTGTGCTATATAAAGAAGAGCGCAGAGTCTGAGAAGTCAGTAAGTGTGAGCACACAAAGAAAGCAGGTTGTTTGTCTGATGGTTACCAGCACTGAGGTACTGTTTCTTTGCTTCTCTGTGCTGACGATTTGAGTGTTATCGATCCTTTTTTATTGCGAACATTATTTCAGTGTTGTGAATACATCTTTTTTCTGGAATCTCTAATCTGTTGCAGATTTAATAACACTTCTCTCTATATCTGCAGGTTATGATTAATGTAGTACAGTTTGGTAAAGAGAATGGCAACTAGAGCTTGTAAACACTCGCCGGATATATTCTGCTACGTTTGTGGGTATTACATAGGCCCCAAGCAAGTATCGCACAAGATTGTGAAAGACACCAAGTTCTGGACCGCGTATCGGCTCTATTTTGGTATGCCTATGGGTGACCAAGATAAGCCCTGGGCACCCCATGTGATCTGTGGAAGCTGCCGCTCCACACTTGAAGGGTGGCTGCGGGGAGTACGCAAGGCAATGCCCTTTGCGGTACCCAGAATATGGAGAGAACCAAAGAGCCACCACGACGACTGCTACTACTGCATGGTAGATGTTTCTAAGTACAGGAAAGTTAAAGGAAGGCAGACTCTTCAGTATCCAAGCATAGCGTCGTCCATAGCTCCTGTACCACATGGCGAAGGTCTTCCAATACCACGTCCACCAGAACAGGTATCTATCCAGTACTTTACCTTCTGTATTTACAGACTGTGGGTCATTATGTGTCGATTTTTCTTAGTGCTGATGCTCTTCTACATATATAGCTATGCTTATATTTCGTTTCTTTGCTTTGCAGGTTGAAAATGAGGATGCAGCTAGCTCATCTGAGATGTCGGCTGGTGAGGACAGTCATGATGAAGAATATACAGTAACTTTCAGTACAAACCCTCACTTTCCAAATCAGAGGGAATTGGACGACTTAATTAGAGATTTGGGTCTGACGAAATCAGGGTCTGAGCTTCTGACCTCCAGACTCAAAGAGTGGAATTTGCTTGGAGAAGACTGCAAGAGCACTGTATACCGAAAGCGGCATGAAGAGTTTGCAAGGTTCTACGATGTCAATGGCTCTCTCTGTTATTGCAGCGAGGTTAATGGTCTATTCACAGCTATTGGGTTAACACATATACCCTCAGAGTGGCGCCTGTTTATTGACAGCTCAACTCGGAGTTTAAAAGCTGTTCTACTCCACAATGGGAACAAATATCCATCTATACCAGTTGCACATTCTGTTCAAATGAAAGAGGACTATGGAAATGTCAAACAACTGCTCACTCAAATCAGGTATGAACAATATAACTGGGACGTGTGTGGTGATTTCAAAATGATTGGTTTCCTGTTAGGTTTACAAGGAGGGTTTACTAAATATTCATGTTTTCTTTGCCTGTGGGATAGCAGGGCTTCAACTGAGCACTATAAAACAGTTCAGTGGCCTCCACGTGAAGGACTGCAACCAGGAAAGTACAATGTACTCAGGGAACCTCTTATGAAGCCTGACATAGTTCTGCTACCACCTCTCCATATTAAGTTGGGTCTAATTAAGCAGTTTGTAACTGCGTTAGATTTTGGAGGGGAAGTTTTCCAACAGATTTGGGTCATGTTCCCTAAATTCTGAGGCCAAAGTCAAGGCTAGCATCTTTGTAGGACCACAAGTCAAAGAACCTTGAAGCCAAGATGACTCCGATCGAAAAAGATCGGTGTGCTTTCCGTGATGTGGTTCGTGGGTTTTTAGACAACCATAAAGCACCAAACTATAAGGAGTTAGTGTCAAACTTGAGTAAGTGCTATGGCAAAATGGGGTGCCGTATGTCTTTAAAATTACACTATCTGCATTCACATCTAGACTTTTTTCGTGATAACCTGGGCGATGTGAGTGAAGAACATGGCGAAAAGATTCCATCAAGATATTCAAACGATGGAGAAAAGGTACCAGGGCCATTGGGATGCTTCCATGATGGGAGACTACGTATGGTCGCTGATCAGAAAGGATAAGAATGTTCATACGCGGAAGTCGCGTTCTTCAGTGCATTTTGAAGGAACGCACACTGCATAACGGGGCTTGTTATTCTCTTATCGGTTCTCATGATATATATTATATTCTTTGCACCATTTTGGGTTTGTCAAACAATTTTGGTTCAATAAACATTAATTTCCAATAGTGTTTTTATTTTCAGAAAATATTTGTTAGCCTTCTTTATATACTTTGCCATATGAAAAGTGTGATAACCTATATTTTTGAAACGGTTGATGATAGAGCAAAACCAATATCATTTTTGGAATCAGCGCCCCGAAATCATTAAGAAACGACAGAAAAATCACAATAAACAGAAATTTTTTTAAATTTTGTTACCCAGTGTAATTGTTATTCACAAGATTACTGTCAATCATTTGTTATTCACTGTGAACAAATAACTTATTTATTTCCTTAATTAAATACAAAACAATAAGGTGCTTTTAGAACCTTAACAATATTTGCTTGGGTGTAATCCAAGCTGGTGACCTCAAAGCAATTCGTATCACTCAGAAATATTATAGTAGGCCTACTGCATTAACCACCTTCAACCGGTGATACTGTAGGACATCATAAATTGTTAACCCAGCCTGTCATTATAACAATCAATTTGCATCAATTAATCACTAACATTAAATAATCAGCATCACCTCATTCGGCTAAAACTGGGTCCACTATAGTTCTATAGCGTTCGCAATATTATCTTTGGTATGCACCATAACACCTCGCCTACCTATTCTGTTTTTAACAAAAAGTCTATAACCTTTAACTTGATACTCCCCTACGAAGTCACGTGTTTCAGTGCTAAGCCACGATCCATTTATCACAATTAAATCATAGTCTTTGCAAGCAATTAAAGAAAAAATTCGCTTATTTTGTTTCGTAGGCGACGAGCATTTAAGGATAGAACCTTCAAATTGTTTGTTTAAATTGCGTTACCTTCGCGCGCGCAAGGGAAATTTAAGGAAATTACTCCGGGACCGTTCGAGTTACAGTCTGATCAAAAAGTCCCGGGATGGATGTATTTATTGCAAAACTAAATGTCACACATCAAATCAAATTTGTCTCCTCCTGATTGTAAACAGTGATTCCAGCGGTCCAGCCATTTCAGTGAAGCACCTGTTATATTCTTCTTTCGGAATGTTCTTCAATTCTCGTGTAACACTTTGTTCGATCTCTGGTACTCCCTGAAATCTTTTCCCCTTGAGGATATTTTTTAGCTTGGGGAACAGGAAAAAGTCACAGGGTGCCAAATCCGGCGAATATGGTGGTTGGGGAACCAGTGGAATGTTTTGCTTCGTTAAGCAAAATGCCCGGCAAAATGGGCATCGGGTTCGTGGATGTTGCATCACGACAATGCGCCCTCTCACACGGCACTCTCCATAGGGGGAAGAGTTATTTTCATGAATTCATGACAAAAGTCATTTTAGCCATTTCACGAAATGACCAAGGTGGAATTTCAGCCATTTCGCGTAATGGCTGAAGATTTTAGTAATTTTGCGAAATGACCAAGTGAAACAGTCATTTCACAAAATGACAAAGTTAGGCGCCGTGACTTTTTCCTGTTCTCCAAGCTGAAAAACACCCTCAAGTGGAAAACA
Organism: Bathynomus jamesi; assembly: GCA_023014485.1. Taxonomy (NCBI): domain Eukaryota; kingdom Metazoa; phylum Arthropoda; class Malacostraca; order Isopoda; family Cirolanidae; genus Bathynomus; species Bathynomus jamesi. Next base: position 152,188 of record JAJOZX010002288.1, read on the forward strand.
TTTCAGGAAGTACCAGAGATCGAACAGAATGCGACATGAGAATTGAAGAACATTCCGAAAGAAGAGTAAAACAAGTGCTTCAATAAATGGCTGGACCACTGGAATCACTGTTTACAATCAAATAGAGAATACTTTGAAGGAGACAAATTTGATTAGATAAGTAACATTTAGTTTTGCAATAAATATATCTGTCCCGGCACTTATATATATATATATATATATATATATATATATATATATATATATATATATATATATATATATATATATATATACCTTACCTTACAACCTTACAAAGGTTCCGCGCGATGATTTCTCATTTCGCGAAGGTCAAGCTTGTCGCCCCTCCTCCTCTCCTCTCATATATATATATATATATATATATATATATATATATATATATATATATATATATATATATATATATACACACCTTTGGTTAGCTTCCGTCGGAATTGTTCATTCTGATGAAGGTCAAGCTTATCACTCCACCTTAGACCTACAGTTTAACGTGAAATCCGAACCACCCCCACCAGCAGCCCAGCCTCTTAACCACTAGGCCACCCAAGGTACCCATTTATCTACCAAACACTTTCTTTATTGTGTGGAAGGATGAACAGCTGGGTCTTGCTGCGTGCCGACTGCCGTCACCGAGTCTCGAACCCGGGCCGATGGATTCGTAGTCAGCGACGCTAATCACTACACCACAGAGGTGTGTGTGTATATGTTTGTGTTAATATATATATATATATATATATATATATATATATATATATATTATATATATATATATATAGTATGTACCCCCTGATATATATATATAGTATGTACCCCCTGATTAAATCTTACAACTATCATACTAAGATTATTTCTGGATGGAATGATTTTATTGCCTCCCTGAAGCGGGAAACGAAAGACGCCTACAATTTGTGGTGCTTTCATGGTAGACCCAGATTAGGACCAGTATACATGAATATGTGTAGAAATAGGGGTCAGTATAATGCGGCCATAAGGCGATGTAAACAGGAAGAAGTCTATTCGAACATCAAAAGCCTGTGAAGCTCACATAAATAACGATAACAACAAATTTTGGAAATTTGTTAAGAATCAAATGGGTGTCAAAAGTGTCCTCCCTCCGACAATCGATGGGGTGTCGGGGGAAGATGAAATTGCAAAGCTGTGGAAAAACCACTACTCTAACATTCTTAACAGTGTGAGTAAGGATAACCTTAAGATAGATTACAGCGAAACGCCTGTGGGAGGGACAAGGGAAAATACTTCGATATCAGTTCCTCAAGTAAAGAGGTTAGTTAGAGTTAAAGACTGGTTCTGCGTCAGGGGTAGATGACCTATCAAATGAGCACTTAAAATATGCCAATGACGTGGTACGTCTGTATATATCATTGCTCTTATCAGCCATGCTTGCTCATCCCTGCAGAGTTCATGAGGGTATATATCTTGCCCCTGGTCAAAAATAAGTAGGAGACATTCTGTCCAGCAATAATTATAGGCCTATTGCTGTCACTTCCTGTTTCTCGGAACTACTAGAAAAACTCTCGTTGCTCCGATTAAATGATTACCTATGGACATCATCTAATCAGTTTGGTTTTAAAAGGTCCCACTCAACTGACCTGTGTATCTATGTACTTAAGGAAATAATATCTAAATACACTGACAGTAATTCAACTATTTATAGCTGTTTCCTAGATATAAGTAAGGCATATGATAGAGTGAACCACAATATTGTATTTAAAAAACTAGAAGACAGGAAGGTTCCCATGTACAATTGTACATATTAAATTTATTGAAATTTTGGTATTCCCACCAATCTTTTACCGTTAGGTGGGGCAATGTACTATCCGAATGTTTTGGCTCCTCTTGCGGGGTGAGACAAGGCTCCTTGGTCTTTCCTATGCTGTTTAATGTGTATATTGACGGATTAATTGCTTCACTTAATGAGGCAACAGTGGGATGTTGTATAGATAACAAAATGATAAATAACTTAGTTTATGCCGATGATATGGTGTTAAGTCTCTCTGTTAAAGGTCTGGATCAGCTACTAAATGTCTGCGAAGTGTATTCGCAGAAACATGATATTCTTTTTAATGTTACAAAAACTAAGGTTATGCAATTTCATCCTAAGTAATTGAGGAAGTACAAGGGTTTAAGAATTTGGGTCAAACTATTACCAGCTCCTTGAGTGATGACTCGGATATAAGAAAACAATCTCAAAGCGTTTGTGCTAAAGCGAATATGACTATAGTATAAGGCCACGCTTCTCAAACTAGGGGTCGCGTAAATATTATTGGGGGTCGCAGAAACATTTGAAAATATTATTTTTTTCATAAATATACAGTGTTAGTACCTCTTGCTTTTATGACTGAGTGAAGGGTCGCGAAAAAATTTGTCTGATCCAAAGGGGTCGCAAGTAAAAAAAGTTTGAGAAGCCCTGGTATAAGGAACTTCCGGTTCTGTACAAGTGAAGGTAAATACACACTCTTTCATACTTTCTGCAGTAATATATACGGACAGCAACTCTGGGTGAATTATAAAAAAGGTTCTGGCAGAACACTAAATTTGCTGTACAACAGATCTTCTAGACTCTTACATAAATTACCCACTGAGATGCTCAGCTTCGCAAATGTTTGCTACCTGCAATGTCTCGAGCTTCCCGGAGGTAACAAGACGTTATCAATACAGTCTAATGCAAAGAATTAAAAAATCAACCAACCCGATTATCCAAGCTATCCATGAGTCCTGCCGTTTGTCCTCTAAGCTATGGAATTCTTGGTACGAAAACGTCTGTCTGTAGCTCCACTTAACTTCGACATTATTGTATTATTTCTAATTAATTGTATAGACAATATTTTTATCGTTATTATGTAAACTGTCATTGTATTATTAATATTTTTCATATGGACAACAGTCTGCCAATAAACTAGTATATATATATATATATAATATATATATATATATATATATATATATATATACAGTATATTAGGGTGGTCCAAATCCATAGGGGGAAATTTCAAAATTGTCTTAGATAGTCTCCACAAGTGTGGGTTTTGTCCATTTAGTATCCACATGGTCTGTGCAAAATTGCAGCGTGATTGGTGAATATTTAGAGGTCGCCCCACTCTGAATATATATATTATATAATGTACTTTTTCTTCCGTAGGTCCGATGGCTCAAACTCGATCAATTCCAAAAGTTTGGCTTCTAGGGATGGCAACTGAAACTTTATCCACGTCAAGGCTCCCTACATGCCTTGACGCCCTCCTCTTGGGGCAATACCACCACATCAATCAAAAGCAAACCACCTCCGACAGTCTGAACCAGGCATGCCAGAGGGTGATTGAAGTCTGGACCCGAGCGCGGATCCCAACTCAACGGATCGACTCCTGTGTCCGTAAGCTTTCAAAGCTTTTAGACCGCTACAAAACACTCAAGAAGCACAGGACCAGGCAACGTGCCAGCGATAGAATGAATGAAGACATCTTCAAAGCGGACATCCAGGAACTGTTTGACATCGCAACCAGTGATGCCATGAGCACAATCGTCAACGTTGAGGACCGAAATTTCCTGTCCATGCAGCGCAAGGACGTCAATTCTTGCAGCATGGCTGGCATTGATAAGGAAACGACTACACAAGAGGACAGAAAGCGATCCAGAATGGAGAAGGAAGCCAAGAGGAAGGCAAGGCATGAAGCAACACAGAAAGATTTGGAAGAAGCAGGAGTGTCATCAATTGATCTTTCCTCTTCTTCTTCTTCCCTTTTTTCGCAAGACGACGACGACTATAGACCATCGGTTCCGATTCCTTCTTCGTCTGAAGCTCCGGCACCAAAGCGTCCCAAGAACAAGGTTACGAACATTTTCCAATCTCCAGAAGTCATTGGAGCAATGGATCGCACCAATCTTTCTGACCGGAATGCTGTTTTCGTAACTGGAGCTGTATTACAGGCCGCGGGGCATGATCTGTCTGGGATGACGTGCTCTCGGAGCTCTATTCATCGCTACAGAGAAAGTGGGCGAGAACAGGCAGCTCGAGAAGACCTAGAATCATTCTCTCTAGAAGACCCTGTCCTTCTCCATTGGGACGGAAAGCTTCTCCCCGGCATTGAAGGGAAGAAGACGAATGTGCATCGGATAGCAATCCTTATAACATTCAATGGACAGGAGAAGCTGCTTGGTGTCCCAAAGATGAAACAAGGAACTGGAGAAGCACAGGCCCAGGCATGCCTTCAAACTATGAAATTATGGAACGTGGAACAGCATGTGAGAGGTCTCGTCTTCGATACCACTGCGTCAAACACGGGTTTACATCGCGGAGCCTGTGTCAGGATTGAAGAAGCATTGGGTCACGAGCTAGTTTGGATCGGTTGTCGACATCATATACTTGAAGTCGTACTTGCTGATGTCTTTGCCTCAATATTTGGCTCAACAGGAAGTCCTGAAACAGGCCTTTTTAAGCGATTTCAAAAGGAATGGCCATCTCTCTCCCACGAAGCATTTGTCTCAGCATCGGACAGCTTGTTCGAGAACCCTCAACTCCAAGAGATGAGAAAAGAGATGCTCACTTACTTACCTAACGCTCTTCAGGCAAGCCAACCTCGTGACGACTACAAGGAGTTCCTTGAACTATCTTTGCTCTTCCTGGGGGGAAAGACTGGTGGTCAACTCTTTATCCGAGCTCCGGGTCCCATGCACCACGCGAGATGGATGGCGAAGGCGATTTATGCGCTCAAAATCTACCTCTTTCACTATCAATTCAAGCTCACAGCACGCGAAGAACGAAACGTGACTCAGCTGGCTTTATTTGTCAGTCTGATTTACGTCAAGTACTGGCATGAAGCGCCAATGGGGACACAAGCTCCTCTCAATGATCTCAAAATGCTGCATCTTCTGGAAAAATATCCACACGGAGGAGCTGCACAAGCGGCGAAGACAGCTCTAAGACGCCACCTGTGGTACTTGTCGGAGCATCTGATTGGACTGGCCTTCTTCGATAATAGGATCGATCCTGATACCAAAAGGAGAATGGTTCAACACCGCCAACATCCCCAAAAGAATGGCTGCCCCCGACGAATCGACATGGCGGAAGCTGGTGTTGAAAATGATGTGGCATCCTTCATCACGAAAAGGACATTGACCCTCTTTGATGCCTTGAAAGTTGGAGGTAAGGAGGAAGCGCGCCAGTTACTTCAAAAAGATCCACGGGAATGGCCAAATGACAAGAACTACAGGGAACTTAGAGATCGCGCCTTAAAGATGAAAGTCGTCAATGATGCTGCCGAGCGAGGTATTGCTCTCGCACAACGCTACAATGACACTTTGACACGAAACGAGGACCAGAAGCAGTACCTCCTACAACTCGTAGACGCCCACCGAAAACAGATACCAATACCATCCAAGGCGACTCTGATGCAGAAGAAATAATGAAGATACACCCATTATCATGTCCTATTGTCTTACTGTTTTCTTTCATATTCTTTGAGAACCAAAAAAAAATTTAGTTATTCAGTTGTCTATATATTTTCCCAAATTTTCAAAAAGGGGGCAAGTGGGGCGACCCCTAACTATTAACCAAATAACGTGAAACTTTGCACAAATACTGTCCACACCAGGAGGCATAAAACCAACCTTGTGGAGAGAACTTAGTCGATCCTTTAACTTTTTGGACCACCCTAACATATATATATATATATATATATATTACAGTCAAAGTGCATAACCAGCCATTTCGTGTAATGGCTGAAATCTTCAGCCATTACGCGAAATGGCTGAAATTCCACCTTGGTCATTTCGTACAAGATCATTTGCCCGGTTAGGTCAACTGTATGCCCTTGACAATTGGTTAGGTTAAGTTGTGTTATTTTCGTTAGTTTTAACGAAAATAACACGACTTTACCTAACCAATTGTTAAGAGCATACGGTTGACTTAACCGGGTCTTCAATGGCGGACATCGGAATAACATTGAAGGCCCGGTTAGTATTTGAAAACCTCAATGTTGAAAATTCAAATGTGTTCAAATGTGTATTTGAAATGTGTTTCTCACTTATTTGAACAGACCTGTGGATGTATGTATGTTTTCGCAGATATAGTTAGTTAAATAAAGGTTTCCAATTTTACTGTGATGTTTGTTATTTCTATGAATTCATGACAAAAGTCATTTTAGCCATTTCGCGTAATGACTAAGTGAAACAGCCATTACGCGAAATGGTTGGTTACACACTTTGACTGTAATCAAATAAATAAAAAAATTATGTATATACATATATATATATATATATATATATATATATATATATATATATATATATGCTCCTCGGTGGTGTAGTGGTTAGCGTCGCTGACTACGAATCCAACGGCCCCGGGCTCGAGACCCGACGGCAGGCGGCGCGCAGCAAAACCCAGCTGTTCATCCTTCCACACAATAAAGAAAGTGGTTGGTAGATAAATGGGTACCCTAGGTGGCCTAGTGGTTAAGACGCTGGGCTGCTGATGGGGCGTGGTTCGGATTTCACGTTAAACTATAGGTCTAAGGTGGAGTGAAAAGCTTGACCTTCGTCAGAATGAACAATTCCGGTGGAAGCTAACCAAAGGTACCAAAGGTGTATGTGTGTATATATATGTATGTGTGTATATATATATATATGTGTATATATATGTATATATATATATATATATATATCACTGCCCAACACCAATTTTGCTGATTTAATTCTAACACCTGTTTTTAGGTAACTTTGGTGTGCTGATTTAAAAAATCACCTTAGTTTTTGCCTATCACGTCAGGTTTTCGAGCAATCAAATACGGAGATATCGCATTTTGGCAGGGTTATGCCCAATTGTTTTTCTTTTCAAAAAATAAGTTTTTACATACTCAGAATCAGCATGGAAAAGTAAACAATTGTGCAGGGAGTGAACTTTAATATACAATGGTAATATTGAAACAAAGTGATTAAAAGTGTTTAAATAAGCAAAAAATTAATCCATGATCATGACGTCACGCTCACACCTGGGGAAATCACAGATACCCAAGATTTTAATATGTTGTACATGACCTTTAGATTTAATGCACAGATTTGCGTATTCCACAGATAAAATTTTAACAGCAAAACAGCTGTTAACAGGTCTCAAAAATCATCAATTTTGATAAGTGCCCTTCATGGATCACCCAAAATAGGCATATTGCATTGCACATTGCACGAAAACCTGATGTGATGGACAAAATCTAAGGTGATTTTTGAAATCAGCACATCAATATTATCCAGAAACAGGTCTTAGAATTAAATCACCAGCAAAAAAATTTTTTTTTGTTGGGCAGTGTAATAGTAAAAACGAAAGGGAAAAATTAAAAATAATCCTAGCCAACATTCAAGGCCTTAAATCAAACCATTCCCCGGACAAAATTTTATACCTGAAAGGACTCGTGCAAGAAACCAGAGCAGATTTTACATGCCTCACGGAAACCCATCTAAAGGACTGCCAGGCGAACTGTGAAAACTGAGTTCTGTATTGACAAAAACAAACAAACAAACAAACTGACAACTACGAGGAACGGTCAGAAAATAGTTTACACGGCGTAAAATTTTGTAACTAAAGGACCTACATCGATGATGTTTCTATAAAGTGAATTCGTTAATCATTGTTGGCAACACCACGTCGATTCGGCTGCCATCTACCGTACATTGGTTCAGCGTTGCCATCCAAAAATAATGAAAATCTGAAGGATGGTGTCAAAATATCTGTAGAAATCTGTAGTTTCAATAAAAATATCTGTAGACAAAATCTGTAAACTACCGTTTGATTTTATATTTTTGTAAGTAACATATACAATAATATTCAAAATTCCAAACAGAAATACAAAAATGGTCAATTAAACACAAAATTTAGTGAATGAAAGGTAGATAAACTGAATATTTTAAACCAGAATACTATTCAAGCTACGTCTCTAGGCCAGTTTAAGAATGATCTAAACAAAAAGCAGCAAATAGAAAGAACAAGTATACAGCAACAAAATAAGGATGCATATATACAAAATGGAAAAAGGAATTCAATAAAATAGATAATTTTGTGCTGTATTGGAATTATGGAATGAACATTATCATTAACAACAATAGGGCTATTTATCAGTACTGTAGATTCCACCCTTTGCTTTCTTTAGCAGTGTGTTTTGTTGATGACTTAGTAAGAACCGACGCACAGTCAGCTGAGTGTGGCGTGTTTATGTTATGTTGCCACTCTCTACTGACAGGTGGCGCACGAAAATAATTTGTTGGTTCTCATGGAGAAACTCAGTAATATTACTGTAATATCCAGTGTAGTCCGTAGTGGTTAGTAAAAAAAAACTCAATCTTAGAAATCGGCAAGTTTTGCCCATTTTGAAGGAAAATCTGAAAAGAAGCATAAAAAAAAAATCATAAATTTTAAAAATCTGTAGATTTCGCCCATTTTGGGGTAAAAATCTGAAAATCTGAAACAGCATAAAATCTGTAGATGCACAGATAAATCTGTAGAAATGGCAACACTGCATTGGTTATATGAGTCAGTTGAACATGGCGGCTCGACTGGAACGGTGCCATGCTCTACGGAGCAGTCCAGGACGTTTATGTTTAATGGCCGCTCATAAACGTTCCAGTATTGAACAATATGCAGAGTGCCTTTTTGCATGAAGTCTGCGAGCAAAACGCCTTTGTGGTCCCAAAATACAGTAACCATCACTTTGCCAGCGGACCTCACAATCTTGAATTTCTTTGGTCGTGGGGACCCAGGGTATTTCCATTCCATGCTGGAACGTTTTGTTTCCGGAGTACGGTGATGAACCCATGTCTAGTCTCCTGTGACAATGCGCTCGAGAAATTCTTGACCACTGACAGACTCGGAATATCATTGCAGAAATGACGGCACTGTTCCAGTCGAGCCCCCATGTTCAACTGACTCATATAACCAATGTACGGTAGATGCCAGTAAATTACTGGGAAAAGTTACGCGAATTAAACCTATATTCACTGGAAAGGAGAAGAGAGAGATACACCATTATTTACACTTGGAAAATAATGGAGAAACTAATCCCTAATCTTACTCTGAACCCTGTAACTCCCCAAACAGCAGTGGAAAGTAAAAAGGGAAGAATGTGTCATGTTCCCAAATTAAAGGCTAGACAGGGAACATCCTTAACCCTGAAAGAAAATGGTTTTATTGTGAGAGGACCAAGACTGTTTAATCAGTTGCCCAAAGACCTAAGGAACAAGAGTCGTGTTGCGGTGAACATCTTCAAAAGAAGATTAGACTCCTGGCTCAGAACAATCCCCGATGAGCCGGGCGTACCTGGCTATGTGAGGTGGAGACTGGAGAGTACAAGAAACCAACTCACTACTTCACCAGGCCAACTCGAGAGGAGGGGCGACAAGCTTGACCTTCGTGAAATGAGGAATTATCGCACGGAACATTTATTATTTATTTTAATACATAAATTACAACAAATGGTACATACTTAAAATGAATATCAACTTTAACTCGTAAATGCGTATCCGTGATACTGTACAGTAGTTCGTACTCCAGTATAAATACTCAAATACTTTTTTATTTCAGCCCAGAAATGGCTTCGAATCTAACAACAGAAGACCGGGTAGAACTTGTGCTCATGTACGCAAGACAGGGCGCTACACACAGAGAAGTTGCTACCGAATTCAATAGAAATCATCCTGATAAGCATCCAGTAACACATGCGACTGTTGGCAAGTTGCTTAAACGTTTCAAAGAAACAGGAAGTGTACATGATCGACAGCGTTCTGGTCGTCCAAAAACTGCAACTGATGAAAATACCTCTGCAATGGTATGTGAAACTTTAACGAATAGTCCAGTAAAGTCAACAAGAAGATTATCAAATGAAACACGCATCTCGAGAACGTCAATTCGAAGAATTATTAAAAATCATAAATTCCATCCCTAAGTGTCTCGATGTCAGAGGCCGCCAATTTGAGCATTTGTTATAATTTGTTGTTTATACTGGAGTACGAACCACTGTACAGTATCACGGATACGCATTTACGAGTTAAAGTAGATATTCATTTTAAGTATTTACCATTTGTTGTAATTTATGTATTAAAATAAATATTTTCCTATGGATCCAGACTTTCGGCCCACCCTGTATATATATATATATATATATATATATATATATATATATATATATATATATATATATAATCCACACAGACTGCATGGAACAAGGAACTCTTCTGGGAAAATTAAATCCACTATAGTCCGAATAAGTAATAGTAAATGACAAACACTATAGTTT
>JAJOZX010002288.1:165000-200000 GCA_023014485.1 Bathynomus jamesi
GCCTTCAATAAGAATGAATATATACATAAAAAATAGAATAAAAATTTTGCCACATTTCATTCTATATTAAACAACCTGTCATTTTATCCACACTTCAATAATAATTGAATTTGATTCTTACCAAATGCTTTTAACTTTCCCGTCTCAAAGTCCTCCATTAGATGTAGAAGTTTCTTTTCAGTTTGTTGCACATCAGATGCATCTGAGAAAAAGATGCGATGTTCATAAACTAAGCCTCAACCTTATAACACGGGTAAAATTTCGGAAATTAGAATCAAACAACAAATATATTTGTTGAACTTTTTAATATATGACGTGCGTTGTTTAATCGTCACTATTAATTATGGCCATAATAAAAATAATAATAATAATAATAATGACTGGCAGAGTACAATTTTTTTTATTAAAAACGAAGACATTAGAGAGAGGAACGCATTAGAATGTGTAAAATAAATTTTATCAAAAATAATAAAATTCCAACTTCATTTTGCTGACAACGCTTTAACCATATCTTTACTATTAAAAAGAGAAAAATTAGGATATTATCTGATGTTGATTTTTATCCTCATTGCAGTTCATTCTTTAAAGAATTGAAATTATTGAAGATCAAAGATGTAATCAGATTGGCACATTTTATGTTCATTTACAAATGCATGAACAAAATTATTAAAGTACAGTGGATAAATACGAGTAGGGGAACATGAGGTATAACGGAACCCTTAAACAAGATTACATTTTTAGACTTGATATCAAATATTTTTTTTAATTATTTATTGCTCTGGTGGCATTTTTAACTCTTTTTCGATCAGTGTGTGTCGTTCGATTTCGATTTTCTTTTAAGAGAAACGCGTTATGTGAATTTAAAAAAAAAAGCAATTTTTGGAAGAAAAAAAGTTGGGGGCATGACGGAATCCTGGATTCCGTTTCTCCGGAACGGTTTGCCTGATTTACTGTTGCATAAAAAAGTATTTATCAGTGATTGTTTAACTAACTGCATTGTTCAATGGCTGTTCATATTTTTAAGTGGCTTCCGTATTACAAACGTGGCAATAGATATTTAAAGAACATGAAACAGTCAAACTGACATTTTTATTGACATTTTGCAAATGAACAAGTCTTCTGAATCATCCAATCCTGAACATTGCTTGAGTGCAGTGTGACTCCTGGAATTATCATCATGTCTCCTGTCACAGGGGACGACATCATGATAATTCCAGGAGTCACACTGCACTTACGCTTGCATGCCTCAATACGCGATAATGTAAGGCTGTTAGGCATTGAATTACAAGTGAACAATGATTGCATATTAATTGTAAACTGCTATTTACCATACAACAACGGCAGTAATATAGATGAATACAGTGATTTGCTGTACAAATAACCCCAAATATTCTCACTGTATAATAATAATGGGGGACTTTAACGCGCATGTGAACTCTGAATTCTTTGTAGAACTGGGTAACATGAGCGAGTCGGCCAAATTAAGTATAAGTGATGTAGATGTATTAGGGGTAACCAGTGGTAATTTTACATACGTTAGCGATACGAGTGGTACACCAGGTGGATTGATCATTGTCTCAATAGTAATAATCTAAAGGATCGAATTGTTAGAGTTCATGTTCTGCATGATTTCCTTCTTTCTGATCATAGACCATTAGAAATATTAATTAATTTTACCAATTTATGCGCAACACGACATAACAAGAACTTAATAGGTACGAATAATCGCGTCGATTGGTCTGATGTTAATATGCAACAAAGAATAGAATACAAAGACAAAACAGGTCACCTCTTTAATAATTTAGAAATTTTGCATCTTGCTTGTAGTAATCCTTGCTCAAATGATTCTCACTGTAAACTCATAGATAGGTATTATAGTAAGGTAATATCCCTGTTAAGAGAAGCAGGAAGCCCCCTGATTAAATCTTACAACTATCGTACTAAGATTATTTCTAGATGGAATGATTTTATTGCCCCCCTGAAGAGGGAATCGAAAGACGCCTAGGATTTTTGGTGCTTTCATGGTAGACCCAGATTAGGACCAGTATACATGAATATGTGTAGAAGAAGTAGGGGTCAGTATAAGGCGGCCATAAGGCGATGTAAACAGGAAGAAAAGTCTATTCGAGCCTGTGAAGCTCACATAAATAACGATAACGACAAATTTTGGAAATTTCTTTGTGGAAGGATGAACAACTGGATTCTGCTGCGCGCCACCTGCCGTCACCCACCGGGTCTCGATCCTGGGGCCGGTGGTTTCGTAGTCAGCGACACTAACCACTACACCACCGAGGCGCAAATAATAATAATTCTATATTTATATATTAAACCATTTTATTATGTTTACTTTATTTTAAGTATTTTATCAAGTTTATAAACCCAAATTATATACCCATTTTTAAAAATTTAATTTGGCCACCAGGGACTTGAAATTTTAATTAAATTTCTCTTTGTTGTTGACATTGTTGAAACTATTTATGAAACTAAAATAAAATTATTTCATCATTTTACCGAGTAATAAAACTATTTAACATAATTTTTGCTTCTCCTTTTCAACAGCTTGTAAGCATTTTCATGGGATAAATTATTTATTTGCTTCTTTAAATTTGAAATGCGCGTTCCTTTTTAACGTTAAGCTATTTTTAATTTCAGCATTTCACCATTTAGGTTTAACAGACTTCGCCAGTCTTTTTACGTAATGGAATATTACTTGATTCTAAACGTTTAAAATAATAATAATAATAAAAAAAAAGTCCATGCACCATTAATAATTCGCTGTATGCAACATACATAACTTTTTTTTATCAATTCAGGTGTGCTGAATCCAAAAATCACATCCACCTTTTCTCATCACGTACAGTTTTCTGGCAAACACCGATCACCCATTCTGTGTGGGTGGTATATAGACATACGCTCAATTATGCAATATATGTGTACAATATATACATTAGGGTGGTTCTTATCTATAAGGTGAAAAAATTTTATTTGAATGGTTTAAGTCTGACCCTATCAAAATGTTTTATTTGGTACAAAAATACAGCGTACGAAGTTTTTTGGAAAAAATTTAATATCTGAAAGTCGTGCAAGGCCCTCAATGTTTCACTATAAGAAGCTGTGCAAGTTCTATTACGTGTCAGGATGCGGATGAGGTTTTAAACTAATTTCTACCAACTCAGAAAGGGTATTAGCCGTTTTAATATGAATAATTATGTATACACTGTGTAGAGCAGTGCTTCTCAAACTGGGGTACGGCGTACTCCCAGAGGTACGCGAAGGGATCCTGAAAATATAACCTTTTTGATTTTATATACGACTAACAAACGGCCACAAGTCACACGGTCGTAAAGAAAGTAAAACTACTCTCTCGAAAATCCAGAAAATCCCATGAAAAAATTGAAGGGGTACAGAAGAAGAAAAAGTTTGAGAACCGCTGGTGTAGAGTATACTGTGTAATGTATAAATATACTTACTACTTCAACTCAGGTGAAAAAATGTGCCAACGTACCAACGCCCGTTGTGTCAATAATTTGGTGACATTTTTTAATATAGTCATAGTTTTTAATTACAAAATTAAATTTTTCAAATACCAATAAAATTAATTTGTCATTATGAATTTTATTTTAATGTTAAATTTAGCAACACTGTCTTTGACTGCCTACTGTGACACAGTTGGTGACACGTTTGCAAAAATTGGCAGGCGTTGCCAATTACACTGGGTAACAAAATTTGAAAAATTTTGTTTATTGTGATTTTTCTGTCGTTTCTTAATGATTTCGGGGAGCTGATTCCAAAAATGATATTGGTTTTGCTCTATCATCAACCGCTTCAAAAATTTAGGTTATCACACTTTTCATATGGCAAAGTAAAGGGTGATCCAGAGAAATGGGACCCAAAAGAAACCCCTGTAACTCTTAAAGTATAAGTCCTTTTATAAAATCATACGCATCATTCGAAAGAGGATAGTTACAAGTTTGTACAGGATTGTATAGGTTTTGACAATACAAGACAAGATAAGATACAAAACAAAATAAAAGTGTTAGTTAAAACTAACCCTTCAAGATGACTGCATGAACTGTGGAACAGCTGCGTTTCATAACTGAGCAATATTATGAGCATGGAAGAAGTGTAGTTTCAGCTCAAAGATCTTTCAAGACAAATTTTCAGATGTCAAAATCACCTAAGAAAGTAATCCGTCGGTGTCAGAAATTTTTCCCTAACTGGCAGCATTGGAAAAAGAAAACCAACTGGAAGAGTGCGCACAGCAAGGATAGACGAGATCATTAACAGAACTCATGAAATTGTACAGGATAATCCTAACATAAGCATCAGACGTGCTTCTCAGCTGTTAGGAGTTGGATATGGAACAACACACCGTATATTCAAGCAAAATTTAATGCTCTTTCCATATAAAATTCAAACAGTGCAACAACTAAACGATGGAGATTTCGCACGAAGACGACAATTCTGTCAATGGATGCAACAGAAGGTAAATGACACCACCAATTTTCTAGCAACTTTGATTATGTCAGACGAAGCCCATTTTCACTTGAATGGAACTGTAAACAAACAAAATTGTCGTTTCTGGGCAACAGAAAATCCATTGAATATTACCGAAGTCCCGTTGCATAGTCAGCGTGTAACTGTTTGGTGTGGTCTTACTGCATCTCAGATCATGGGGCCGTACTTTTTCGAGGATTCCACCGGAAACACGGTCACTGTAAATGGTGATCGCTACGAAAAAATGTTGACCGATTTCCTTATTCCTAAATTAAGAGATCTTTGTCTAGAAAACCACTGGTTCCAACAAGACGGAGCTACCTGCCATACCACGAGGAACTGCATGGCAGTTTTGCGTCAAACGTTTCCAGGCGAGTTAATCTCAAGATTTGGAGACGTTGAATGGCCCGCAAGGTCTCCGGATTTTTCTCCCTTAGATTATTATCTCTGGGGATATTTAAAGAGTAGGATCTACAGAAATAACCCAACGACCTTGCAAGAATTGAAGGCCGCCATCACAAATGAGATACAGGCCATACCACGACACACTCTTGCAAAAGTGATGCAGAACTTACAAGCGAGAACACTGGAATGCTTGGCAACTAATGGAGCACATTTGAAAGGAGTCATTTTTAAAAAATAAATATTTCATAATAAACTTGTAACTCTACTCTTTCGAATGATATATAGTTTTTATGAAAGGAATTAAATATTAAGAATATTTGGCTTTTTTTTATGGGTCCCATTTATCTGGATCACCCAGTATATAAAGAAGGTTAACAAATATTTTCTGAAAATAAAAACACTTGGAAATTAATGTTCATTGAGCCAAAATTGTTTGACAAACCTAAAATGGTGCAAAGAATATAATATATATCATGAGGAGAACCGATAAGAGAATAACAAGTCTCGTTATGCAGTGTGCGTTCCTTCAAAATGCACTGAAGAACGCGACTTCCGCGTATGAACATTCTTATCCTTTCTGATCAGCGACCATACGTAGTCTCCCATCATGGAAGCATCCCAATGGCCCTGGTACCTTTTCTCCATCGTTTGAATATCTTGATGGAATCTTTCGCCATGCTCTTCACTCACATCGCCCAGGTTATCACGAAAAAAGTCTAGATGTGAATGCAGATAGTGTAATTTTAAAGACATACGGCACCCCATTTTGCCATAGCATTTAATCAAGTTTGACACTAACTCCATATAGTTTGGTGCTTTATGGTTGCCTAAAAACCCACGAACCACATCACGGAAAGCACACGAAGCCTCTTTTTCGATCGGAGTCATCTTGGCTTCAAGGTTCTTTGAATTCAACAGCGCCTTGACTTGTGGTCCTACAAAGATGCCAGCCTTGACTTTGGCCTCAGAGAGTTTAGGGAACATGACCCGAATCTGTTGGAAAACTTCCCCTCCAAAATCTAACGCAGTTACAAACTGCTTAATTAGACCCAACTTAATCTGGAGAGGTGGTAGCAGAACTATGTCAGGCTTCACAAGAGGTTCCCTGAGTACACTGTACTTTCCTGGTTGCAGTCCTTCACGTGGAGGCCACTGAACTGTTTTATAGTGCTCAGTTGAAGCCCTGCTATCCCACAGGCAAAGAAAACATGAATATTTAGTAAACCCTCCTTGTAAACCTAACAGGAAACCAATCATTTTGAAATCACCACACATGTCCCAGTTATATTGTTCATACCTGATTTGAGTGAGCAGTTGTTTGACATTTTCATAGTCCTCTTTCATTTGAACAGAATGTGCAACTGGTATAGATGGATACTTGTTCCCATTGTGGAGTAGAACAGCTTTTAAACTCCGAGTTGAACTGTCATTAAACAGGCGCCACTCTGAGGGTATATGTGTTAACCCAATAGCTGTGAATAGACCAATAACCTCGCTGCAATAACAGAGAGCCATCGACATCGTAGAACCTTGCAAACTCTTCATGCCGCTTTCGGTATACAGTGCTCTTGCAGTCTTCTCCAAGCAAATTCCACTCTTTGAGTCTGGAGGTCAGAAGCTCAGACCCTGTTTCGTCAGACCCAAATCTCTAATTAAGTCATCCAATTCCCTCTGATTTGGAAAGTGAGGGTTTGTACCGAGTTACTGTATATTCTTCATCATGACTGTCCTCACCAGCCGACATCTCAGATGAGCTAGCTGCATCCTCATTTTCAACCTGCACTAAGAAAAATCGACACATAATGACCCACAGTCTGTAAATACAGAAGGTAAAGTCATGGATAGATACCTGTTCTGGTGGATGTGGTATTGGAAGACCTTCGCCATGTGGTACAGGAGCTATGGCGTCACGACGCTATGCTTGGATACTGAAGAGTCCGCCTTCCTTTAACTTTCCTGTACTTAGAAACATCTACCATGCAGTAGTAGCAATTGTCGTGGTGGCTCTTTGGTTCTCTCCATATTCTGGGTACCGCAAAGGGCATTGCCTTGCGTACTCCCCGCAGCCACCCTTCAAGTGTGGAGCGGCAGCTTCCACAGACCACATGGGGTGCCCAGGGCTTATCTTGGTCACCCATAGGCATACCAAAATAGAGCCGATACGCGATCCAGAACTTGGTGCCTTACGCGATCCAGAACTTGGTGCCTTTCACAATCTTGCTTGGGGCCTATGTAATACCCACAAACGTAGCAGAATATATCCGGCGAGTGTTTACAAGCTCTAGTTGCCACTCTCTTTACCAAACTGTACTACATTAATCATAACCTGCAGATATAGAGAGAAGAGTTATTAAATCTGCAACAGATTAGAGATTCCAGAAAAAAGATGTATTCACAACACTGAAATAATGTTCGCAATAAAAAAGGATCGATAACACTCAAATCGTCAGCACAGAGAAGCACAGAAACACAGTACCTCAGTGCTGGTAACCATCAGACAAACAACCTGCTTTCTTTGTGTGCTCACACTTACTAACTTCTCAGACTGTGCGCTCTTCTTTATATAGCACAGTGGAAGTTTCGGGCAATTTCTAGAGCAAGAAACTGTCAACGAACATCCGGATTGTTCTCAACAATTCCTGATTATTCTGATATTGCTGCACCCATAACAACATTATACTGGTAAAACATGAAAAATGGATTATCTCTGAAACCATTGATGATACACACAAACCAAGGCCAGATTTGGACTCAGCGCCCACAAATGCATATAAAAAGAAAAAATTCTATATAAACAGAATCAGTGTTACACAGTGCTATCAATGACAATGGTAACAGATAGTGACATGCGTTGCCAAACTGTTTTTGTTGCGCGTTTTATTTGTCTATAAATTTTTACTGTCTTTAGCATTAGTGATAGTGTGCCTACTGCTGGTAATGTTTACACATACTACTTTGGTTTATTTTGGGTTATTTAACTTGTTTTCAACTCTTTTCAGGTGTTAATTTTCAGTTTTTAATACTGCTAAAAAACCTGTTTAATAAAAAGTGCTTATGATGGCGACGCGGTCAAAGACGAAAGTTTATTTTAGACCGGTACGAGCAAGATATCAAGGGGTCCAAGCTGCCGTCCAATCGACAGGCACTGGCGTACTTCCTCTACTTACATATGGAGCAGAAGGAGACAGCACGCGAGGCGGCTTCATCGACGATCGAGAAGATCCATGAGTTTTGGAATCGTGCGCGAATCCCAGTCCAGCACAAGCAGGATGCGGTAAAAAAGCTGTAGAAGCTCTTCGCTCGGTGGCAGGTGTTAAAGAAGAGTGCCTACCGTAAGATGGCGACGCAGGCAAAGAATGAGAGCGACTTTAAGGATTGCTTAGAAGATCTCTTCGACATCGCCCACGCCAATGCTCTCAACACCATTAAACTCGACGAGGACAAGCAATTCCTCCTCGCCCAACGTGAGAAGGGCCGTCGTGGAACGATGTCCTCTGTTGACAAGGTACTCTAACGGAGAGAGAAAAAGAAGCAAGAGCAAATAGCCAATGAACAGAAACGAAGGCGGAGGGAGGAAGTAAGCATAGATCGATTGCAATCGACCCTCACACTCGAGAGCTGCAGCGACTCCACTTCTGCTCCTGAGGATTGACATCGATCCAGTTCCTGGACATGGCTTCCAGACTACTACTCCCAAGCGCGATCAAAAGGAAATCCTTACAGCGGCTCTCTCAGCAACGCTGGACCGAAGCAAAGTGTCCGATCGAGCAGCAATGATTATTCTTGCGGAGACAGCTAAGAGTCTCGGTCACGACATCACTGCCCTCACAGTGAATCGGAGCAGCATCCGGAGGTAACGACGGAAGAAACGGGAGGAATCCACTACCAGTATACTAGAGACTTTCAAGCCGGACATCCCCCTAACTGTCCATTGGCATGGCAAGCTCCTGCCCGACCTCATCGGTAAGAAGATGATTGATCGCCTTCCCGTTATCGTGTCTGGAGATGGCGTCTCCCGGCTTCTCGCTATTCCCAAACTCCCCTCAGGCACTGGACGGGCGCAAGCTCAAGCTGTCCACGAAGCTTTGAAACAGTGGGCTATTGAAGACAAGGTACGAGCAATGTTTTTCGACACCACTAGCTCCAACACTGGTCGCACCACAGGAGAGTGCGTCATCCTGCAACAATTGCTAGGGCGCAATGATGTTCACCTTGCCTGTCGACACCACATTCTGGAATTGGTGGCAGCGGCAGCCTTCAAAGAGTGCATGGGTTCCTCCTCAGCACTGGAAATACTCCTCTTCAGGCGCTTCGAAACACATTGGGAGCAAATCCATCAGGGGCGGTTTGAAGACTCCAACACAGACGAGGTTGTCGCCGCTGCCATCGCTGACAAGGAAGAGCGCCTATCTTTCTTCAGGGCCGCGTTGTTGGAGCAACAGCCTCGAAAAGACTACAGGGAACTTCTCGAGCTGGCCTCGCTGTTCTTTGGCACTCCACCTCCTCGTGGCACACGCTTCTTAGCTCCTGGAGCTCTGACTACCAGAGTATATCCGGTGGATGACAAAGGCTATTGATGCTATTAAGGTTTGGATGTTTCGTTCACAGTTCACCCTAACGAAGCGAGAAGGGGTCTTCGTGATTTTTGCACATTCGTTGTGCGAGTGTATGTGAAGGCCTGGATCACTTCCCCTCTTGCCGTCACCGCCCCACAGAACGACCTACGTTTCCTCCAATCCTTAGTCAAATACGCACGCGTCAACTCAGGCATCACCAAGGTGATTTCTAAGAAGACGGCCGCTCACGTCTGGTACTTGACTGAGGAATTGGTGGGTCTTTCCCTGTTTGACGATGATGTCACTCCTGACATCAAAGACAACATGGTCGAGGAGGCTATGTCAAGAGTGGACGGGAACGAGTATCCTCCTAAGCGAGCCCCGGTAGACCTGTACGTCTTGGAAGGAAAAAATGTCGCCGACGTTGTCACCAAGAAGACGAAGTCACTCTTCATACTCTCAGCATCCCGGATGGATTCCTGAAGATTCCTGCAGCGAGATGGACCAGTGACAGCGAGCGTGGAGTTACTCTCATCCAGGACTTCTCCGGGCGTCTTACTGAGGATGAGGAACAACTCCAGTTTATCCTCCAGGTGGTTGCGGAACATCGCAAGCGTGTGCGGTGGGCCGTCAAGCAGACCTTAACAGGGCGACAGTGAGTGGCTGGTCACCATGAGACCCCCGTTTTAAACGGATAATACCAATTTTTAATGGGGGGGTGGGAACACTGGCTGAGGGCCCACGACTTTGTCAATACAGTTGAAGGTAATAGTTCATTAAACTCCATATAGTAAAACTTTGAGGACCTTGCGCGACCTCTAAATATTAAAATTTTCCCCCAAAGATTTCTACACTGATCAATTATGATTGATCTATTATGTATCAATTAAGTATCAAAGATGAATTTACTTGGAAATGTATTGTCTTTGTATTTCTTATAATTTTGTACTCTTGGAAATTTAGTTAATACATACTATGAATATATCTGACTTATATTTTGTGAAAAACCCTGACGTGATACATAAAAATGGTTGTGAAATTTGAAAAGAGCATGGCAAAATTGTATAAGATCACGTAATAGAAATAAAACATCTCGTACTTTAGTTTGAAATGCAGACTCGTGTAATCATCGCACGATAGAGCTTCATCCAAATTATGGGTCGAAAGTTAGTTTCATGTCAAGAAATTTAGCTCTTTTAAAATCCAAAATGTATTCCAGGCTCTCCGAATTATGAAAATTAAATTTAATTTCAAATGTTATTTGGTGATGATGTCTCCTACAGCGATATTATCAATTAAGTCTAGGTCTGTGTTTGAAACTAAACCTAGAATATTGCGTTCTCCAATGGGTTCCTTGACCATTTGAAAAAGTGAACTTCGAGCGAACCCTCGTACAGTCGACGACCAGAATTAGACTGTAAAGGACCACCTCAATGCCTGCAAGGTAAATTAAGATCTCCCATAATTATCGCATCATGTTCGCTACTTACATCAAAAATTAGTTCCTGAAGTCTATTATCACCATCAACAGTCCGAGAGGATCACCATCAACAGTCCGAGAGGAAGGCCTATATACTAAACGTATAATTAATTCTTTCGTGAGTTGTCTTCAATTTCAACAAATGTTGCATTTATATTATGAATTTTTCCAATGTTTTTTAATTATGGGCTTTAAGTGTGACCGAACGTATAGTACTGTACCGCCACTCCTCCTTTCTATTCTATCATTGTTAAATATCTCGTAACCAGGAATATGATATTCTCCGAGAAAATCTCTACTCTCTGTATTTAACTAGGATTCAGTAATTGCTACAACCTCAAATTTTTAATAGTTCATCAAATTTAAATCTTAAACTTCGCGCATTCATATAAAATACATTTATAAATTTTTGAGTACCGCAGTAGAAGCTCGAGGTTCTTCGTAGAGAGAGTCATTCGCTGTAAGAAAAATTTGTTAGGCTGGTCGCTTGCGTAAGAGTTACGCCGTTTCTTTTGCCTGAAAAGCCATCGCAGAACTATGCAATAGTCTACCAAAACGAGCTGCTCCCACGCCATTCAGGTGAAGACGATCACGCAAAAAAAAGCCTTTTATTAAAAGAAATGACTCCACAAATCGACAAATTCAACATTATGTTGTTGGCAAAGGGATCTAAGAATACTATTCATGTAGGTAGCTCTGCTGAAAAAGTTGTCGGATCCTACTTTCTCTGGAGAATTCCTGAAAAAATTAATTAATTAGTCCTATCCTTCAGAGTTCGCATCAGCCGCTTGTATTTCTCTATTAACTCCTTTGACCTGGAAATATTAACATCGTTAGTCCCAACATGTACCATAAATGTATTTTCATCAGCACCTTTACGAAACTCGTCTATGGAGTCCATGAAGTCAACAACACGGGCTCCAGGATAGTAGCACGTCCTTCTCCGAGTTGGGTTCCTGCCGCATAACTCCTGAAATTGCCAACTAACCTAATTTCCTGCGTGTCATTCTGCTCTGGCTCTAAGGCAAAAAATCTATTAGTTGTAATTACTCTTAAGCATGGTTTATGCTGACTAGGTCGGGCCCCATTTCGAACTGGCTCAAACGGTCGATACCCCGAAGGGGGCGGGAATTACTTTTTCTGTTCTTTAAAATTGTGTATAAAAAAGTTGATCTCTGTGAGAGAATTTTCTCCAAAGTTTTATGTTAAGCCTAAAACAGCTTAAAACTTCAAATTCCAATGAAAGCTGTTCTTCAGAAATTAAAAAAACAAAATCTGAGAGAGGTATAAAGATGAATTTTGTATCATATACAGAAAAAAATTATTTCCTACAGACTAATATAAAATTCAAAGTCCTCCGTTGAGTATTTCATATTCTATAAGAATTTAAATTTTTTGTTTTAAGCCTTTACTATCAATAGTAGCAAAGTTTTGAGATGAGAGTATTAGCTTGTGTCTCAAGAATTTTTTCACTTCTATCACTTTCGTTCACTCGTACAATATTTTTGAAGTTGATACACTGACCTACAATCAAAAGTGGTGGGAATCATCAGCAGGTTCAGATAAATTCCAGAGATCTATATAGTAGCAATATTTTCAGCAAGTTTCATTAGAATCCTGTGACAAGTAAAGGCTGTAGCATATTTATCACTAATATTGATAATACTAATTTGAGCAAAAAAAATTAGATTTCTGCAGTAAACAAAAGATAAAAATTTACAAAAGTAGTGTTTGATTATTTTACACAAATTTAAATAAAATGATCAATTGCATACTTTGTAGAAAATAAACAATGGTTAATGAATCTTTTTTAGGATAAATTACATAACTATGAAGTGATATGTTATCTTTTAATTAATCTGAGAGAACAGTAAAGGCTGAAGTTTAAGAGCCAAATTAAATACAAATAGTCCATCTAACATTTGTATGTTCTGAATTAAAATTATTGTAATGATGGCAATATGTATCCATCTATAATATATTTTATCTATAAATAGTTCTCATTCAGTCATTCCATGTTTGTCATTCTTACACTAAATTAACCCTTTCATACCGTATGGCAACGTATGTGAACGTTAACCCGCATGGTATCTTTGCCACTATGTAGTAGTAATTTAAATGGGGACGGTTTTTCAAACTTTTAAGTATACTTCGGGCATGAAAGGGTTAAAAGCAAACTAACTGATAGAAGCTCATCTAATTTACGAGGTTATTGAACTTCAAATAAACAAGCTAAATTTATATCAAATTCGTGTCCTCAACCCGACGTGGAAACTACATGAAATCCAACTTCAGTGAGCCGAGTCCGATTGATGAAACTATTAAGAATGCTTTAAAATCAAGTGAAACTTAAGATCATGAAAATTTAAATTTTTATTTCATTTGTCTAAATTGCAATGCAATAAATATATTTGAGAGTATTTGATGCATATACTAATACTCGTATTTTGAAGAAATAAAAATAATGGATATTATTATTAAGACAAATGACTTATACGGAGGAAATAAACTCCGAGAAATGTCGAATAATGCCGAAGCTTTACCCTTTTCAAATCGGCATCCAGCCATTCACTCTTCGTTTTCATTACAATGAGGATAAAAACTATTCCTATACATTTCATAAGTGTCATTTTTTTACCATAAAGGATACTGAATGCAGAATTGTCACACAAAATGACATTTTAGTAACAATACCTTGGTTACTATGGAAAAAATATACACGCTTACAACATTGTATCGTATGTGGTACCTTTACTTCTTAATTAAATATAAATTATTAATTAATTGAGTTAAATATCTATACAAAATTGCCTCAGGATTGGCGACATAGCCTATTGGGAATGAAAATAATTGCCATACATACATAGAACCCATATGTAGGCATCGGGCCTGCATAACAACAAGAAAACCAAATTTATTATTTCGTGTTTAACATTTTCCATTGCTGACTCTTGAAAATTACTTCGAGAGAAGAGTCAACGAACTTTGCAAATTCGGCAAATACTAAAATACGAAGATTATATTATACTGGCGGCACTCTGAGCTGCTGATATTACAGCGATGCTTTAAGCAAGGAAGATGTACTTTATCTTCCAATAAGTTCTGAGTGAAATCCTCATAATATAAAACCTAATAACTATAAAAAGGATAGGCCTATTCCTTCAGGTATTTAAATACAGTGACTGTTTATATTAATTACATCAAAGCAACTCGTTGTGTAACTCCATCGTACCGCGGCCCTACATCGAAACAGAAGCGAGGCCCAACGAAATAATAAGGTAAGGCAATTCCTTTCTTTACCATTAGGCAGCGCAAATACCGAAGGCAATTAAACATAGAGAGGTCCTTTGAAGACCTACATATACATAACTCTAACGAAAAAACGTAGAGTTTTGTCATTACTCTCCAACGGTGGTCAAACCTCGGCTCGCGACTCTCGAGACAATTTTGGTTTTTATTGTATTTATCAAAAGCCAAAATTCATAATACAAATATAATTTTTTTTTCACATAAAAAAAAAATGAAAAAAAAAAACAAGAAACAATTGAATTGACAGTAAAATGCGTCATGCGTACGACAATTTATTTTGCGTGACA
The DNA here is from genome assembly GCA_023014485.1 of Bathynomus jamesi. Taxonomy (NCBI): domain Eukaryota; kingdom Metazoa; phylum Arthropoda; class Malacostraca; order Isopoda; family Cirolanidae; genus Bathynomus; species Bathynomus jamesi. Next base: position 179,535 of record JAJOZX010002288.1, read on the forward strand.
GGCAGTAAGCGGGATAATTACGTAATTAACACCAATCGCCACTCACCAGTGTCCAGTACCGCTCGAGCTACCCTGCGGGCCGCGTGTAGTAACGAGTGAGTGTTTTAAAATTGGCTTCTTAGATCAAATAGTGGCTATTTTTCTCAGCTATACAAGTGAAAGTTATACAACCCCTTAGTTCATTAAAATGACTGAGCAGACAAAGTGTAAGAAACGGAAATATGAAGAAGAGAATAGAGTTTTCAAACAGGATTGGGAGGAGAGCTTTGCCTTTACTGTTAAGAGTGGGAAACCTGTGTGTCTTATCTGCCACATGGCACTCAATCACTTTAAAGCCAGTAACTTAAAGCGTCATCATGAAACTAACCATAAAAATTTTATTACGGAATTTCCTCCCAAATCAGAATTGCGGAAGACTAAGTTAACAATGTTGAAATCTAGCTTAGTTGCCCAACAAACTGTACTTTCATCATTGTGTAAGACAGCTGACTTAACTACTGGAGCTAGTTTTGTTATGACATGGAATACTGCTCGTGCTCAACTTCCCTACAGTAATGGAGAATTTGTGAAGAAGAATATTGCCGATGTTACTTCAATTCTCGCTCCAGATAACACAAAGCTTCGAGAACAAATAAGTATTTCTATTTCCCGCCACACTACAGAGAGACGTATTTCCCATATCAGTGCTGAAATTACATGCTCGTTGCTAAATTACATGCTCGTTGCTGAGTGATTTGAAGAATTCTGTTGCATTCAGTTTGGCCCTCGATGAATCCACAGATATTAAAGATAACCCTCAACTGGCGATATTTGTTTATGTTACTGGCGATGGAAATGTGAAAGAAGAACTCTTGGACTTAATGACCCTAAGAGAAACCACCAGAGGGGTTGACATAAATAACGCACTTAACGAGGCATTATCAAATGCTCAAGTACCATTGAATAAACTTGTCAGTGTTGCAACAGATGGAGCACCAGCTATGGTAGGACAAAATGTAGGCCCACTTCGGCTCTTGACACGCGATCCCAAGTATCCTGTGTGTCTCTTTATTCACTGTATCATTCACCGTGGTCATTTGGTAAGCACTAAGTACTTTAGGTATGACGGTGTTATGAAATGTGTTCTAGAAATTGTGAATTTCATTCAAATGCAAAAACGCACCGAGCGTTTAGAAATTTTATCGAGGAGCTGGATCTTCAAGATAAGCCAGATGACCTTTCATTCTACTGTATTGTAAGGTGGTTATCAACTAGTAATCTCCTGAATAGGTTTGTTGCACTATTGGAGCCTATCACTGATTTCTTGAAAGAAAAGGGAAAGTCATACCCACAACTAGAAGATCACTAATGGGAGCACGATCTGATGTTTTTTACTGATGTAATACACCTTCAAAATCTAAATATGGCACTTCAGGGAAAGGATAAGGTCATTTCTGACCTTACACAGACAGTTTTCAGTTTCCAGAATAAAATAAAGCTCTTCCAAAAAGATCTAGTAACAAAAAAATTTGACCACTTTCCCCGCCTGAAAAACCGAGCAAACACTTTTCCTGATATTGAAATAAAAGATAGTAAATTGGATGAATACAAAGGTAAATTAGAAGGACTAAGTGATGATTTTCAGTTCAGGTTTGATGAACTAAAGCTAAAACCATGCTTCGAATTTCTTGTAAATCCCTTCCTGATTGATGTCGTCAACGATGGCTGTCCTGTTACCACACCTTTTGTTACGGAAGCTGCTTCAATACAAACAGAACTTTTGGAGCTATAGGAGGACGTGCGTTTAAAGTTGATACATAAAAGCTTATCTGCAGTTGAGTTTTGGAAGCAAGTACCAGAGACAAAGTATCCTCACCTCAGAAAAACCAGTTTCCGACTTATCTCAGTTTTTGGGACAACTTAATGCTGTGAAGCACTCTTCTCGGTAATGAAGTTTGTAAAGTCAAAACATCGTGCTGTCCTCACTAACGAACACCTGACTGAGCTTCTTCATACCGTCTTAACATCACATCAGCCAGACTTTAAAGCATTAACAACCAAAATGAAGACCCAAACTAAGCCTTCTACAAGCAGTAATTAAACAATTTAATTATGTGAGTATAACTATATGTTTTTAATAATTAAATTCTTTTTAAAATATTTTGCGGCTCTCGTACATCTGAAAAACGTCGTATGTGGCTCTTGGGTCCAGGAAACGGCCGCCCATGCAGTCTATACAATAACTACATGATAATTTCCAATCGGCGAAGGTTGAAGCCAATTTCAACCATAAGCCTCTATAATTTTTTCAAATGGTGGCCCGTGTAACTGGGGAACCGATCCCTTTACCTTTACATTAACCGAAAACAAAGCCTTGTTCATTTAACAAGTTTAACTCATTTTAGGTCCGATAAAAATAGGCCAATTTCAACCTAAGCCTATTTAGTAGGCCCAGTTTACCTTTATTAATAGGCCTAATATACTCGTACAATTAAGGCCTACTTCAAACACTACAATTTGCAATTTAAATATACAAGAAGCCTACCTCACAAAGTAGGCCCTACTCTTTACACTCAAGGCCTATCCTAACTAAAAACATTGTAAATTTTTAATTCAACCTGTGGTGTAGGTTATAAAATTTATTTCAGCAATTTAACTTACTCATAAGACTCATTAACATTGCAAAATTAAACTCAGAACTGTAACATCACAAAATTAAACAAAGAACTTTAACATTCCAAAGACCTAAAGCAATTGCACGAATTCAAACCTACACCCACCTAACACACACATTCTAAGTCCTATTTGACATATAGGCGCAACCTATTCTAAGTCCTATTTGACATACAGGCGCAACCTATTCTAAGTCCTATTTCACATATAGGCATAAAACAGAAGGCTTGATATAAGGGTCTCAAATGCAACATTTGAGGATCTTTACTCAGCCAAATTGGTTAACCTAACACAAAACTCAAAAATAAAACTCTACAACGAAATATACATTTACACACATACAGACAGTATATAAATATATACATACAACTCCAAGCATCCAATTCTTCTTTTAAAGAAGAATCACACAACAGATTTCATCAACAGACACATACATTCCTTGCAAACAGATTGGATTCCTTCAAAACCCCAAACCTTCCAGACCTACATGTAGGACACACAACATTTACTCAATCATAACTATGGGTATTGACTTCACTGGAGTGGTGAATCCAAGTTTTGAAGACCAACTGGATTCAGAGGAATGCAAAAACACACACACACACACACACATTGTACTCTTTCCATGTGTCAAACACAACCTGTCTGAACATAACCAAGGATCGGAGAGTAAAGGCTTTTATTGCTGTGCTCTGATTCTGTACACATAATTTTGTGCCAAAAATTATATGGTTAGACAGTGGCACATACAAACCCAAACTACTCTAAAGGATTTTATGGCCTACTTTGGCCATAGCCCAAACTACTATTTCAAGGGATTATGGCCTACCTTGGCTATAGCCCAAATTATTCAACAAGGGGTTGATGGCCTACTTTGGCCATAGCCCAACCTATTCAACAAGGGGTTGATGGCCTACCTTGGCCATAGCCCAACCTATTCAACAAGGGGTTGATGGCCTACCTTGGCCATAGCCCAACCTATTCAACAAGGGGTTGATGGCCTACCTTGGCCACAGCCCAACCTATTCAACAAGGGGCTGATGGCCTACCTTGGCCATAGCCCAACCTATTCAACAAGGGGCTGATGGCCTACCTTGGCCATAGCCCAATCTATTCAACAAGGGGCTGATGGCCTCCCTTGGCCATAGCCAAAACTATTCATCAAGGCTCTTATGGCCTATCTTGGCCATAGGGCAAACTATTACAAGGGTCTTGTGGCCTCCCTTAGCCCAGAGACCAAACAACACAAAAACAGTACAGGATTCAAAGCCCCAAGCCCTCCAGATCTACCTGTGGAGGAGTAACATTTACTCTACTAAAACTACGGGTATTAACTAGTCTGAAGTGGTAGGTGGTTTGAATAGAGTACAAACTCTTTTAACCAAACAACACAACATGGAAGTACAGTACATTTCAATTAACTCACCAACGTAGAAGTCACTTCAAAACATAAATCGATAAAACAAAACAAATCATCATAAAACTCCAAAACAACATTAGTAAACCAGCATTTAAAAACTGGTGACCTATATAAAACTTACCCAAATAATGAGCAAAATTAAAATGCTTAATAACTTTACTTTAATTCCATAAATTTCCTATACGCAAGGGGAGTCAAACTGATTGACATAACTAACTAAACTTGAAGAGCTAGCCTCTTGAACTTTTATATTTAAATAGGTCTTGAGTAACCTTTCTCTTCCTAAATTCCTACTTCATTCATTTTAATCCATTTCACATGGTTTAAAACACACTGTTTGTAAAAAAATTTAATCTACAGGGTGTCCCAAAAGTCCCTATCTATTTTGTTGAAATAGGCTGAATTTCAAATGAATGTTTTAATGACATGATTGCATGCACCTTTCTAGACAAATACATGCATTAGATTTCTATTTTAATTATTTTTAAATTTTTAATTAATTTTTTCAGATCCATATCATTGGTGATGGATGTGCATGAACGCGTTATGATAGTAACGTCGCATCAGAGGAATGAAATGTTGTGAAATTAGAGACCGATTCTCAAGAAGGTTTCATAGGCCTGGACCGTCAGATAAAGCAATTCGTGAATTGGTGAACAAATTCTAAAGGGCTGGATCTGTGCATGATGAAGGAAGAAGTGGACGCCCAAGAACAGTACAACAAAACATTGAATCTGTTCGCATAATGTTCGAAGACGATCAAAGAATGTCAGTTCGCCAAGCATCCCACAGATTGACCATACCCAAAACAACTGTTCACAGAATCTTGCGTTCGACGCTGAAGAAGTGTTATCACATTCAGCTGTTACACAGCTTACACGAGGAAGATTTTCCAAAAAGAGCAGCAATGTGTGCGGAACTGGTCGAACAAATCCAAAATAACAATTTAATGGACCACATTTTGTTTAGCGATGAGGCGACTTTTCACACCTGTGGTAAAATCAATTGACATAATTGTCGCATCTGGGCTAATGAAAAAGCCAACTGAGTTCACTGAATGGGAAAGAAACTCACCTGAAGTCAACGTGTGGCTTGGAATGACGAAGTCTAAGATTTATGGGCCCTTTTTCTTTGCAGAGGCTACAGTGAGTGACAGGACCTGTTTACTTTGATATGCTTCAAAATTTTCTAGAACCTCAACTTCTTGAAGATGGCATTCTCGACAATGTAGTCTTTCAGCAGGATGGGGCACCATGTCATTATGCCAGAATTGTTCAGACGGGTCTGTATCGAAGGAGTGACATTTCAAAGGAGTGACATAACAAAGGAGTGACATAAATACCGTAACGAAGGAGTGACAGAATTGTTAAAATTAAGATTTTATTTCAAAAACTAGAAACCTAACCTAACCTAACCTAACCTAGCCTAGCCTAGCCTAGCCTAGCCTAACCTAACCTAACCTAACAGTTGCAAGCCTCTCTTCCCTCTGGATTTGTTCTTTCTTCTTCTTTGTTGGTATTTTCGTGTCACTCCTTTGAATTTTATCTCCGATTTGTCACTCCTTCGTTATGTCACTCCTTTGAATAGGACCGGTTCAGACATACCTAAACGAGCGTTTTCCAAATCGTTGGATTGGACGTGGGGGAAATAGGCCCTGGGCAGCGCGATCTCCGGATTTGACCCCCATTGGATTTCTTTGCTTGGAGTTTTATTAAATCAGAGGTCTATCGCAGAAATATTCGAGATTTACCAGATCTGCGAGATCGCATTAGGCAAGCAGTTGAGAAAATAACCCTTGAAATGCTCGGGAATGTGTTCTGCAATGCAGCTGACCGCTTTGAGATTTACAGAGATACAGATGGAGCACATGTGAAAACTACTAATTAAAGATTTTAATGGTGTAATACTTGTAATTTGTATAGAAATACATCTGTATTCAGGTCAGTGTGACATTTATTTGAAATTCAGCCTATTTCAACAAAATAAATAGGGACTTTCGGGACACCCTGTGTATAACATACAAATTTTTCTCCGGCCCCCCCCCCAGTATATGGAAAAACTATACACGCTTACAACATGGTATCGTATGTGGTACCTTTACTTCTTAATTAAATATAAATTATTAATTAATTGAATTAAATATCCATACAAAATTGCCTCGGGATTGACGACATAGCCTATTGGGAATGAAAATAATTGCCATACATACATAGAACCCATATGTACGTATCGGGCCTGCATAACAAGAAGAAAACCAAATTTATTATTTCGTGTTTAACATTTTCCATTGCTGACTCGTGAAAATTACTTCGAGAGAAGAGTCAACGAACTTTGCAAATTCGGCAAATACTAAAATACGAAGATTGTATTATACTGGCGGCACTCTGAGCTGCTGATATTACAGCGATGCTTTAAGCAAGGAAGATGTACTTTATCTTCCAATAAGTTCTGAGTGAAATCCTCATAATATAAAACCTAATAACTGTAAAAAGGATAGGCCTATTCCTTCAGGTATTTAAATACAGTGACTGTTTATATTAATTACATCAAAGCAACTCGTTGTGTAACTCCATCGTACCGCGGCCCTACATCGAAACAGAAGCGAGGCCCAACGAAATAATAAGGTAAGGCAATTCCTTTCTTTACTATTAGGCAGCGCAAATACCGAAGGCAATTAAACATAAAGAGGTCCTTTGAAGACCTACATATACATAACTAACGAAAAAACGTAGGGCTTTTGTCGTTAACTCTCCACTGGAATATGCTGGAAATTTCCAACGGATGAGGATATCAGGCAATCAACCCATAGTCCTATATAGTTTTTTCAGTTACCTTGGTTTTGCTTCCGTCCGAATTGTCATTCTGACGAAGGTCAAGCGTGTTGCTCCTCCTTAGACCTACAGCTTAACGTGGAATCCGAACCACGACCCACCACGGGTGGTCAGAAATTATCATGCAAAATCATTGACCGGACTCGAACTCACTACCTTTCAACATGAAAAGGAAAAACTATAGTATTTGTCATTTACCATTACTTATTTGAACAATAGTGGATTTAATTTTCCTACAAGAGTTCCTTGTTCCACGCACGGCCTGTGTATTTACAGGGTTCATACACAGGTCCAAGAATAAAGTTTCCTGATAATCCCCTAATATTTCAGATCTGATTCCCTGATACTATATAAAGATATATAAATATATATAAAAAATTATATAAAAGTTGCATAAAAGGTAAAAAAATTCACATTTCATATAACACGATTAAAACCTAATTTTTATTCTAACTACTCTTAAAAAACGTATGCAAAAATCCCATGGCAGGCTGAAAAAATTAATACTAGATAACAAAATGCAGGAGTTTTATATAATGTAAAACAAATAGTGCTTGTTTTTGTTAAATTATTTTATATTGACATTTTAAATTAATTTATAGTTAAATTATTTATAAAATATTTACAAATAAGTCCTCTAATATTTCATAAATACGTATTTTATATTCCCCTGTTATTCGAATTTTTTTTTTAAAATCCTGATATTTTTGTAGGTGTGTATGAACCCTGTCTAACATAAAAGTTTCTCAGGGGACTATTCCGAGTTCTTTCATATATATATATATATATATATATATATATATATATATATATATATACAGGGTGGGCGGAAAGTAGCTCCCTATTTTGGATTGGTAAAAAAATACGTATATTATCCATTTATTTCAGAAGAAATAATATGAAAAGGTAGGCATACATGGTAGGTTTTCTATAAAATTCAATGTGGGCTCCAACTCTTTCCACCAGCTTCTGGAGCCGCCCAGGAATGGCGTCCACTGACTTTAGCAGGAACTCCGGCGGGATGGAGGACATGACTTCCCGAATTCGGTCCTCCAGTTCTTCCAATGTCCTCGGTTTGGTGCGGTAGACTTCTTCCTTTACCCACCCCCAAAGAAAGAAGTCGCACGGTGTCAAGTCGGGGGTCCTGGCTGGCCATTGATGTGGACCACGACGACCCATCCAACGCCCAGGGAAGTGGGCATCCAGCCACTCACGGACAACAAGAGCGAAGTGCGGAGGGGCGCCATCTTGCATAAATATCAGATCGTCGATGTTCTCCCATGTGCTGACAACCGGCCAGACCTCGTTTCGCAACATAGCAAGGTACCGCTCAGCATTCATGGTGTTGCGCAGAAGGAACGGGCCCACAACCTGATCTGAGGTCATACCACACCACACCGTTACACTGAACCGATTCTGCCGTTTTTCAGCGGTAACCATGGGATCCTCTCCTGCCCAGTAGTGGCAATTGTGGCGGTTGACACTTCGCTCTTGTTGTCCGTGAGTGGCTGGATGCCCACTTCCCTGGGCGTTGGATGGGTCGTCGTGGTCCACATCAATGGCCAGCCAGGAGCCCCGACTTGACACCGTGCGACTTCTTTCTTTGGGGGTGGGTAAAGGAAGAAGTCTACCGCACCAAACCGAGGACATTGGAAGAACTGGAGGACCGAATTCGGGAAGTCATGTCCTCCATCCCGCCGGAGTTCCTGCTAAAGTCAGTGGACGCCATTCCTGGGCGGCTCCAGAAGCTGGTGGAAAGAGTTGGAGCCCACATTGAATTTTATAGAAAACCTACCATGTATGCCTACCTTTTCATATTATTTCTTCTGAAATAAATGGATAATATACGTATTTTTTTACCAATCAAAAATAGGGAGCTACTTTCCGCCCACCCTGTACAGTATATATATATATATATATATATATATATATATATATATATATATATATATATATATATATACACATTTTATATATATATATATATATATATATATATATATATATACACACACACACACACACACACACTTTCTTTAGGGGTTTCAATGACGGTTCAGGATCGACCTGCGGTCGACCCCTCTGCAGCATCGTCTCATTTGCCCACCCTCTGTCTCGGCGAGACAGAGGGTGGGCATTGTCGCCGGGGTGGGAGTATTAGACTGAGGGAATGAGAAGGTTCAGTTATTGAATATGTTGAAGGGGCAGTATGAATTTAGATGCGGTGAAGTATGAATGAATGAATAGCAGTGCTTCACCGGCGCTTCAACTACTGAGGTCATATCGCGCGGAAACTAAAGGAAAGAGAGCACAAGGGTATGGGGTAAGAGGGAATTTGAAGGAGCAACAGTTCAGGAAAAGTCGTGAGAGAGAAAAGGAAAAACACCATGATCAGCAAAAGGGGGAAGAAATTATACCCAAGTCATTAAATTGAGAGTAGAAGGCCAGTTTGACGAAGAAAAGAGTAACGGCAAAGGCAGGACAAACTAAAAGCAAATGTGAAACAGAGAGAGGAATGTCGCATGGGCAGGAGGGGGCAACATCTCCCGTAATAAGATGCCTATGCGTGAGGCGAGTATGACCGATGCGTAGACGCATCAGAGCGGTTTCTGACCGTCGGTCACGCTGGCAAGAGGAGACCACCGTCGAATCGTGGGCTTCAACGCCCTCAAGGAATTCCCGGTCACATCCTCCCACTGGTGCTGCCACCGCCGAAGGAGTGCTTCCCGGGAAACCCTCGTAAAGTCCGACGCCGGGAGAGGCGTGTTTGGGTCGAAAGGCAGGGAGGACACCTCCCTCGCCGTTGCGTCCGCGCGTTCGTTGCCCGGAATGCCAACGTGGGAAGGTACCCAACAGAAGGCGACTACCTTACGGCGTGATGAAAGACGGACCAGCCAGTCCTGAATCTGCCGCACCAGTGGGTGCGGAGACAAGAGAGGACAGGGCCTCAAGAGCGCTACGGAAGTCAGAATAAATAATGTAGAGGGGAGTTGAAAAAGGAGCCGAAGGGCCAAAAGAATAGCCGATAGTTCCGCTGTAAAGATGGAAGCCGCTGGGGGGAAGGATAATGATTTAGTTTCCGATGGGAAGACGGCCGCGCAACCTACTCCAAATGGAGAGCGAGAGCCGTCTGTGAACACTGGGAGAGAATCAGCATGGGAAGAGGAATGGGATAAGAGTAGTTGCCGAAGGGCGGATGGATGGAACTGGGACTTTGGTACAGTAGAAAGGAGGGAGCAGATACGGAGAGGAGAAATGGTCCAGGGGGGGTAGTTGGATGGGGAAGAGGACAGCACCGCCCCTCCACCCACAGAGAAGACAGGACGGGAGCCATTCGGAGACCAAACGGTCGGATCAAGTGGGGATGGCGGTCAAAGCATGCCGCAGTGGAAGGACCGAAGAGGGATTGGAAGACCGGGGTGGGAGAGAACTGCCGAACACGAAAAAAGTATTTGAGACCCTCCAAGGTACGATGGGCATCCAATGGGAGATGGCCACTCTCCGCGTACAGGCTGACGATTGGAGAAGATCGGAATGCGCCAGTGCTGATGCGCACACCTAAGGAGTGAATTGGGTTCAGCATGCGCAGAGCGGAGACAGGGGCAGAGGAATAGGCCTGACAGCCATAATCCAACTTACTTTGGACCAGGGAGTGGTAGAGTCGCCAAATAGTATGGCGGTCAGCACCCCAGTCAGTATGAGAGAGTAACTTAAGAAGGGTACAAGTCTGAAGGCACGAAGCCTTCAGAGACTTCAAATGGGGGATCCAGGAGAGGCGGGAATCAAGGAGGAGACCCAGAAACCTAGTTTCGGGCACAACGGGGACTGGTGAACCATAAAGAGAGAGAGAGAGGGAACGGCAGTGCAGCGGCGGCGGCGGCAAAAGTGCATTGCCACCGTTTTTGAAGGAGAAAATCGGAACCCGTGGTCTGTGGCCCATTTGGAAACTGAATCCAGGGCCTGCTGGAGGATACGTTCAAGGAAGGCAGATCGGGAGCCGGAGCAATATATGGCTAGGTCATCGACATAAAGGGTGGCCTTAATCCCCGGGAACAGAGCCGTCACCACGTCGTCGATCGCCAAGGCGAAGCAAACGACGCTGCCCTGGGGGACTCCCTCCTCCTGTGAATGCACAGAAGATAGGGAGGTACCCACCTGAACTCGAAAGGAACGGGAAGTCAGAAAGCTGGAGATAAAGGGAGAAAACCTCGAGAGGCCAAAAGATAAAGTTTTCGGCAGATCCACCACCGCCAGGTGGTGTCATACGCTTTCTGTAAGTCAAAAAAGACTGCGTAAAGGTGACGTCGCTCTGCAAATGACACACGGACAGCAGTTTCCAACTGAACTAAAATGTCAGTGGTAGTGCGGCCCCTACGAAAACCGGTCTGTGTGGGGGAAAGAAAATTGTGGCGTTCTAGGTGCCACATCAGTCGTCGGGAAACCATCTTTTCTAAAAGTTTTGAGGCAGTTAGTGAGGGCTATTGGGCGGTAATTGAGAGATGTCGGGTCCTTACCGGGTTTAGGAAAGGGGAGCACCACTGCTTCCTTCCAACAGGAGGGGAAGGTGCCCCCTACCCAGATCCAATTATAAAAAGTAAGAAAAAAACTGAAGGGTGGTGGCGGCGAAGCATTTCGAAATGAATGCCGTCAGGGCCGGGAGCAGAGTTGCCGCAAGAAACTAACGCCGATCTCAGCTCCGACATAGAAAAAAGGCGGTTGTAAGGGAAATTATTGGGAGTCTGAAAAAGATGGGGGGGAGCGAACAAGCGAAGCCTTACGGCGGAGGAAGGCCGGATCACGGTGGTCGTGTCGGGAGATGGAGGCTATGGTCTCGGCCACCGCAGTAGGAGGACACTGGGCGTCCGTCGATCATGAGGACAGAAGGGTGAGAAGTGGATTTTCCGGAAATTTTCCAAATCTTGTTCCAGATTCGGGAGAAAGGGGTGAGGAAGGAGACGTACGCTCGCCAAGAAAAGCGGCGGGCTTCACGGACTGTGCGACGGGCCTGAGCTCGCGCACGTTTAAAGGCTATTGAATTTGCTAGGGATGGATTGCGTTGAAGACAACGAAAGGCCGACTTCTTAGCCTGAACCGCCAGAGTGCATGATGGGATTCACAATGGAACCGAAGGGGCAGAAGTGCGGGGAAATGTAGATTTGGGAATTGAGGACAGAGCAGCACAGGTGATATGATCTGTGAGGTAGGTGGAGGCATCATCGACAGTCGGCAAGTTACTCAGGGCGGCAGAGGTTCGACTTTCGGCGTAGAAGAGGCCAGTCAGCTTTAGCGAGGGACCATCGGGAAGGGAGAGCGGAGGGGCTGGGAGTCCGGGACGTACGGAGGAGGAGGAGGGGTGTGTGTGAAATGATCGCTACCGTAAAGGTCTGGAGTGACAGCCCAGGAGAAGTCAAGGAAAGCGGAAGGAGAAGTAAGCGAAAGATCTATGGAGGAAAATGTACGGGTCTGGAGGTGAAAAGCTGTGGGCTGGCCGGTGTTGAGAAGACAGACAGAAGTAGTTGAAAGAAGGGAGACCACACCGCCGCCCCGCTGATTGGTGACGGTATCACCCTACAGAAGATGGCGCGCGTTGAAGTCTCCCAGAAGGAGGAAAGGGGGAGGAAGTTGCAGGAGGAGAGGAGAAAGATCGTCAACAGAAAGTTCCTGTGACGGGGCGGGAAATATAAAGAGCAAACCAAATATAAATGGTCTAGGAAAACCTGAGCCGCCACTGCCTGAAGAGGAGTGTTGAGGGGAAGGGGAGTAGATGGCACATCAGATCAGATGAAAACTGCTGTGCCCCCACGGGGCAGAAGAGGGTAGGGAGCTCGACGGGGTGAATCTAGTTTGAGATGGGGGGTGGAGGAGAATATGCCGGAGGCATCGGGAGGTCAAGGAGAGAGCGGGATGGGGGGAAGGGGTGTTCAAGGCGGGCCGGGGTGGGTCAGGATTCCGGGGTGGAGATGAAGGTGCTAAGGGCATCGGGAGGTTACCGAGGGAGCGGGGCGGTGGATGTCGGCTTGAATTCGAATTTCAGAGGCCGCATAACCACCATCAGGAATAGAGGGAAAGGGACGGTCGCGAAAGGAAACAGGGGAATTTTGAGGAGACGGCAAAACGAAAGGGCTCTTTGAAGGCGGATGGGATACGAGGGTAAGAGGAAGAGAGCTGGTGGAAGAGGGAGCGAGGGGACGAGGAGACGGGGGGACCTGAGCAAGGAAGCTTGGCAGAGGGACCCATACGCCGGGGACTGGCGATGGGTCGTTTAACGGAAGAGCGAGGAGGGGAGGAGAGTCCAGAGGAAGGGGCGGTTTTCGCTATATATGCTGAAATGTCAGCAATGTTTTCAGGAGGGAGAATAAGCGGGTTAGTTGTTACTGAAGTGGACCAGATGGTAACAGTGGAATTGGAAGTTCTAGGGGGACGGGCTGGAGGAACAGTGAACACAGGGGGTGGAGACGACGAGAAGGAAGAGGATGAGGTTTGGGGGCGGGTGGACGAGGCCTGATCAGGCCTAGAATGATAGGGTGTGGAAGAGGACGGTACGGATGTGGACGAAGTCCGGGGCGAACGGGAGGTAGTCGGGCGGGAGGAGCGCAGTGTTTTAGCAAAAGTGAGGCCTGGGCGAGCGAATCGGGACCTAACGTGGGCCCTCGCTTCCTGAAAACTGACCTTGTCTGACTCCCGGACCGACAGGACCTCACGCTCAAAGAGGTAGGTCGGACAGGAAGAGGAGGAAGCGGCGAGTTCTCCACAGTTGGCGCAGCGAGGAGGATTCGAACAGGAGGAACCATGTGTCGGGGACGCGCAGTTGACACAAACGCCAGGGGAACTTCGGCACGTCTTACTGACATGTCCGAGCCTCTAGCAAATAAAACATCGGCGTGGTCTGGGAATGTAACGACGGACCGGAAATTGAAGATAAGCGGCCCTAATTTTCTCGGGTAATTGGGAACGAGCAAAGGTCAGGATCAATAAAGGAGATGGAATCCTTGTCCCCTGAACCATACGGGGTGGGCGGTAAACACAGGTCACTTTCTGAGAGGAGAGGCGGGTGAGAAGATCCGATTCTGAGTATTCCAAAAGACGGGGAGCGTGTACTACACCCGTACAAGTGTTAAAGGAAGAGTGGGGGAGACAATCCAGCGGAGCAGAAGCCAGGGTCGAGAGAGACGAAACCTAGTGTTGGGCTCTGGAGGAAACCACCACCACCACAAGAGAACCATCATTCTGGGGCCACATCTGTCGGGGATCGCCACAGTGGGAAGTGAAGTCGTCGTAGACCTCAAAAACATCCCGTTGTGAGAAGGGGGGAGGCGGAAGAACTGAGGGTAATCAGGGTCAGAGTCGTCAGCTCCCACAAGGGGATCAAAAGACTTGCGGAAATAAGACACACGAGAAGTCTTTGAACGAGGAGGACGCGAGTGTTCCGCAGTCCGAGGGGGTCAACCCCATCAGGATGCGGTCTTCCAGTGGTAGAGGACTCGAGGGCCTGGTTGCCGACCACCCGAGTGCTAAGAGGAGTAGTAGTCCGAGAATGAGAAGCAGAGGTCGTAAGCCGAGGAGTAAAGGAAGCCATAGCAAACAAAAGGAAAGCTTCATACCCCGCGTGCATCAGGCCACCACTAGTGATGCGAGTCGTTTTTTATTGTGTCGTTTTTTGGTTTAAAACGAAGATAGTCTGTTTTTTTTTGTTTTTTGTTTTAAACTTATTCCATATTTTTCTTCCTTTAATCTAATAAGTATATTAGTATTACCTATAATTTACTATACTACCATGCTTATACGGTTATACCTAGTATATATAGTCATCTTTTAGAAAAACTGAATCACAAAAAGTATATAATAGAAAAGAAAAACAAGCCCTCATTTTTTATATGTATATATATTTTTTTAACTAGAACATAAAACATTCTTCCTCGTTTCAAACAATATACATAATTGTGATTGGCAATAGTACCAGTATATATATTCCAGATAGAAAAAAAAATAAATATTCATTTTTTTTTTAACCTTTTTGTTAACCTAATGTTTAACCTTCATTTCCATGGAAGAATCATCACTGGATTGGGTAGAGCATATATGCTAGTTTCAATATCACAGGTACTGGTATAATATACACAATAAAAAATACATAATACTGGTACAAAACAATATACATAATTGTGATTGGCAAGAATACCAGTGTATATATATATTCCAAATAGAAAAATAAAAAAAAATAAAAATATTAATCTCTTTTTTTAACCTTTGTGTTAACCTAATGCTGTTTAGCTTTCATTATCTGATTCTATTTCCATTGAAGAATCATTATCACTAGATTGATTAGAGCATATAGTTTCAATATCACAGGTACTGGTACTTATTGCAGATTGGGATGTTGACGAAGCCAATGTAGCACCATGTTTTACTTCACTTTCTTGGAATTTTGCATTTTGAGATATAAATACTAGCTTTGCTGCTCTGTCTGTGCTTAATCGGTTTCTCTTGGTTGTATGGATATTACTGTATGTGCTAAATGATCTCGGAGGTAATGAAAGGGCGAAATAGAGGTGTATGAGTTTGTGTAGGTATATATGTGAGTATGCATGCGTATGTATCTGGAATTCTGGATGTATGCGTGTGTATGGGGTATATAATAGATATAAATGTGTATATAAGTATTTATGTATATATTGGTATATATGTATATGGGTGTATGTGTATGTATATATATGGATGGTCTCGGGGGGAAAATATGTCATCGCGGGTCTAAAGGATAGTTAAGCGGGAGATTCAAAATCCGAGGCATAGATGGGAGTCCTGGAAAGGTTGGGCAATGGGCAGTCAGCTCCCAGCCAGTGTTCTCGCAAGTTTAACAGATCTCAAGATACAAGACTTTCAGTGCAAGAAAGAGGCCAGTTTTTTCTGTAAATAGGCTGAAAAGGACATATGGTACCATATGGCCTATTTTATTATTTATTTATTTATTTTTATAATATATATCATTGGAAAAGTATACCTTATAATTAAATTGGCAATATTAAAAAAAAAAAAAAAAAAAAAAAAAAAAAAAGGACATAAAAAACTCGTTTTTTAACATCACCAGCCACCACCGATTCCAACAAGGGAAAGGCGAATCGTGGGCACACTCGGTCCTACCGCCAATAGACGTCACGCAAGGGAGATACACCCATACCAAGTCCCGGTGCCTAAAAGGCGGCCACTTTCGTCCGACGCACGGTGAAAGATAGCAGGGACAGGGCTTCGGTTTGGTTTAAGAGCGACAAGGGTGAAGGACAACCACCACCTTCACCCAAGGAAAGAGTCAAGTCAAGGTCCAAAACAAAGCCAAATGCGAAAAAAAAAACCCCAAAAGCATTGAGGGAAAGGAGGAAAGAAATAAATAAATAAGAGCAGGAGATCAGCCGGGTCCTCAGACGGGTCCAATGGTCCACGAAGGCAGAGAAAGCCCTTACATCGAAGGAAGATGCATTCCCACATTGGCCACAGAGGGACGCGCCCTATAGCTCCGGACAAAGCAAAGGGATGCGGTGAAGTAGTTGAGAGTGGGTGAGGTATGAGAAAATCGCTTCCGCTGAGAAGTGGGGGGCCTTCGGCGAGTATGGACTGGAGACGTTCGGACGTGGGGATGCGGGACAGATAGGGGGAAACAGCTGTGGCGGAGGTCAGACAGATTTGGGCATTCGACCAGGAGGTGGACGACGGTGATGGGGGTATGGCAGGTGGGGCAGAGCGAGGCTGGCAATTTAGCCATAAGGTGACCGTGTGCGCTTCGTGTGTGCCCTAGGCGGAGACGGGCTAGAATCACCTCTTTATGACGGGACCTGTGGAACGAGGAAGCCCAATAGCCAAGTTGAGGTTTTATTCGTTGGAATTTGTTGTGTATAGCCTGGTCCCATTCCCGTTGCCAGATGGAACGGAAGTAGGAGCGGAGAATCGGGAAAAAATCCGTGAGAGGGGATTTCGCCTTTCGGTCCGCCTCCTCATTACCCCGGATACCAACATGTGCCGGGACCCAGCAGAAGGTGACCGTCTTGTGCTGGGATGCCGTTAAGGAGTGGAAGGTTTGTTGGATGGTGCAGACAAGTGGGTGAGGGGGAGTTGAATTTTTCAGGGGAGAGCAGTGCGCCTTGGGAATCTGAGTAGATGATATGGGAGTTGGCGGAGTGGGTGCTTAAAATGTCTACGGCTTCCAGAATAGCGAAGAATTCAGCCGAAAAGACAGAAGCCTCACGGGGAAGGGGAACGGCTCTAGAGAGCGGTTGGGTCACTATCACCGCTGAGGTAGCCGCACCAACCTCTGATCGAGAACCATCCGTACAGATGGGGACAGTGTTCAGGTGTCGGGTTACGTGATCTTAGAAGAGCGACTTATATACTGAAGCAGTCGTGGTAGCTTTCGGCAGGGCACATAAGTCCCTGCAAAACCTGATAGGAGTGAGGAGCCAGGGAGGTTGGATATGATACGAGATGGGGGTGACTGAGGGAGGGGGCATGTTGGAAAGATCCAAGAAAGAGCGGACCGCTTCCGTGAAGTGCCAGCTCTGACCCTGGGGTGGAGGTTCTAAAATTGCCGCGCACAGAAGTGACGAGGGCAGCCTCTGCGCGCGAAGGTAGGTCCTCATGAGGAGCAGACCCCGTCGGTGGGTGGGAGGGAGGTAGTTACATTCTGCTTGGAGGCTGGAAGCTGGGGAGGATCGGAAGGCACCGGTGGAGAGGCGGAGGCCCGTGTTAAGTACCGGGTCCAAGATTCGGAGGGAAGTGCTGGAGGCAGATCCGTATACAACACTTCCATAGTCCAGCTTTGACTGGATCATGGAAGTGTAAAGACGGAGTAGCGAGCGTCGGTCAGCGCCCCAAGTGGTGTGGGAAAGGTGATCTACGAGAGCGAGGGGACGCTGGAGTGTGTGTTTCAGGTGCGTGAGGTGGGGAACCCAGTTGAGCCGTCGGTCGAAGGTCATGCCCAGAAACTGCGGGGTGGGCATCACTTCGAGGGGCTCGCCGTATAGCGTGACCGAGGGGGCAGGTATGGCTGTGGATTGTCTTCTGTTGAAGACCATGCTTTTGGTTTTAGAGGTGGACAGGCGGAAACCAACTGATGTCGGCCCACCTCTCCACCCGATGGATGGCGAGCTGAATTTGTCGTTGGACGACGGGCAGTTCCCGCCCCGCGAACCATATCGCAAGGTTGTCTGCGTAGATGGAGGAACGGACAGTGGGTGAAAGGGATTGAGCTACTGTGTTCATTACTAATGAAAAGCATATGACACCGAGGATGCTTCCCTATGCGACCCCGTCCTCTTGCTCAAAGGTGTCAGAGGACCGAACCCACCCGTACTTGAAAGGTCCGGGAGGAGAGGAAGCCCCTGATGAAGGTCGGCAGGCCTCCTTACGAAACCCAAATTTTAGAGCTCACTGAGGATTATACGTCGATGGGTGGTGTCGTAGGCCTTCTGGATGTCGAAGTGGACAGGACAAACTGTCCCCCATTGAAAGGCGTTCTGAATATCTCGGCTGAGGAGCAGGAGGAGGTCTGTAGTGGAGCGAAATTGTCTAAAGCCAGACTGGGTAACCGGGAGGGAGTCATTGTTTTCAAGAAGGAGAGTCGCGCGGCGATCATTTTCTCGAAGATTTTACAGGCACAGCATGTTAATGCGATTGGTCTATAATTAGTGGGGTCAAGGAGGTCTTTGCCAGGTTTGGGGATTGGCATTACGTGGGCCTCTTTCCACCGAGAGGGGAAAGTGCCCTCAATCCATATACGGTTGTAGAAATCGAGTAGGAACAGTTGTATAGGATGGATGTGTTCAGTCATACAGTAGGGGATGCCGTCTGGGCCAGGGGAAGGAGACCGTCTGGAGGCCAGTGCCGCCTGTAGCTCTCGCATGGTGAACAGCCGATTGTAATAGTTGTCGAGGGATGGTGAGCAGCTCTTGTTAGGGGCCAGCGCGTGGTGGCTGTCTGTGGAGGAGACGGCAGCGAAAGTAGATGCAAGAAGGTTCGCCACCGACCTAGGGTCATAGAGAAGCCCGTCATTAGTTCGGAGGACCAGGGGTCGGGAAGGGGCATGTCGTCTCTCAACACTCCGCACCTTCTTCCAGATGGTAGCCGATGGTGTGGAGGTGGTGATACCTGATACAAAGGTACGCCAGGAAGCTCGGCGCGCTTTCTTCATCGCACGGCGAGCAACGGCTCTGGCCCGCTGCATCTCCATGCGATGGGGAGGGGTTCGCGTACGATAAAATCGTCGGGTAGCCCTCTTCTTGGCTCGAATAGCCTCCGAGTACTCTGGGTTCCACCAGGGTACTCGTCGGGCTCGGGGGTAGGCAGAAGATCGTGGAATGCTGGTGCTTGCTGCTGCGACAACAGTCACCTCAAAGTACGCAATGCATTCATCGGAGGATGGAAACTGGGCCGTCGTACAATGTGTGGAAGTGTTGCTCCGGAAAAGTGGCCAATTAGCTCTGGCCGTTATCCACTTCTCCGGTACCCGAACGGTCTGGTCGTGTCGATATAGTGTGAGGCAAACAGGGAAGTGGTCACGGACGTCGTCATCCCGAAGCACATGCCAGGTGAAGTCCAGGAGGCCGTCCGTCGAGATGAATAATAGATCTATACAGGACAGGGTGCATCTGGTGGCGTGATAGTGTGTGGGAGAGCCGTCGTTGAGGCACTCGGAGGAGAGTTCAGCCATGAGGGTAATCAGGGTCGGAGCCACAAAAGTGGAGGTCGTATCTCCCCACAGTGGGTGGCGACTAGTGAAATCGCCCAAGAGTGGGAAGGGCCTGGGGAGTTGTTGAACAACCTCAACCAGGTCACTGCGGGAAACTTGGGAGTGAGGTGGGGAGGTACATCGAGCAGACTGTGTATTGCTTGTCCAGGAAAATCCTGGCAGCAACCACTTGTAACGGGCATCTGATAGGGAGGTTGTGAAAGAGGACTGTACGGTGGACGAAGATGGCAGCCCCACTTCATGTGCAGGTAGGAGACGGAGAGGTAGTGCTAGAATATCCGGTGGGGCAGGGCATTGGTCTGGTCCCCAGGATTAGCTCCTGGAGACAGACAGACATACCGGACAAGCAGAGGCAATCAGGGAATTTAGGCCTTCGTAATTTGCTAAGATTCCCCTACAATACCATTGTAGGATCGTCGCTTTTGGAGGGTCCGTTGTTTGGTGAGGGAGAAGTGGAGAGGGTGAAGGTGCTAGGGAGTTAGACTGTGGATAGAGATCTAGGTTCATGATGGCGGGAGGTAAGTCGGGGGCCTGTCGGGTCACCAGCCGTTGACCAAGGAGGGAATCGGCTGACCAGCCAACCCCTTCGGGAACTGTGGGGCCGAGTCGACCGAACGGGACCGGAGGCATGGATCGCGGCAGCCCGGGGACCGTCGCGGACTCAAAGGGTGAAGAGTTTCTAGGCAGGGTTCAGTGGTCATGCGACGGGTGGGGGTTCCGTTGCCCATATTGGCAACTCCCTGTTTGTCTGTGGTCTCCCGGGACACCCGGGGTGACGATAGGGGGTACCAGTGGGAAAGAGGACAAAGTCTGAGTGGCCGGTAGGGAAG
>JAJOZX010002288.1:210000-250000 GCA_023014485.1 Bathynomus jamesi
AAAAGGAATCACATTGCTTACACCCAATTTTATAGATAATGCCTAAATTATTGGTAGGGCTATTTTTTACTATGATGTTTTTCACAATATGTTATATGAAAAAACTACACTGATATCCAAAAGTTTAAGTACATTAGCAATGCCTAAGAAGCCCGGGAAAAATGGAAGTACTAAAATATTCTTTGACAAGGTGCGAGTGTTATTATTCACACGATAGAAGGTTCGTTTAGCCTTATTAAGACAAGATTCCATGAACGCAGATGGGTAACACAACTCACTTCCAATACCGTTGATATTTTCCAATTCGGCATCGATGTATTCAGGACTGGCGATCCTAAGAGCGCGGAGAAACATTGAGGAAAATATGGCCTTTTTAATAGGGGTGTCATGTCCAGAGTAAAAGTGTACGTAGGACAAATTGTTTGTTTTTTTTCCGATAGATACTAAACTTAAAACCCGGGCTATCCCTATGAACACGCATATATATACAAATATAAAAAATATACATACATATATATATATATACAGGGCTATTCAAAATGATTCATCCGATTTCAACTGAGAATACTTCCGTACCTATCAACCGTGCATCAACTGGGCATACACCACATGAAAGAGGAAATCTCCGAGTTTTACAAGATCACCGCGAGAGGGCTCCAAAGTCACGCCGTGGCCTAGCCTAGCAACAAACACTCAGTGTGAAAATGGCGTCCGCACAGAAATGCTGCGGAACGATTTGAGCTGTGCTGGGATACTGATGGGCGTCACGTCGAATCCTCCTCTTAGTTATTTAATAAATGTTACCACTTTATCATTTTATGATTGAATTCCATATAATTTCCAAGTGCTTCACAGAAATAGATCCTGACTTTATGTACACCCTGTATGTGTATATAGATATATATATATATATATATTATATATACTGTATATACTACTCAAAAGAAGTTAAGGGTCGAAAATATTTGTGCATATAAATATAAGCTAACGAGCTAAAATGGTGACGACTAATGACAAAATAATTCTTTGATGGCTCAAGAACAGAAAACACAAAACAAAAACTTTTGATTAGACACTAGTTTATTACCTAATGAAAAAAAGTCATGCACCCCAAAATGATCACACAAGTCGCAGAAGCTTCAGTAACTGGTGTAGCCACCGTTAGCATTCACACATTCTTGACAACGTTGGCGCATGCTGTTCATCAGGCGTTGGAAATAACGTTGAGGGATCGCTTGCCATTCTGCGACTAATAGCTGAGCCAGTTGCCGGAGGTTGACGGCAGGGACGTGATGTGATCGAACTCGCCGCCCTAGTTCATCCCACGCATGCTCAATGGGTGACAAGTCGGGTGAATATGCAGGCCAATCCATGTGCTGAACGTTCTGCTCCTGCAGGAAGTCGGTCACCACCCTGGCACGATGAGGTCTTGCGTTGTCGTCCTGGAACCAAGCTCCTGGTCCAATCCGCTGCAGAAGTGGAATTACCAGAGGTTGAACAATCTCGTTGAGATAACGCTGACCAGTCAAATCTCCGTTGACGACGTACAGAGGGGTTCTGTGGTTCATGGATATCCCCGTCCACACCATCACACTTCCTCCTCCAAATGGTAGACGTTGAGCAACGTTGACATCAGAGATTCTCTCCTTGACGACGATAAACACGAGCCCGGACATCATTGAACTGGAGCGAGAAGCGTGACTCATCTGTGAACATTGTCTCTGCCCACTGACCACGGTTCCACCGGATATGACGTCTGCACCAATCTCGGCGAGCCCTTCTGACGGTCAAGTAGCGGTGGTCGGACTGCAGGACGCCGGCATCGCAAACCTCGGTCTCGCAGACGATTCCTAATAGTCTGGTCGGACACGTTGGTGCCTCTGGCAGCTCTGAGTTGATCCCGAAGATGCCGTGCGGTCACAAAGCGCTGTCGCAACGCCGTTATCATCAGGAAGCGGTCTTCTCGTGCTGTTGTTGATCGGGGTCTTCCAGAACGGGGGCGATTCTGAACAGCATTAGTTGTCCTGAACCTCTGCCAGAGTCTGCCGATAACGCTTTGGCTTACATTTAGACGCTGAGCCACAGTTCTCTGAGTTTGTCCATCTTGTAGCCAGCCAATGGCCCTTCCCCTGTCTTGGATGCTGAGTTGTCGTCGAACCATCTTCAAATTTCAAGTGGTGATGAATGGAAAATGCTCAGCCCTTTTATTGCTAAAATTGGCATGCATGGAATGACACTCATGCAAAACACGTGCAAATGGTGCATGAGGTGTCACAATGGGTGTTTCGAGGCAGTTTGTCAGTTTAGTCTGACTAAGTTCGTGCTTCAAATCTATGAAAAGGAAATCTGGGTTAACTTAAAAAGTTTCTAGAGATAAGTGCAATGATTGCATGTCCCATAATAACGTGATGTCTATAGTCCAAATGGCAACCCAAATGGGGATATTCTAACCCTATCTGGCTTAAAAAGACATACTTACAAAAATGATCAAAAAATTTCCTTTGACCCTTAAATTCTTTTTAGTAGTATATATATTATATATATAATATATATATATATATATATATATATATATATATATATATATATATATATATGTATATATATATATATATATAATATATACTGTATATATATATATATATATATATATATATATTATATATATATATATATATATATATATATAAATATATACTGTGTATATATATATATATATATATATATATATATATATATAAATATATAATATATTAGTGATGTAGCGGATGTCATTTTTTTCACATCCGCGGATGCGGATGCGGATGAGGGTGTTTGATTTCAACATCCGCGGATGCGGATGTCTACATTTTCGTTATTTTTTAGGATATATTCGAGATTTGTTGTTTAACGTATATAATAAGTTATTATTAGAGAGAGCTGTAGCTATAATATAGTATAATTGATTAATTGTACAATAATTGCTGTACTTTTCCCTGAACATAATAATAATAGCAAGCATCTAACTAATATAGAAATCAATTAGTGAATTCGTCTGCAAATAAATTCGTTATATTTTGTTGAGTTTCAGCCACAATTAGAAACCATAATTGTGTTACCCGACCTCTTTCCCCAACCTCCACCCTTATAGAAAGAGATCTTTAATTAGCTTGATAACTATTTATATTAAGTTTAAAGTTTTATTAGGCATATTTATAAATGAGTAATTAAAATAAAGTAAACTAAGATGTTCATCGTTTAATATTCAAACTTAATTATAGGAAGGTTATGCTTAAGGAACATTAATTTTTCTGCCTTTTCTGCTGCCAGTCTGTTTCTCTTTTCATCATATATTAATCCAGCACTGCTAAATAATCTCTCGCTTGGTACGCTTGTTGGAGGACGTGCTAAATGTTTCCTTGCAAGTTTACTCAAGTATGGATAGATATTCTGCGTATTTTTCCACCAACTAATAGGATTGTCACATGCAGCCAGGCGTTTTTCTTGGTGATAGCTCTCGATCATTTTTACTACATCTTTTGACATCGCGTAGGTCTCGTCATCGCTGCTTGACTCAAGAAACTGAGAGAGAGAGATTCTGTGATAGATTTGCTTGTTGAAGGTGTTGGTTCTGTCACTGAAACTTTTATTCTTTTGGTGGGTGGCGAAGCGACAGATTCAAGAGATTGAAGCTCTTCAACTGCTTTGCCAAGTGATGATTTAACTCGTTCTAATGTACTAGGTGAAAATAACTTAGCTTTGTAACGTGGATCTAAGTAGGTTGCAAGAGAGTAACTTTATACAAGAACAGCCTCTCGTCTTGTCGCTTGCATCACTTTTGCGCACCATGAACTAGTTCTATTATTATAGTAGAATTTGATAATTTCCGCTTATTAATGACGTTTTATCTCAACAGTCCACATCCGCACGACATCCGCAGTCCAAAGTGCGGATGCGGATACAGATGCAATAAAATGTGCGGATGTTCCGCGGATGCGG
Organism: Bathynomus jamesi; assembly: GCA_023014485.1. Classification (NCBI taxonomy): domain Eukaryota; kingdom Metazoa; phylum Arthropoda; class Malacostraca; order Isopoda; family Cirolanidae; genus Bathynomus; species Bathynomus jamesi. The sequence goes on from JAJOZX010002288.1 coordinate 213,979, forward strand.
ATGTGACCTACATCACTAATATATATATAAACATATATACATATATAAATATATAAACATATATATAAATAAATATATATATATATATATATATATATAAACATAAATAAATATATATATATAAACATAAATAAATATATAAATATATATATAAATAATATATAAATATAAAATAATATATATATAAATATATATATATATATATATATCTGGAAGAAGGTGCGGGGCGTCGAGAGGCGACATGTCCCCTCCCGACCCCCGGTCCTCCGGACTAACGACGGACTCCTATGTGAGCCCAAGTCGGTGGCAGACCACCTTGCTTCTACCTTCGCCGCCGTTTCTTCCTCTGCAGCCAATTCCGTACCCGCCCCTGACGATAGCCCCTCTCCACCGTCCATAGACAGCACCTACAACCGATTGTTTACCATGCGTGAACTACAGGCGGCATTGGCCTCTCGACGATTCCCTTGTCCCGGTCCGGACGGTATTCCGTACGGCATGATCCAACACCTCCACTCTACCTTACAAATTTTCCTGCTAGACCTATACAATCGCATATGGATAGAGGGCGCCTTCCCCTCTAGGTGGAAGGAGGCCCACGTCATCCCTATCCCCAAACCCGGCAAAGATTCCCTGGACCCCACAAACTACAGACCAATCGCCCTGACGTGTTGTGCCTGCAAGATCCTCGAAAAAATGGTCTCTACGCGATTATCGTTCGTCCTTGAACGTACCAATTCCTTCCCATCTACCCAGTCCGGCTTCAGACAATTCCGCTCCACCACTGATTCCCTCCTGCTTCTCAGCCGAGACATACAGGATGCCTTCGACAATAGACAGTTCGTACTGTCAATTTTTTTTGACATCCAAAAGGCCTATGACATCCACCCGGGTGGGCTCAGCCCTCTCTGACACCTTTGTGCAGGAGGACGGGGTACCACAGGGAAGCATCCTCAGTGTTCTCTGCTTCTCCGTCGTGATGAACACGGTCTCACAATGCCTTCCACCCACCATCCGCTCTTCCATTTACGCGGATGACCTTGCAATCTACTTCGCAGGGCGAGAACCGTCTGTCGTTCAACGGCAAATGCAGCTCGCCATCTACCGGGTGGAAAGGTGGGCGACGTCGGTGGGTTTCCGCCTCTCCATCCCTAAGTCCAAGTGTATGGTCTTCAGTAGAAGAAGACCCACAACCCTTCCTCTACCCTCTGTCACATTATACGGCAGTCCTCTTGAGGTGGTACCCTCCACGCGTTTTCTGGGCATGATCCTAGACCGACGGCTCAATTGGGTTCCCCATCAAAAGCACCTAAAGCAATCCCTTCGACGCCCCCTCGCTCTCCTGGATCACCTCTCTCACACCACATGGGGTGCAGATCGACGCTCTCTTCTTCGCCTTTATACTTCCATAGTACAGTCGAAGCTGGACTATGGTAGCGCAGTTTACGGTTCAGCCTCCAACGCCCGCCTCCGTATCCTGGACCCGGTACTTAATAGAGGCCTCCGCCTCGCCACCGGTGCTTTCCGCTCCTCCCCAGCCTCCAGCCTCCATGTGGAATGCGATCATCTCCCTCTCGCCCTCCGACGGGGTCTACTCCTCATGAGGACATACCTCCGTGCACAGAGGCTACCTTCTTCGCTTCTGGGCACGGCGGTTTCAGAACTACCACCTCAGGGACGGAGCTGGCACTTCACTGAAGCGGTCCGCTCTTTCCTTGATCTTTTCAACATGCCCGCCCCCTCAGTTATCCCCATTTCATTCAACATCTACCCCTCCTGGATCCTAACCCCTATCAAGTTTTGCAAAGATCTGTGTTCCCTACCGAAGACTACCACGAGCGCCATGATATACAGGTCACTCTTCCGCGAACACGCAACCCAACACCCGGACGCAATCGCCATTTACACGGATGGTTCCCGCTCGGAAGCTGGTGTGGCCTCCTCAGCGGTGATTCTGTCCCAGCCGCTCTCCCGGGGCGTCGGCCTGCCCCGCGAGGCCTCCGTTTTTTCGGCGGAACTTTTCGCCATTACGGAGGCCCTAGATATTGTGCGCACCCACTCTGCCAGCTCTTTCGTCATTTATTCGGATTCCCAAAGTGCACTTCTCTCCCTAGGAAGATTTAACTCCCCTCACCCGCTCGTCTGTACCATCCAGCAAACCTTCCACTTTTTAACGACCTTCCAACACAAGACTCGCATTCTGCTGGGTCCCGGCTCATGTCGGCATCCAGGGTAACGAGGCGGCGGACCGCACAGCAAAGACGGCCTGCTCACTGCCGGCCTCCTCCCGACCCCTCCCCTTCTCCGACTTCTTCCCGACTTTCCGCTTCCACTTCCGCTCCATATGGCAGCGGGAATGGGACCAGGCCACACAAAATAAACTCCACACGATCAAACCGCAAATAGGATACTGGGCCTCATCATTCCACCGGTCCCGCCATAAAGAAGTAATCCTAGCCTGTCTCCGCATAGGTCACACCCGCATCACCCACGGACACCTTATGGCGAACTCGCCAGCCCGGCTTTGCCCTACCTGCCATACCCCTATCACTCTTACACCTCCTGGTGGAATGCTCAAAGTTGTCCGCTCTCCGTTGCAGGTGTTTCCCTCTCTCGGCCGAAAACCCCATACCCAAATGCCTACGATCCATACTCGCCGACGGCCCCACTTTTCAGCGGAGGCGGTTCTCCTCTTTCTTACTCACTCCCATCTGCTCCATCGCATCTGAAACCGTACCCCTCCTACCTACTATCCATCGACTGACCCTTACTCATTCCCCTGGTCTACCACCCCCAGCACAGTAACATCACCCACTCACTGCCTCGCCGAGATATGTACCGCCTCTTTAGGTACGAATCGGCGGTAAATCTGGAAAAAAAATATATATATATATATATATTATATATATATATATATATATATATATATATATATTATATATATATATATATTATATATATATATATATATATATATATATATATAATATATATATATATATATATATATATAATATATATATTATATATATATATATATATATATATATATATATATATATATTAATATATTTTTTTTTTCCTTTATTTATTTTACCGCCGATTCGTACCTAGTGTAGTACATATCTCAGCGAGGCAGTGGATGAGTGGTGTTACTGAGTTGGGGATGATATACCAGGGAGGGGATGTAGTGTTCAATTACTGGGGAGTGGGTATGGGGGGCCTGGTCTCAGACCCGTTGAAACAGGTGGGAATAAGTGAGGAAACGGGAAATCGCTTCCTCCGAAAAATGGGGGCCCCCAGCGAGCATGAATTGTAGACGCTCGGGTATGGGAATTTCGGCCAAGTGAGGGAAACATCTACAACGAAGAGCGGACCAGTTTGGACATTCGACCAGTAGATGTACGACAGTGATGGGAGTATGACAGGTAGGGCAGAGCGGGGCTGGCGATTTAGCCATTAGGTGACCATGAGTAATGCGTGTGTGTCCTCTGCGGAGACGGGCTATAATCACTTCTTTATGTCGGGACCGGTGGGAGGAGGAGGCCCAGTATCCTACTTGCGGTTTGATCTTATGAAGTTTGTTTTGTGTAGCCTTGTCCCATTCCCGTTGCCAGATGGAACGGAAATGGGAGCGGAGAGTCGGGAAGAAGTCGGTGAAAGGAAGAGGCCGGGAGGAGGCCGGTAGTAAGCAGGCCGACTTTGCCATGCGGTCCGCCTCCTCGTTACCCTGGATGCCGACATGTGCCGGGACCCAGCAGAAGGCGATTGTCTTGTGTCGGAAGGCTGTTAAAAAATGGAAAATTTGCTGGATGGTACAGACGAGCGGATGAGGGGGGGTTACATCTCTCTAGGGAGAGAAGTGCTCTTTGGGAATCTGAATATATGACGAAAGAGCAGGCAGAGTGAGTGCGCACTATGTCTAGGGCCTCCTTAATCGCGAAAAGTTCTGCCGAGAAAACGGAGGTCTCGCGAGGCAAGCTGACGCCTCGAGAAAGTGGTTGGGTCAGTATCACCGCTGAAGCGGCCGCACCAGCAATGTTCCCTCTAATTTTTTTTAGTTCGTGTGCGCAAGAAATTTGCGTTGTGCATACATTTAGATTCATGGTGAAAAATTGTGCAAACTTTTCTGAGCGCTAATTATCTTCAAAATTAAATATATATAAATATTAAATGCTTAATAAATATTATTTCCATAAAGTGATAGCTTGATCATTACGGTACTATTAAATGGATATTAAAAAACTGTTTACAATATTATATGTTCTTAAAAAAGAAAACATTTTATCCATTCTAAAAATATGAATAAAATAAAAAAATAGTAAAATAAAATTCAACAAAATAAAGAAATAAAATAAAAATAACATTAATTGAAAATGGTTATTTTAGTTATCATTTCTCAAAACAATTTTTAGCATTCAGCAATTTAAAATAGACTTATCAAGATTAATACATAATTTTATCCATTCACAAAATAGGAATAAAATTCAATAAAATAAAATATAATCAAAATAACATTAAATGAAAGTGCCTTTCATTTAAGTATGATTATGATTTCTTCCTACGATCTTTAGCATTTGCCTATTCCAAATAAACTCTCTGAAGATTAATACATCCGTCATCATTCAGGTAACTTTTAATTCGCATGAGCATGTCCAAATGATTTTCTTTCAAGCGGTTTCTTAATTTGTTCTTTATAGAATTCATTAAACTGAAGCCACGCTCACAGTCCACACTAGATGCTAGGAAAGTTCCCCCAATATCCATCAACTTAGCAAGGTCACAAAATTGTTCATTTTGGAGGACGAATGTCACTATATCATCAAAGTTTTTAACCAGCTTACTTTTTATTTTCTCGTATACAACAAATTTAAAATCATTGTACTGTTCGATTATGGTAGAACTTTCACCAAGAAAATCTGCATATTTTGCACATAAAGCTTTAACATGCTCAATGCCAAAGTCAGAATCTTTCTGTAAAATAGCCGGACAATCAAAGGCAGACTATTCTTTTACTTCATTTTCAGGAAACTATAGAGTATGTTGATGCAAATGGTCAGACCTTGTGTGACGGTATATTTTTGAAATTACTTCATTTACTGTCGTGACTTATGATACGCTTGAGCCTGTGCGCATTTTATTTTGCTGTGTGCGCGGGTTTCACAACGCGTGTGCGTGCGCACATGCGCACACCTTAGAGGGAACATTGCGCACCAGTCTCCGAACGGGAACCATCTGTATAAATGGCGACTGTGTCCGGATGTTGGGTTGCATGTTCACGGAAAAGTGACCTGTATACCGTAGCACTCGTTGTATTCTTCGGTAGAGCACACAGGTCCCTGCAGAACTTGATAGGGGTGAAGTGCCAGGGGGGGGGGTAAATGTTGTATGAAATGGGGATAATTGAGGGGACAGGCATGTTAGAAAAGTCAAGGAAAGAGCGGACCTCTTCAGTGAAGTGCCAGCTCCGTCCCTGGGGTGGGAGTTCAGAAATCGCCGCGCATACAAGCGAAGAGGGTAGTCTCTGTGCACGGAGTAATGCGCGTGTGTCCTCTGCGGAGACGGGCTATAATCACTTCTTTATGTCGGGACCGGAGGGCGAGAGGGAGGTAATTGCAATCCACCTGAAGGCTGGAGAAGAGCGGAAAGCACCAGTGGCGAGGCGGAGGCCCCTATTAAGGACTGGGTCCAAGATACGGAGGCAGGTGTTGGAGGCTGAACCGTATACTACACTGCCATAGTCCAGCTTCGACTGGACCATGGAAGTGTAAAGACGAAGGAGAGAGCGTCGGTCTGCGCCCCATGTGGTGTGGGAGAGGTGATCTAGTAGAGCGAGGGGACGCTGAAGGGACTGCTTCAATTGTTTGATATGAGGAACCCAGTTGAGCCTTCGGTCTAGAATCACGCCCAAAAATCGCGTGGAGGGTACCACCTCAAGAGGATTGCCGTTTAGCGTGACAGAGGGAACAGGAAGGGTTACGGGTCTTCTTCTGCTGAAAAGCATACACTTGGACTTCGGGGTGGAGAGGTGGAAACCCACCGACGTCGCTCACCTTTCCATCCGGTAGATGGCGAGCTGAATTTTCCGTTGAACTACGGACGGCTCCCGCCCTGCAAAGTAGATCGCAAGGTCATCCGCGTAGATGGAAGAACGGATGTTGGGTGAAAGGCATTTTGAGACTGTGTTCATGACGATGGAAAATCATAGAACACTGAGGATGCTTCCCTGTGGGACCCCGTCCATCTGCACGAAAGTGTCTGAGAGGACTGAGCCCACCCGAACTTCAAAGGTTCGGGAGGATAGGAAGCCCCTGATGAAGGTCGGCATGGGTCCTACGAGCCCAAGACTTTGGAGATGTCTAAGGATTATTGTCCGATGAGTTGTGTCGTAGGCCTTCTGGATGTCAAAAAATATTGATAGGACGAATTGTCCACTGTCGAATGCATTCTGTATGTCACGGCTGAGAAGCAGGAGGGGATCAGTGGTGGATCGAAATTGTCTGAAGCCGGACTGGGTAGCCGGGAAGGAATTACTATTTTCGAGGAAGAACGATAGTCGCGTCGCGACCATTTTTTCGAAAATTTTGCAGGCACAACACATTAGGGCGATTGGTCTGTAGTTTGTGGGATCGAGGGAATCTTTGCCGGGTTTGGGGATAGGGATTACGTAGGCCTCCCTCCACCGTGAGGGAAAGGTGCCCTCTATCCATATGCGGTTGTATAGGTCTAGTAGGAAATTTTGTAAGGTGGGGTGGATGTGCTGGATCATGCTGTAGGGAATACCGTCCGGGCCAGGACAAGGGGATCGTCGCGAGGCCAGTGCCGCCTGTAGTTCACGCATGGTGAACAGTTGGTTGTAGGAGCTGTCTATGGACGGTGAAGAGGAGCTATTTTTAGGGGCGGGTACGGGGAGCTAACTGCAGAGGAAGAAACGGCGGCGAAAGTAGAGCTAGATGGTTTGCCACTGATTTTGGCTCGTATAGGAGTCCGTCGTTAGTCCGGAGTACCGGGGGTCGGGAGGGGACATGTCGCCTCTCGACGCCCCGTACCTTCTTCCAGATGGTAGCCGAAGGTGTGGTGGTGGTGACACCGGATACAAAGGCACGCCAAGAAGCTCGGCGCGCTGTCTTCATTGTGCGGCGGGCGATGGCCCTGGCCCGCTGCATCTCCGTGCGATGGATGGGAAGTCGCGTACGGTAGAACCGTCGAGTAGCCGTCTTCTTGGCGCATACGGCCTCCGTGCACTCTGGGGTCCACCAAGGTACCCGTCGGGCGCGGGGGTAGGTGGAGGATCGCGGGATGCTAGAGCGCGCAGCCGCTACCACGTTTGATTCGAAGTATGCGATACACTCATCGGAGGATGGGAAGTTGGCAGGTGTTCGAGTTGTATATGTATCGTCGTGGAAGCGGGACCAGTTAGCTTTTGCAGTAATCCATTTCTCCAGTACCCGAACGGTCTGGTCGGGCCAATTAGCGTGAGTTGAACTGGGAAATGATCACTTCCATAATCCTCTTGGAGGACTTGCCATGAGAAATCTAGGAGGGCATCGGTCGAAACGAAGGACAGGTCTATACAGGATGGAGTGCAGGTGGTGGCATGGTAGAAAGTAGGAGAGCCATCATTGAGGCACTCAAATGAGAGCTCGGTCATGATGTTGATCAGGGTCGGGGCCATATAGGTGGAGTGCGTGTCTCCCCACATGGGGTGGCGACTATTGAAATCGCCCAGTAATAGAAAGGGCCTGGGGAGTTGTTGTACGACCTCCACCAGGTCATCGCGGGAGACTTGGGTGTGTGGAGGGAGGTATATTGAACATACGGTGTACTGTCTATCCAGGGAAAGCCGGGTAGCAATCACCTGTAACGGGGATCGGATAGGGAGATTGTAGAAGGGGACTGCGTGGTGGATAAAAATGGCAGCCCCCTTTCGAGTGCAGGTAGGAGACGGGGTGGTGATGAAAGAATATCCAGTCGGGCAGGGCATGGGTCTGGTCCCCAGGATGAGTTCCTGGAGACAGACACACCGGACGGGAAGTGGCAATCAAGGAATTCAGGCCTTTGTAATTTGCAAATATACCTCTACAGTTCCAGTGAACTATTGTAGTTTTCGGGGGATCCATTATTTGATGATGGGGGATGGGTAAAGGTATAGGTGCGAATATGTTGGAGTGTGAAGGTAGATTTGAGGTTCGCGAAGGCGAGGGATGAGTTAGGAGTATGGCTGGCTATCTGCCGTTCACCAGAGAAGGAATCGGTCGGCCAGTCGATCTCCGCGGAGACCGCGGGGTCGAGTCGGCCGAGCGAGACCGGAGGCGCGGATCACGGCAGCTTGGAGATTGTCGTGGGCTCCGATGGTGCAAACTTTCTTGAGCTTTTGTGTTCGGGCCATGGGGGGGGCGTTTTATTTCCCGAAATGGCACCTCCCCGCCTGTCTGGGGTCTCACGACGAACCTCAGGCGGCGATAAGGGGCGCCAGAAGGACCGGGCAGATGGGAGGGAGGACGTGCTCAAAGTGGCTGACAGGGTTTGGGCCGGGGATTTTAAGGGAACAGGTACAGTGGGGGTGGGAGGTGAAACAGTGTGTTCTCGAGGAGGGGAAAAAAATTGCGTCAGGAGGCAAGGGCAGGTCCATGAGACTCACGGGCGCAGTCGAGTTCCCCTCACCATGTAGCTGCGCCAGAGCCGCATCCACTGGATGCTCGGGGGAGAGGATGTTGTCCAGATTGAATCTCGTCGTGGAGGGTGGGTCATATACTTCGGCAACTATTGTCCGAGTCTGTGGGGGTAGATTGATGGGACTTCTGCTGTGGGGTGGTTTGGTCCTCATAGGCGAAGTGGGCGGTGTGAAGGTCCGATCCGTCTTCTTAGCACTAGGGGAAGAGGGAGACAAATTGAAGGTCCGGAGGGTCTGGCGACTCACTCCGACGTCTCCGCCTCGTCGACTTACTCCGGGCACTAGGTTCGGGTGTGTGCAGAGTGCTGGGGCACGGTTCGAGGTGGGTGGGGCCTGGGTGTCCTGGTCCCAGACTCCTGTGGAATCTGTGGCAGGTGAGGCGCATGGAGAGAAGGAATGGTGGGGGTACAGGAGGTCGTCAGCTCTTGCGGGGACTCCCCCTGAGAAGAATGGGGAGCACTGGTCGAGGGGGTTGTGAGCGGCAGGCCAGGGCGGCGTGCCGAGCGGACAGAGCAGAGGGCTGCGGCGTAAGATACGCCAGGTCTCACCTCCCGACTCCGCACCCTGTCTCGTGCCTCTCGGAGGCTAAGGAAATCCGCTACATGTAGGCCTCGGACCTCCTTCTCGAACCTGAAGAACAGGCATTCTCGGATGAAGATGGGTGTGCACCTTCACAATTGGAGCATTTGGGTGTGTTGGGGCACTTGTCTGGGTGAGCAACTTGTCCGCAACGAACACACAATTGGTGCGGCTGCCGACAAACTGAGCTAACATGTCCGAACTTGTTGCATTTAAAACAACGGGTCGGGTCTGGGATGTATGGGCGGACAGAGAATTCGCATGACGTGCGGTCTCCCATACCCCATACAATACGGTCGGGAGGACTAAGTTATTAAAGGTAAGAAGTAGACGCGGTGTGGGGGGGGGTACCTCCCTGTCGGGATGTGAAGCGATAGATCTTGGTGACACCCTGGGGTGCGAGGTCCTCCAAGAGCTCGTTCACTGTAATTGACAATAAGCGTGTGGCATAAATAGTGCCCTGACTCTGGTTCAGGCGAGGGTGTGGTGAAACGGACACCGAGCATCCAAGGACCTCAGTGATGGAGAGTAGGGCTTTCGTCTCTGTGGCTGAGCGTGATTTTATGAGGAGGGAACCATCCCTCTGCGGTCGCACATCATAACGGCTGGAGTTGCTGCGGGCTCGGATCGCCTGAAACGTCCGTTCAGAATTGGTCGGAAGGGATCCAGAGGTAGGCCGGATCTCTAGGAATTTGTGGATACTTGGAAGGGATATGGAGGCAGTAGAGTCGAAGTGGACTGGGATATCCAACTGTCGATAGGATGGTCGTGCATGCCGACTTCCCCTCCGCCGCGGGGCTCTCTCCGTGGGGAGGCGGGCCGACGGCGGGTGAGGGGGGCATACGGGAGAGCAAGAAGCCGGGTTTTGGAGGTAAATCTTGGGTGGAACTTGACTTGCCCGAAGGCAGCTGAGGCGGGCTGGGGCGAGACCCCTGCTCCAGAGGGTGTACATCCAAAGGGATGTTCAGGGTACAGCCTGGGGTCGGCAACGGTAGGAGGATGCAAGTGATCAGTTACCAAAGGGGGGTCAACCCCATCTGGATGCGGGCTTCCAGTGGTAGGGGACTCGAGGGCCTGGTTGCCCACCACCCGAGTGTTGAGAGGAGTAGTCCGAGTATTAGAAGCGGAAGTCGTTAACCGAATAGATGAAGAAGCCATAGCAAAAAAAGAGAATTTTCATCCCCCGCGCGCATCCAGCCACCATCGACTCCAACAAGGGAAAGGCGAATCGTGGGCTCACTCGGTCCCACCGCCAATAGATGTCACGCAGGGGAGATACACCCATTCCCAGTCCCCGTGCCTACAAGGCGGCCACTCTCATCCAACGCGCGGTGAAAGATGGCAGGGACAGGGCTTGGGTTTGGTTTAAGAGCGACAAGGGTGAAGGACAACCACCTCCTTCACCCAAGGTCCAAGGAAAAAATCAAGTCAAAGTCCAAAACAAAGCTAAATGCGGGAAGGGAGGAAACAACAAACGAGAAAGAGTTGGGGAAAGGAGGAGAGGGAAATATAAGTAGGAGGGTAGGAGATCAGCCGGGTCCCCAAACGGGTCCAATGGTCCACGAGGGCAGAGAAGGCCCTTGCATCGGAGGAAGATGCATTCCCCCATTGGCCACAGAGGGACGCGCCCTATAGCTCCGGACAAAGCGAAGGGATATATATATATATATATATATATATATATATATATATATATATATTATATATATATATATATATAGTACACGTGTATATATATATATATATATATATATATATATATATATATATATATAGATATAGATATGCATTCACAGTTTAAGTGGAAGTATGACGAGTTAAATGTCTTTTCACATAGATCATCATTCCGCCGAAACGCCCATTTCAGGGTACGAGCAGCTGACAGCAGCATTGCCAAGCAAACAGAATATATATATATATATATATATATATATATATATATATATATTATATATATATATATATATATGAAAATTATTTCACGAAAGTAACACGTGAAAAATATTTTTGATGAATAAAACCACGAAGGGAAAAGAAACACAAAGTGGTGCTCAAGCGCTTTCGTCTAATGACATCCTCAAGAACACTGATGTGTTCCTGAGGATGTCATTAGACGAAAGCGCTTGAGCACCACTTTGTGTTTCTTTTCCCTTCGTGGTTTTATTCATCATATATATTATATATATATATATATATACCCCACATACAAAATAATAGTAATAAATGACCAAGTAATAGTAATAGAAACCCGGTAATTGACCCCATGTCTGATATATATATATATATATATATATATATATATATATATATATATATATATATATATATATATATGTAAGACCGGGTCGAAAAGGGGTCAAGTTCAAGATTTTGCTTAGGTACTATGTGAGGTTGATCATTTTGTAATAGTGGTATCCACACCAAAAATCAAGGCTGTGGGACCTTCGCTACCCCCCTCTACCGATACTCACTTTTTTCCATATGAATTTGTATGGAAAATAGGCCAAAAATCGAAAATCGTAAAAATCGACCCTAAATATTAATTTGTTTTGCCTTCGTATGGCCAAAATCGGGTTCCCCGGCACGAATTACATCATAATAAACCATTCACCAACTTTTTTTGAGATCGGAGGGGGGGGGGGGTCTTAAATCCGGTGCTGACTCATAGCACCGGATATAAGACCTAACTTTACATTTTTTTTTTTTTTTTTCCAGATTCCTATTTAGGTACCTACAATATTAAAAGTTTGTATTAAAATACGTTATTTAATTTTAAAATATCAGTAATAAATAAAATATAGTTAAAATCTTATTAAATTAAATTATGGCTACTAGAAAAAGAAGCCACAATGCAGCTTTCGGATATCTAACAAAATTTTCATCTGTCATGACGCCATCAAAAGCTGATGATGTAAAGCAGTGGTTCCCAACCGGTTTTGGCTTATGGCCCCCCTTAGGAACCTTATTTTTTCCCGTGGCCCCCATAAGCATTATTTTCAGTAGGTAATATGCAGATTTAACTCTATTTTACAAAATAACATTTTCCTGTGGCCCCCTTCAAATGTGCCATGGCCCCCAGGGAGCCATATGGCCCCCGGTTGGGAAACACTGATTGTAAAGCACTTCCATTTTATTGTTAGAGAGGAAGAATCTAAAGCACAGGGTAAAATAAGTAAAAATGATTGCTATAACGTAGTTGTTCAAGATATAAAAGAAATTTGGCAAAAAATTTCTTTCCCAACAATTGATACAAAGGGAATTTATGTTAGAGTTACTAGACTTATAAAAGATGCTGATAAGTTAACTAAATGCCCTATGATAAAAAGAAATGAAAAATATTATGAAAAATTAAAGAAATATGACGAGATGTTTGACATATCTCCATGCCACTGTTATGATAAAGGCATGAGGGATAGAAAACTTTGTAGGTATGAACATAAAATACCTATTATAGAATGGGAAGCTTTTATTTGTCAAAAAGAAAGAAAAAAACAGTTAGGAAAAATTGATAAAAAAAAACTACTTCAAGTAATTTGAGAAAGTTGGGCAAAATCCAAAAAGCACAGGAAAGGGAAAAGAAATCAAAAGAAAAATTAAGAGAAGCAAGGGAATTTGTATCATCAGAAGTGATAGAAGATGATAATGAAAATGAAGATGTCGATTTTCAAGACAGAGAGGACTTAGATTATGAAGAAGACTTAGAATTAATAGAAAATTTTCAAAATAGATATACCTATGAAAATTTAGCCAAAACTTCAGAGAGATATAGGGTAAGCAATAGGGCCACAGCAGCCCTTATAAACGCTGCCTTAAAAGATATGAAGATTTTAAGTTTAGAAAATATGCTTGATCGAAAAAAACAGAATTGGTAAAATAAACTAAGTACATATAAAGAAGAAAACCAAAATGTGGAATGTATTGGATTTGATGGAAGAAAAGATGATACACTGACAGAATCAGGCAAAATAAAAGAAGAACACTGTGTTATAATTAAAGAGCCGCAAAGCGTTTACATTGATCACGAAGTACCAGATAATGGCACTGCAAGGGCGATTGCTGATGAAATAATTACTGTTACTGAAGATTCAAATAGTGCTAATTCAATTAAAGGTCTACTTTGTGATGGAACCCCAGTGAACACAGGCAGAGTTGGAGGGGTCATTAAATTAATAGAACTTCATCTTGGCAGGTCCCTTCATTGGCTCGTTTGTGAATTACATTTAAACGAATTGCCCTTGATGCACTTTTACAAAAGCATTGCGAGCAGAACCACTGGCCCAAACACCTTTGAAGGGCCACTTGGCAAGAAATTAAAAGCTGATTTAACAAAACTGAAAGTAATAAATTTTGAATCGATAGAAGGTAAAGTTCAAGAAATACCTCCTAATATTGTAAAAGATTTTAGTGACCAAAAATACTTGTACGAAATGTGTCATGCAATACAAACAGGAAATGTTTCTGAGGGTCTCGCTGTAAGATCTCCAGGACGACTAAATCACGCCAGGTGGCTGACTTTGGCTAATAGGGTTCTCCGCCTATACATTTCTACATCAAATCATGATACTAACCTAAAAGATCTTGTCATATTTGTCATCAATTTTTATGCCCCTGCGTGGTTTCAAATAAAATCACACCCAAAAGCCACTGAGGGTGCGCGAAATTTTTGGTTTATGACAATTCTTCTTCGAAATTTAGATATAAATTTCAAGAAAATTATTGAGCCAGTCATGAAAAACAACGCTTACTTCGTTAATCCTGAAAATATACTCCTGTCAATGGTTTCTGACGAACGATTACATATTAGAGAGCTAGCAATTCAAAAGATAATTCTTTCCAGAACTGGGTTTTCAGGAGCCAGAAATTTTGAGCTACCAAGATCTATAAATTTTCTAGCAAATGATTATATTGATTTGATTAATTGGAATGAGCAGATAATCATTCCTCCACCTTCGCTAAGTAATTTTACCAATGAGCAATTGCTTCAGATTAGAACTAAATCTCTAGAAATACTAGATTCTCCATGTCACAGCCAAAGCGTTGAACGGGGTGTGAACTTAGTAACTAAATCTAGCCAGGAAAGAATTGGTTATTTTAATCGGCATGAATTTATTTTAAATACTTTAGAGTCTAGAAAAGAACTGCCTACTTGAGTGGAAAGGTCAATGGAAGGAATAAAAAAAAACATTAGTTTTAGGTCAAAAATTTTATTGAATTTCTCTCTTAATTTCTAAATTTCTACCAATATATAATAGCTAAAAATTTATGTATTACATTTTTTTTTCATGCATTTTTGTATTTTTAAAAAATTTTTTCATTAAAAAATAAATATAACTTTTATAAGCGAACTTTTGTAATAAAAAAATTTCGAAGTAAATCGCAAATTATCTCGAATTTTACGAATTTTTCGAAAAAACTGAAACCGGTAGGGGGGGGATAGGGGTCCTCAGAATTCAAAAATATTTTACCAGGGTGTTACTGATTGAACCACCTCTCACTATGTACGTAAGAAATAAAAAATTTCGACCCGGCCTAAAATAAATATATATATATACACTTTCACTAGGTCCGAATCGGCAATAAAAAAAAAAAAAAAATATATATATATATATATATTATATTTTTACACAGGGTGTCCCAAAAAGAGTGACCCTAAACGAAATATTAATAACTTTTTTATTAAAGGTGCTAGAAGTAAATACTAAAAAATAAAATAACAAGCGAAGGTGTAAGTTTTATTCCCATGCACTAGTAAACCTCTACATGTTTTCCATCATTTACTATAACCAATCTAATTCTACGTTCAAATTCTTCAATGGCACGCTCCAGTACAGATGGGGAGATGGATGTGATAGTTTCCTGAATACGCTGTTTCAATTCCACAATGTTTCTCGGTTTGTTATGGTAAACTTTAGACTTAACATAACCCCAAAGATAAAAATCTAAAGGTGTTAAATCGGGGGAGCGAGCGGGCCATTTCATTGGTCCTCCTCTACCAATTCATCGTCTTGGGAAAGTCTCGTTTAGAAATTCGTGAACGACTCTAGCAGTGTGAGGCGGGGCTCCGTCTTGTTGAAAGATTATGGTTTGAAATGATTCAGGAGTTTCTTTTAGTAATGGCACAAAGAAATCTTTTAACATCTTTAAGTACGAGGCACCTGTAACAGTCCATTCTTCAAATAAATACGGACCATATATTCGAGAACTTGACATTCCACACCAAACATTCACTTTGGGCGAATCTCGTTCATGTTCAAAGGTCTCACGTGGATTTTCTGGTCCCCAAATTCTACAATTGTGGCGGTTAAGTTTTCCAGATGTATGAAACGTTGCCTCGTCAGTGAAGATGACGTTTTTCAGGAAATTTGAATCTGAATCAATGAACTCGATTAGTTCCTGGCAAGTAGCAATTCTTACTGCGTAATCTTCTTTAAAAAGTCGATGATGCACTTGCACATTGTAACATTTTAATTTCAGATTTTTGTGAAGGATTCTGTGAACCGACGATCGTGGGATGTTTAACTCAACTGAAACTCTCCTTATTGACGTTTTTGGATCCGTGTGAAATGCTTCCATAACAGTTGCGACCTTTCTAGAGACTTACTCGGGCGTCCACAACTCTTTCTCTTAAGGACGGATCCAGTCTCTTCAAACGTTTTCACCCATCTTTTTATGCTCTTCTTTCCTGGTGCCTGTTTATTGTGTGTAACTTGAAATCTTCTTTGTGCTGTGATGATTGATTTACTTTCGTAAACATACCCGACTAGTTCAGCTTTTTCTTGTGGTGTCGTCATCTGAGGGTGGGTGAAATTCTGTACAGTTTGTATCATAAGATGTTTTTTTGGCCGCCAACTTGCTAGAACGAGCGAGTGAGTGATTAGACTAGGTCCGGAACGAGCAAGTGAATGATTAGGCTAGTCTAGTCCGGTCCGTAGGATTCGCCGTCACAAGGCCTTTGGTTAGACTAGGCCACCCTTCATGATAAATGATTTCTTTTACGAGAAAATTTTGTAGAATTTTTTTTTAACATTTTAAAGTAACGATATGTTTTTGATAATAATTACGTATACAGTATCAAAAACTTACATCTTCACTTGTTATTTTAGTTTTTAGTATTTACTTCTAGCACCTTTAATAAAAAAGTTATTATTTCTTTTAGGGTCACTTTTAGGGACACCCTGTATATATATATATATATATATATATATATATATATATATATATATATATATATATAAATTATTTCACGAAAGTAACACGTGAAAATATTTATGATGAATAAAACCACGAAGGAAAAGAAACACAGAATGGTGCTCAAGCGCTTTCGTCTAATGACATCCTCAGGAACACTGAAGTACATAAAGTTACAGCCTATATATAGGTTACAGAAAAAAAAATATATATATATACAATAAACGGAGAGATAAAAATAAAAATTAAAGGATTGTGGGAGGAGTATACAAATTTGTAAGGAAAAACAACCGATTTTTTAGCACAAGATCAAATGAATAGTTTCCAACCAATGTTATAGATAATTAAAAAAAAAAAATACAAATTTATACTGGAAATCTGCCCGGGTTTTAGCACTCTGCCCTTCTTGTTTAAGTTCGATGTATATAAAAATAAATTGAAAAATAAAAGTTAGAGTAGCATACAAGTTTACCAAAGATTTAGCGTTCTACCCTTCTTATCTAAATCTGTTCTGAAGGAATTCAAAACAACAGGATCGAGTTGAAAAAGACCTTTGCTTATGTTGAAGTTATTTGTAAGTTGGATAATGGCAGACTCAAGAATATTTCTATTAACAATGTTGCTAGAGTGAAATAGAAATATTCTTGAGTCTGCCATTATCCAACTTACAAATAACTTCTACATAAGCAAAGGTCTTTTTGAACTCGATCCTGTTGTTTTGAATTCCTTCAGAACGGATTTAGATAAGAAGGGTAGAACGCTAAACCTTTGGTAAACTTGTATGCCACTCTAATAACTTTTATTTTTCAATTTATTTTTATATATATCGAACTTAGACAAGAAGGGCAGTGCTAAAACCTGGGCAGATTTCCAGTATAAATTTGTATGCACCTCTTACAAGTTTTATTTTTATTTTTATTTTTAAATTTATTATTTTTTTAATTAACTATAACATGGGTTGGAAACAATTCATTTGATCTTGTGTTGGATTCGAGCAAAAGTGCTAAAAATCGGTAGTTTTTCCTTACAAATTTGTATGCTCCTCCCACAATCCTTCAGTTTAATTTTTATTTTTATTTCTCCGATTATTATATATATATATATATATATATATATATATATATATTATATATATATATTTTCTGTAACGTATATATAGGCTGTCTCTTTATGTACTTCAGTGTTCCTGAGGATGTCATTAGACGAAAGCGCTTGAGCACCATTCTGTGTTTCCTTTCCTTCGTGGTTTTATTCATTATATATATATAGGGTGTCCCATAAGTCCGGCATCATAGGAAAAATAAAAAAGGCAAAACAAAAGCTTTTATTTACAGAACGTGCTCAATATGTATTGTTCCGTAGCCCATTCACAAAATTCCATCCGCCGGTCGGGATCATCATCGCTTAATTTCTGTAGGATCTGAAGTTTATATGGATGCCATTTGTGAGCCTGAAGAATGCGATGGATGCTACATTTCGACACGCCTGTCTCGGCGGACAATCGCCGAAGAGACTTATTGGGACCTCTGTTAAAATGAGCCAGGATAGCAGTCACTGTATCATCATCAGTGGACCTCCTTGAAGGTCCACTGCGTGGTTTATCTTCTATGGATCCTGTTTCCTTAAACTTTGCAACAAGTCTGCTAACACAACTCTGTGTTATTGGCTCGCGGGCTGGATGCAGTCTGTTAAATTCAGCAGCGGCCTCTCTTTGACTCCGATTTCCTATGAGTAGAATTATCTGGATTCGTTCTTCCTTGCTCACAGACATTATGGTCTGCAGAAAGAGAAAAATATGAATTATGGTTTGTAGAAAGAGAAAAATATGAATTTCTCCTATGATGCCGGACTTATGGGACACCCTGTGTATATATATATATATATATATATATATATATATATATATATACTTCTTTACCGCCGATTAGCACCTAGGGAAAGTGGTACATATCGGTGAGACAATGGGTGGATGGTGTCACTGGGTTGGGGATGGTAGACTAGGGGACTGAGTAAGGTTCGGTTACTGGATAGGCGGAAGGAGGGGTATGGATGACGCAGATGAAAGTGGGTGAGGAAAGGGAAAATCGCTTCCGCTGAAAAGTGGGGGCCTTCGACGAGTATGGATTGTAGACGCTCAGGTGTGGAAATACTGGACAGGAGAGAAACACTTATGACGGAGAGCGAACAGGTTCGGGCATTCGTCCAGGAGGTGCAACGGTGATGGGGGTATGGCAGGTAGGGCAGAGCAGGGCTGGCGATTTAGCCATAAGGCGACCATGTGTAATGCGTGTGTGTCCTGGGCGGAAACGGGCTAAAGTCACTTCTCTATGGCGGGACCGGTGGAACGAGGTGGCCCAGTATCTGAGTTGCGGTTTGATTTTGTGGAGTTTGTTGTGTGTGGCCTGGTCCCATTCCCGTTGCCAAATGGACCGGAAGTGGGAGCCAGGAGTCGGGAAGAAATTGGAGAACGGGAGGGGCTGGGAAGAGGCAGGCAGTAACCAGGCCGTCTTTGCTGTGCGGTCCGCCTCCTCATTACCCTGGATGCTGACATGTGCCGGGACCCAGCAGAAGGCGATTGTCTTGTGATGGAAAGTCGTCAAAAAGTGGAAGGCTTGCTGGATGGTGCGGACGAGCGGATGGGGGGGAGGTTAAAACTCTCGAGGGAGACAAGTGCGCATTGGGAATCTGAATAAATGACAAAGGATCTAGCAGAGTGGGTGCGCACGATGTCGAGGGCCTCCACAATCGCGAACAGTTCTGCTGAGAAAACAGAGGCTTCGCGGGGCAAGCTGACGCCTCGAGAAAGCGGCTGGACCACTATCACCACTGAGGCGGCCGTACCAACTTCCGAGCGGGAACCATCTGAAAAGATGGGGACAGTTTCCGGGTGTCGGGTTACGTGTTCTCGGAAGAATGACCTACATACCGTAGCTATCGTGGTAGTCTTTGGTAGGGCACACAGGTCCCTGCAAAACTTGATAGGGATGAGGAGCCAGTAAGGGTAGATGCTGTATTAGATGGGGATGACTGAGGGAGGGGGCATGTTGGAAAGGTCCAGGAAAGAGCGGACCGCTTCAGTGAAGTGCCAGGTCCGTCCCTGGGGTGGGAGTTCAGAAATCGCCGCGCATAGAAGCGAAGGTGCACGAAGGTATGTCCTCATGAGGAGCAGACCCCGTCGGAGTGCGAGAGGGAGGTAAGCGCATTCCGCTTGGAGGCTGGAGGCTGGGGAAGAGCTGAAGGCACCGGTGGCGAGGCGGAGGTCCCTATTAAGTACCGGGTGCAAGATACAGAGTCAGGCGTTGGAGGCTACGCCGTATACGACAATGCCATAGTCCAGCTTCGACTGGACCATAAAAGTGTAAAGGCGAAGGAGAGAGCGTCGGTCTGCGCCCCATGTGGTGTGGGAGAAGTGATCTAGGAGAGCGAGGGGACGTTGGGAGTGCTTCAGGTGTTTGAGATGGGGCGCCCAGCTGAGCCGTCGATCCAGAATCATGCCCAGAAACCGCGTGGAGGGAACCACCTTAAAGGGATCGCCGTATAACGTGACAGAGGGAAGGGGAAGGGTTGCGGGTCTTCTCCTGCTGAAGAGCATACACTTGGACTTGGAGGTGGACAGGCGGAGCCCAACCCACGTCGCCCACCTCTCCACCCGATAGATGGCGAGCTGAATTTGCCGTTGAACAACGGACGGCTCCCGCCCTGCGAAGTAGATCGCGAGGTCATCCGCGTAGATGGAAGAACGGATGATGGGTGGAAGGCATTTTGAGACTGTGTTCATGGCTATGGAAAAGCATAGAACACTGAGGATGCTTCCCTGTGGGACCCCATCCTCCTGCACGAAGGTGTCTGAGAGGACTGGGCCGACGCACACTTTAAAAGTTCGGAAGGAGAGGAAGCCCCTGATGAAGGTCAGCAAGGCTCCGACGAGACCCAGATTTTGGAGCTGACTGAGGATTATTTTCCGACAGGTGGTGTCGTAGACCTGTATGTCAAAAAAATGGATAGGACGAACTGTTAACTGTCGAAGGCATTCTATATGTCTCGGCTGAGGAGCAGGAGGGGATCAGTAGTGGAGCGGAATTATCCGAAGCCGGACTGGGTCGCTGGGAAGGAATCACTATTTTCAAGGAAGGAGAGTAGCGTAGCGACCATTTTTTCTAAAGTTTTGCAAGCAGAGCACGTTAGGGCGATAGGTTTGTAGTTTGTGGATGGGAATTACATGGGCCTCCCTCCACGGGGAGGAGAAGGTCCCTTCTATCCATATGCGGTTGTACAGGTCTAGTAGGAAAATTTACAAGGTAGGGTGGATGTGCTGGATCATGAAGTACGGGATACCATCCGGGTCGGGGCAAGGGAATCGTCGAGAGGCCAGTGCCGCCTGTAGTTCACATGGTGAACAACCGATTGTAGGTACTGTCTTGGGACAGTGAAGAGGAGCTATTGTTAGGAGCAGGTACGAGGGAACTGCCCGCGGAGGAAGAAACGGCGGCGAAGGTAGAAGCTAGGTGGTTTGTCACCGATTTTGGCTGGTATAAAAGTCACATTAATCCGGAAGACCGGGGGTCGGGAAGGGGTATGTCGCCTCTCCACACGCTGCATCTCCGTGCGGTGGATGGGGAGTCGTGTACGGTAGAAGCGTCGCGTAGCCTTCTTCTTGGCGCGTATGGCCTCCGTGCACTCTAGGGTCCACCAAGGTACCCGTTGGGTGCAGGGGTAGGCGGAGGATCGTGGGATGCTAATGCACGCAGCCGCTATAACGATCGATTCGAAGTATGCGATGCACTCGTCGGATGATGGGAAGTGGGCAGTCGCAAGGGTTGTAGATGTATTGTCTTGGAAGCGGGACCAGTTAGCTTTGGCAATAATCCATCTTTCCGGTACCCGAACGGTCTGGTCGGGCCAATTTAGTGTGAACAGGGAAATGGTCACTACCATAGTCATCTTGAAGGACTTGCAATGTAAAATCTAGGAGGGTATCAGTCGAGACGAACGACAGGGCTGTACAGGACGGAGTGCAGCTGGTGGCATGATAGAATGTAGGAGCCATCATTGAGGCACTCGAAAGGTGCCTCAATGGATAAAGGTGTAAGTGCTTGGGAGATGGGGTGTGAGGGGAGATCTGGGATTCGCGAAGGCGAAGGGTGAGTCAGGGGCATGACTGGCTATCTGCCGTTCACCAGAGAAGGAATCGGTCGGCCAGTCGATCCCAGCGGGGATTGCGGGGTCGAGTCGACCGAGCGAGACCGGAGACGTGGATCACGGCAGCTAGGGGAATGTCGTGGGCTCAGAGGGTGAGGAGCAGGGGTGTAGTACTGCGGGAGCGCAAGGGACCGCCGCTCCCGCACCTCCATTCATCCAAATTTTATTTATTTTTTTTTTTTTAGTTGATACTTGGAGGTCAGAAACAGACTAAAATGAAAGCACTGGCTTCTAATTGTGATTTCAAATTTTTAATATTCCAAGTCTAAGTGAAGTATTATTATTATTATTATTATATATTCCTTAGAGCTCCTGCACCTTAAAATTTGCCACTACACCCCTGGTGAGGAGTCTCTTGGTGGGCTTCTGTGCTCGGACAAGGAGGGAACGCTTCATTTTCCATAGCGGCACCTCCCAGCCTGTTTGGGGTCTCACGGCGATAGGGGATATCAGAAGGATCGGGCACATTGGAAGGAGGACGAGCTCAAGGTGGCTGACAAGGAGGGGGCTAGGGGTGTTGGGAAGGCAGGTAATGTGGGGGTGGAATGAGATGAACCAGTTTTCTCGTGGAGGGGTGTGAAAAATGGCACCAGGAGGCAAGGGCAGATCCATAAGATGCATGGGCGCGGCCGAGCTCCCTTTGGCTACACCATGTAGATGCGCCAGTGCCACATCCACTGGATCGTCAGGGGAGAGGATGTTGTCTATATTGGATCTCGCCGTGGGAGGCGGGTCATGTAAATCGGCTACTACTATCAGAGTCTGTTGGGGATAGATTGGAGGGACTTCTGTGGTGAGGTGATATGGTCCTCGTAGACGAAGTGGGAGGTGTAAGGGTCCGAGCCGTCTTCTTAGATCTGGGGGAAGAGGGAGGCCTGTTGAAAGGCCGGAGTCTGGCGACTCGCTCCAGCGTCTCCGCCTCGTCGGCTTACCCCGGGCGTTAGGTTCGGGTGCGTGCATAGAGTGCCGGGAGGGCAAGGTTCGAGGGGGACGGGGCCTGGGTGTCCTGGTTCCAGATTCCTGGGGAATCTTTAGAGCAGTGGTTCTTAACCTTTTTACTACCATGCTCCCTCTAGGAATTGGTCCTTCCCTCCACGCCCCCCTTCAATCAAAATAACATTCTCAATAACTTCTCAATATTAGCCCATGCTCTCGTTAAGAGAATAACAAATACAATTAGAGAAATTCCTGTTTCTAGGGGGGCGCGCCCCCCCGGTTAACAACCACTGCTTTAGAGGATGAGGCGCGTGAAGAGAAGGGATGGTGGGGGGACAGGATGTCGGGTTCAGCGAGGGCTGCCTTTGAGAGGGGTGGGAAACAGTGGTCGAGGGGATTTCAGCGACAGACCAGGGCGGCGTGCCGAGGGAACAGAGGCGAGGGCAGCAGCGTAAGATACCCCCGATCTTATGTCCCGACTCCGCACCCCGTCTCGCGTCCCACGGAGGCTGAGGAAGTCCGCCAACTGCAGGCCTCGGGCCTCCTCCGCGAACCTGAAGAAAAGGCATTCGCGGGATGAAGAGGGGTGTGCGCCTCGCAATTGTGTTGGGGCACTTGTCCGGGTGAGCGAGCTCTCCGCAGCGAACACACAGTTGGTGCGGTTGTCGACAAAATGAGCTGACGTGCTCGAACTTATTGCATTTAAAGCAACGGGTCGGGTCTGGGATGTATGGGCGTACAGTGAACTCGCACGACGTACGGCCTCCCATACCCCATACAATACGGTCGGGAGGGACTAAGGTGTTGAAAGTAAGAAGTAGGCGCGGGGTGGAGAGGGGATGCCTCCTTGGCGGGATGTGAAACGATGTATCTTGGTGACACCCTGGGGTGCGAGGTCCTGCAGGAGTTCGTTCACTGTGATCTATAATAGGCGGGTGGCGTAGTGCCCTGACTCTGATTCAGGCGAGGGTGTGGGGAGACGGACACCGAGCATCCAAGGACCTCAGTGAGGGTGAATACGGCTTTCGTCTCTGCGGCTGAACGTGATTTATGAAGAGGGAGCCATCCCTCTGTGGTCGCATATCATAGCAGCTGGAGTCGCTGCGGGCTCGGGTCGCCTGAAACGTCTGTTGGGAGTTGGTCGGAAGGAACCCAGAGGTAGGCCGGATCACTAGGAATTTGTGGATACTTGGAAGGGATAGGGAGGCTGTAGATTCGAGGTGGACTGGAATATCCAACGGTCGATAGGACGGACGTGAACGCTGACTTCCCCGTCCGCCGCGGGGCTCTCTCCGTGGGAAGGCGGGCCAACGGTGGGCGAGGGGGGGGGACGTAGGGGGAGAAAGAAGCCAGATTTTGGAGGCAAGTCTTGGGTGGAAATTGACATGCCCGAAGGCGGCTGGAGCGGGAACCCTGCTCCATGGGGTATGTCCAAGGGCATGTTCAAGGTACAAGCTGGGGTCGGTAACGGAAAAGGAGAGTACAAGTGTTCCGCTGTCAGAGGAGGGGCGACCTCCTCAAGACGTGGTCTTCCAGTGGTAGAGGACTCGGAGACCTGGTCGCCCACCACCCGAATTCTAGGACAAAAAGTAAGAGTATCCATACGCTAATAGGTAGAGAAAAAGGACCCAGGGGACGCGAGAAACTGCCTACCGGTGAGAAAGGGAGGTAGAACGCAAACCGCCGGGGGCGGAGTACCTCGTCCCCAGGGGACACACCGTCGGTTTAAAAATGGGGGCCGTGATGCGAAAGTTTGCTCCCAAACGGCGCAGAGACCCCAGCCCTCCAATCCCACCGGCCCGGACACCCGACCAACCAAAACACTGACGCCCTAAGGGCGTCACTTCCGGAAGATAGCTTTGGAGATCCGTACTGGGAGCCAAGGACTTTGGTGGCTCTTAGCCGGCTCTCCAGTAGCCTGTCTGGCAGAGGTGACCGTTCCCGGGGCTAAGCCCGCCGACGCAGCCCACTGGGTCAACACGGGAGCCCACCCACCACAAGGTGACCACCGGCAGGGATATATATATATTTTTTTC
Source organism: Bathynomus jamesi (assembly GCA_023014485.1). Classification (NCBI taxonomy): domain Eukaryota; kingdom Metazoa; phylum Arthropoda; class Malacostraca; order Isopoda; family Cirolanidae; genus Bathynomus; species Bathynomus jamesi. The sequence goes on from JAJOZX010002288.1 coordinate 238,591, forward strand.
TTCCTCTAATTTACCGCCAATTCGTACCTAGTGAAAGTGGTACATATCTCGGCGAGGCAGTGGGTGGGTGATGTTACGGTCTGCACAACCCAATGAGGAAGTTGTTTTCGAAATAGGCAGCCTCCTTTCTCACATTGCTACGGCGATTAATTCAACTGGTAGATACCGTGAGAAGGGCGGGACTAAAACTCACATTCTCACCCCTCGCATAGATGTTACCTACCCATTGAAGCTCACGAGATTTAGGCGCTTTTTTAGCCCAATCCGCGGCTTTCCATCTTCTACTTATTGCCGATCGCTAGCCCTATGGGCCGCCATAGGCACCGGGGAGATAGCTGCTCCGACGAGCCGAGGCGTTAGGCGCGCGATTGATGGAAAATTTTGGGCGAAGTCATAGGCCCTATCCGCGCTACTTATAAGTCAACGCGTGGGTTATAGAGGGGTCTACGGCCGGGCTGGGATCACCCCGGCCCTACCTTTTCATAGGTGCTTTCAGCCACGGTCAAACTTCGATAGGTACCCGGGGGGGGGGAACCGAGAATTAATTGAACGGCTACAGAGGCTACTTTACGCGGCTACGAGCTCCATTCGCAAAATTCTCCAGGTTGTCCCGGCACACGTTTAGACTTATCGGCGATCCCTTGACTCCGGGAACCCAATACAGCCTATCCATAGGCTAATGGCTAGGGGAGAAGATTTCCCCCTGACTCCTAGCCCTATACATGGAATCATAGGCTAACCGACGTAGTGCAATGGTCGGTCGTCACGTGTCGTACTACGAAAGACTTATCGGCGAACCCTTCGGCGAACCTTTGACTGCGGGAACCCAATACAGCCTATCCATAGGCTAATGGCTAGGGGAGAAGTTTTCCCCCCGACTCCTAGCCCTATAAATGGAATCATAGGCTAATCGACGTAGTGCACTGGTCAATCACGTGTCAAAAAAGATCACCTCCAACATCGGTGGGGGATGGGGGATCTCCTGAGCCCCGGACCCCTTCGTAAATTCATTCGAAACCTATGCTGAGGGGGAGAAACCGGTCGTTCCCCGATAGGGACATAGGTCCTATACCTGGGGAACTCACATAATGCCAGTTTTACTCTCACGACTGAGTTGGGGATGGTAGACTAGGGGGGTGAGTAAGGTTCAGTTGTTGGATAGTGGGTAGGAGGGGTATGGTCTCAGACACGATGAAGCAGATGGGAATGAGTGAGGAAAAGGAAAATTGCTTCCGCTGAAAAATGGGGGCCTTCGGCGAGTATGAATTGTAGACGCTCGGGTATGGGAATTTTGGACAAGAGAGGGAAACACCTACGGCGAAGAGCGGACAAGTTTGGGCATTGACCAGATGTACGACAATGATAGGGGCATGGCAGGTAGGGCAGAGCGGGGCTGGCGATTTAGCCATAAGGTGACCATGAGTAATGCGTGTGTGTCCTAGGCAGAGACAGGCTAGAATCACTTCTTTATGGCGGGACCGGTGGAATGAGGAGGCCCAATATCCTAATTGTGGTTTGATCTTGTGAAGTTTGTTTTGTGTGGCCTGGTCCAATTCCCGTTGCTAGATGGAGCGGAAGTTGGGGCGGAAGTTGGGGGCGGAGAGTCGGGAAGAAGTCGGAGAAAGGGAGGGGCAGGAGGGAGGCCGGCAGTAAGCAGGCCGTCTTTGCTGTGCGGTCCACCACCTCGTTACCCTGGATGCCGACATGTGCCAGGACCCAGCAGAAGGCGATTGTTCTGTGTCGGAAGGCTGTTAAAAAGTGGAAGGTTTGCTGGATCGTACAGACGAGCGGGAGTTAAATCTCTCTAGGGAGAGAAGTGCGCTTTGGGAATCTGAATAAATGACGGAGCTGGCAGATAGGTACGCACAATGTCGAGGGCCTCCATAATCGCGAAGAGTTCTGCCGAGAAAACGGAGGCCTCGCGGGGCAGGCTGACACCTCGAGAAAGCGGCTGAGCCAATATTACCGCTGAGGCGGCCGTACCAGCCTCCGAGCAGGAACCATCTGTATAAATGGGGACTGTGTCCGGGTGTTGGGTTGCGTGTTCTCGGGTGACCTGTATACAGTAGCGGTCATGGTAGTCTTTGGTCGGGCACACAGGTCCCTGCAAAATTTGATAGGGGTGAGGAGCCAGGAGCGGTAGATGCTGTATGAAATGGTGGTAAATGAGGGGGGCGGGCATATTGGAAAGGGCCAGGAAAGAGCGGACCGATTCAGTGAAGTGCCAGCTCCGTCCCTGGGGTGGGAGTTCAGAAATCGCCGCCTATAGGAGCGAAGAGGGTAGTCTCTGTAAACGGAGGTATGTCCTCATGAGGAACAGACCGCGTCGGAGGGCGAAAGGGAGGTAATTGCAATCCATTTGGAGGCTGGGGAAGAGAGGAAGGCACCGGTGGCGAGGCGGAGGCCCCTATTAAGGACCGGGTGAAAGATACGGAGGCAGTCGTTGGAGGCTGAACCGTATACTACACTGCCATAGTCCAGCTTCGACTGGACCATAAAAGTGTAAAGGCGAAGGAGAGAGCGTCGGTCTGCGCCCGTGGTGTGCGAGAGGTGATCTAGAAGAGCGAGTGGACGTTGGAGGGATTGCTTCAGGTGTTTGAGATGGAGAACCCAGTTGAGCCGTCGGTCTATAGTCACGCCTAGAAATCGCGTGGAGGGTACCACCTCACGAGGATTGCCGTATAACGTGACAGAGAGAACCGGAAGAGTTGAGGGTCTTCTTCTACTGAAGAGCATACACTTTGACTTGGAGGTGGACAGGCGGAACCCAACCCACGTCGCCCACCTTTCCAACCGGTAGATGGCAAGCTGAATTTGCCGTTGAACGACGGACGGCTCCCGCCCTGCGAAGTAGATCGCGAGGTCATTCGCGTAGATGGAAGAACGGATGGTGGGTGGAAGGCATTTTGAGACTGTGTTCATGACGATGGAAAAGCATAGAACACTGAGGATGCTTCCCTGCGGGACCCCGTCTTCCTGCACAAAGGTGTCTGAGAGGACTGAGCCCACCCAAACTTTAAAGGTTCGGGAGGAAAGGAAGCCCCTGATGAAGGTCGGCATGGCCCCGACGAGACCTAGATTTTGGACTAAGGATTATTTTCCGACGGGTGGTGTCGTAGGCCTTCTGAATGTTAAAAAAAAATTGATAGGACGAACTATCCACTGTCGAAGGCATTCTGTATGTCTCGGCTGAGGAGCAGGAGGGGATCAGTGGTGGAGCGAAATTGTCTGAAGCCGGACTAAGTAGCTGGGAAGGAATTACTATTTTCAAGGAAGAAGAATAGTCGCGTAGCGACCATTTTTTTCGAAGATTTTGCAGGCACAACACGTTAGGGCGATTGAAGGAGTCTTTGCCGGTTTTGGGGATCGGGATTACGTGGGCCTCCCTCCACCGAGAGAGGAAGGCGCCCTCTATCCATATGCGGTTGTATAGGTCTAGTAGGAATATTTGTAAGGTAGGGTGGATGTGCTGGATCATGCTGTTCGGAATACCGTCCGGGCCGGCACAAGGGGATCGTCGAGAGGCCAGTGCCGCCTGTAGTTCACGCATGGTGAACAACCGGTTGTAGGTGCTGTCCTGTCTAGGAACGTAAAGAGGAGCTATTGTTAGGGGCGGGTACGAGGGAACTAACTGCGGAGGAAGAAACGGCGGCGAAGGTAGTAGCTAAGTGGTTTGCCACCGATTTGGGCTCGTATAGGAGTCCGTCGTTAGTCCGGAGGACTGGGGGCCAGGAGGGGACATGTCGCCTCTCGACACCCTGTACCTTCTTCCAGATGGTAGCCGAAGGTGTGGTGGTGGTGATGCCGGATACAAAGGCACGCCATGAAGCTCGGCGCGTGTCTTCATTTTACGGCGGGCGATGGCCCTGGCCCGCTGCATCTCCGTGCGATGGATGGGGAGTCGTGTACGGTAGAAGCGTCCAGTAGCCTTCTTCCTGGCGCGTACGGCCTCGGTGCACTCTGGGGTCCACCAAGGTACTCGTCGGGTGCAAGGGTAGGCGGAGGATCGTGAGATGTTAGTGCACGCAGCCGCTACGACTAACTCGAAGTATGCGATGCACTCGTCGGAGGATGGGAGGTGGGCAGTGGAAAGGGTTGTATATATATCGTCGTGGAAGCGGGACCAATTAGCTTTGGCAGTAAGCCATTTCTCCGGTACCCGAACGGTCTGGTCGGGCCAATTGAGCGTGAGTTGAACAGGGAAATGGTCACTTCCATAGTCCTCTTGGAGGACTTGCCATGTGAAATATAGGAGGGCATCGGTCGAAACGAAGGGCAGGTCTATACAGGATGGAGTGCAGGTGGTGGCATCGTAGAATGTAGGAGAGCCATCATTGAGGCACTCGAAGGAGAACTCGGTCATGATAGTAATCAGGGTCGGGGCCATATTGGTGGAGTGTGTCTCCCCACAAGGGGTGGCAGCTACTGAAATCGCCCAGTAATAGAAAGGGCCTGGGGAGTTGTTGTACCACCTCCACCAGGTCATCGCGGGAGACTTAAGTGTGAGGAGGGAGGTATTATTGAACAGAGAGTGTACTGTCTATCCAGGGAGAGCCGGGTAACAATCACATGTAACGGGGATCGGATAGAGATTGTGGAAGGGGACTGCGTGGTGTATGAAAATGGCAGCCCCCCTTCGAGTACAGGTAGGAGACGGGGTGGTGATGTAGGAATAACCAGTCGGGCAGGGCATGGGCCTGGTCCCCAGGATCAGCTCCTGGAGACAGACACACACCGGACGGGAAGTAGCAATCAAGGAATTTAAGGCCTTCATAGTTCGCCAATATTTCTCTGCAGTTCCAATGTACTATTGTAGTTTTCGGGGGATCCATTATTTGATGATGGGGGATGGGTAAAGGTGTAGGTGCTAGGAGGTTGGAGTGTGAAGGGAGATCTGGGGTTCGCGAAGGCGAAAGATGGGTCAGGAGCAATGTTCCCTCTAAGGTGTGCGCATGTGCGCACGCACACGCGTTGTGAAACCCGCGCACACAGCAAAATAAAATGCGCACAGGCTCAAGCGTATCATAAGTCACGACAGTAAATGAAGTAATTTCAAAAATATACCGTCACACAAGGTCTGACCATTTGCATCAACATACTCTATAGTTTCCTGAAAATGAAGTAAAAGAATAGTCTGCCTTTGATTGTCCGGCTATTTTACAGAAAGACTCTGACTTTGGCATTGAGCATGTTAAAGCTTTATGTGCAAAATATGCAGATTTTCTTGGTGAAAGTTCTACCATAATCGAACAGTACAATGATTTTAAATTTGTTGTATACGAGAAAATAAAAAGTAAGCTGGTTAAAAACTTTGATGATATAGTGACATTCGTCCTCCAAAATGAACAATTTTGTGACCTTGCTAAGTTGATGGATATTGGGGGAACTTTCCTAGCATCTAGTGTGGACTGTGAGCGTGGCTTCAGTTTAATGAATTCTATAAAGAACAAATTAAGAAACCGCTTGAAAGAAAATCATTTGGACATGCTCATGCGAATTAAAAGTTACCTGAATGATGACGGATGTATTAATCTTCAGAGAGTTTATTTGGAATAGGCAAATGCTAAAGATCGTAGGAAGAAATCATAATCATACTTAAATGAAAGGCACTTTCATTTAATGTTATTTTGATTATATTTTATTTTATTGAATTTTATTCCTATTTTGTGAATGGATAAAATTATGTATTAATCTTGATAAGTCTATTTTAAATTGCTGAATGCTAAAAATTGTTTTGAGAAATGATAAAATAACCATTTTCAATTAATGTTATTTTTATTTTATTTCTTTATTTTGTTGAATTTTATTTTACTATTTTTTATTTTATTCATATTTTTAGAATGGATAAAATGTTTTCTTTTTTAAGAATATATAATACTGTAAACAGTTTTTTAATATCCATTTAATAGTACCGTAATGATCAAGCTATCACTTTATGTAAATAATATTTATTAAGCATTTAATATTTATATATATTTAATTCTGAAGATAATTAGCGCTCAGAAAAGTTTGCACAATTGTTCACCATGAATCTAAATGTATGCACAACGCAAATTTCTTGCGCACACGGACTAAAAAAAATTAGAGGGAACATTGGTCAGGAGCATGGCTGGCTATCTGCCGTTCACCAGAGAAGGAATCGGTCGGCCAGTCGACCTCCGCGGAGATTGCGGGGTCGAGTCGGCCGAGCGAGACCGAAGGCGTGGATCACGGCAGCTAAGAGAACGTCGTGGGCTCAGAGGGTGAGAAGTTTCTTGGTGGGCTTCTGGGTTCGGGCAAGGAGGGGGCATTTTATTTTCCAAAGTGGCACTTCCCCGCCTGTCTGGGGTCTCACAGCGGACCCTGGGTGGTGATAGGGGGTACCAGAACGACCGGGCGGGTGGGAGGGAGAACGTGCTCAGAGTGGCTAACAGGGAGGGGGGTCAGGGATGTTGGGGGGCAGGTACTGTGGGGGTGGAAGGAGATGAACCAGAGTGTTCTCGTGGAGGGGTGGAAAAAATGGCACCAGGAGGCAAGGGCAGATCCATAAGACTCATGGGTGCGGCCGAGCTCCCCTCGGCCACACCATGTAGCTGCGCAAGAGCCGCATCCACTGGATCCTCGGGGGCGAGGATGTTGTCCAGATTGGATCTCGTCGTAGGGGATGGGTCATGTAATTCGTCAACTATTGTCAGAGTCTGTGGGGGTAAATTGGTGGGACTTCTGCAGTGGGGTGATATGGTCCTCTTAGACGAAGTGGGCGGTGTGAGAGTCCGAGCCGTCTTCTTAGATCTAGGAGAAGAGGGAGAGACATGTTGAAAGGCCGGAGGGTTTGGCGACTCGCTCCGGCGTCTCCGCTTCGTCGGCTTGCTCCGGGCGTTAGGTTCGGGTGTGTGCAGAGTGCTGAGAGGGCAGGGTTCGAGGTGGATGGGGCCTGGGTGTCCTGGTCCCAGACCCCTGGGGAATCTGTGGCAGGTGAGGTGCGTGAAGAGAAGGGATGGTGGGGGGACAGGAGGTCGTTGGGTCCTGCGAGGACTCTCTTCGGGAGGGATGGGGAGCAGTGATCGAGGGGGATTTGAGCGGCGGGCCAGGGCGGCGTGCCGAGAGGACAAAGCCGAGGGCAGCGGCGTAAGATACCCCCGGCCTCACCTCCCGACTCCGCACCCTGTCTCGCGCCTTTCGGAGGCAAAGGAAGTCCATTACCTGCAGGCGTCGGACCTCCTCCTCGAACCTGAAGAACAGGCATTCGTTGGATGAAGAGGGGTGCGCGCCTTCACAATTGGAGCATTTGGGTGTGTTGGGGTACTTGTCTGGGTGAGTGATTTGTCCGCAACGCACACACTTGGTGCGGCTGCCGGCAAACTGAGCTAACGTGTCCAAACTTGTTGTATTTAAAGCAACGGGTCGTGTCTGGGATGTATGGGCGGACAGTAAACTCGCATGACGTGCGGTCTCCCATACCCCATACAATACGGTCAGGAGGGACTAAGGTATTGAAGGTGAGAAGTAGGCGCGGGGTGGGGGAAGGGGTGCCTCCGTCGGGATGTGAAGCGATGGATCTTAGTGACACCCTGGGGTGCGAGGTCCTCTAAGAGCTCATTCACTGTGATCTATAATAGGCGGGTGGCGTAAATAGTGCCCTGACTCTGGTTCAGGCGAGGGTGTGAGGAGCCGGACACCGAGCATCCAAGGACCTCAGTTAAAGGGGAGAGGGCTTTTGATTTTATGAGGAAGGAGCCATCCCTCTGTGGTCGCACATCATAGCGGCTGGAGTTACTGCGGGCTCGGATCGCCTGAAACGTACGTTCAGAGTTGGTCGGAAGGGACCCAGAGGTAGGCCGGATCACTAGGAATTTGTGGATACTTGGAATAGGGAGGCTGTAGAATCGAAGTGGAGTGGGATAGTGGGATATCCAATGTTTGATAGGATGAACGTGAATGCCGACTTCCCCGTCCGCCGCGGGGCTCTCTCCGTGAGGAGGCGAGCCGACGGCTGGTGCGGGGGGCATACAGGGAGAGTAAGAATCCGGGTTTTGAAGGCGTCTTGGGCAGAACCTGACTTGCCCGAAGGCGGCTGAGGTAGGCAGGGGCAAGAACCCTGCTCCAGAGGGTGTATGTCCAAGGGCATGTTCAAGGTACAAGCTGGGGTCGGTAACGGAAGAGGAGAGTGCAAGCAAGTGTTCCGCTGATGGAGGAGGGGCGACCTCCTCAAGACGTGGTCTTCCAGTGGTAGAGGACTCGGGGGGCCTGGTTGCCCACCACCCGAGTTCTAGGACAAAAAGTAATAGTTTCCACTTTCCATATGTTATTGATTTTGTAGAACATGGACCCAGGGGACGTAGGAAACTGCCTACTGGTGAGAAAGGGAGGCCGAGCGCAAACCGCCAGGGCCAGGGTACCATCGGTTTAAAAGCGGGGCCTGGTGATGCGAAAGTTTGCCCCCAAACGGCACAAAGACCCCATCCCACTGGCCCGGACACCCAACCATCCAACACAGTAACGCCCTAAGGGCGTCACCTCCAGATAACAGCATTGGAGACCCTACTGGGTGCCAAGAACTTTAGTAGCACTTAGCCCATCTCCCCAGTAGCCTGTCTGGCATGGGTGACCCTTCCGGGGGCTAAGCCCCCGCCGACGTAGCCCACTGAGTCAACACGGGAGCCCGCCCACCACGACAAGGTGGCCACAGTTGGGGGGCAGGGATATATATATCGGGTCGGCAAAAAAAAAAAAGAGACCTCGAACTTTGGCTGTAAAATCCAAAATTATGGTCAGATTTCAATATTCTTTTTCACACCACGCAACTAAGTAAATTTCCTATACGGTTAGCGGATTTCAAGGAAAAATAATGAAAATTACGGATTTATTGAACATTTCTTTAGGCCAATAGAAATTCTCCATTTACACTACTACTGCATTGTATGTGCAGATAAAAAGTTACAAAGTACGATACTCACATATGGTGCTACCTTGATGTTAAAAAAACTGCTCGATATGTTTACCATGAACTTCAACCTTTTTCAGTCTAGGACGGAACTCATCTATGGCTTTATTGATTTGTTCTTGTGGTAGTTCATCCCATTTTTCCAGAAGCTGTCGTAAATGAGCGAAATTTCTTACTTTGACCCGATAAATTCTCTGTGACAAATTTTCCCAAAGGCCGTAATCGACAGGATTTAAATCAGGACTGTTTGGTGGCCAAACTTAATACCGCTACCTGGTATTCTTTTGATTTTCCTGTTTTATCGATTTTCTTGAGAAGCTTGTCCAAACCTCTTGCAGTTGGCTTACGTTAATTAAAATCGCATTAATTATCAACTTGAACCTATGATTAGCAAGATTTTTCTGGAATATTCGCCATAAATCCAATTTCCCAGCTAAACTGCTAAAAGATGACATACAAATTATAAAATTACCTAGTATTAACATACTAAAATTTTATGGTTCTATGTACTGTATTTGCCGAGATATGAAGGATTTAAAAGGTCTCCCTTTTTTTTGCCAAGCCGATATATACTGTATATATATATATATATATATATATATATATATATATTATATATATATATTATATATACACAGTATATATATATATATATATATATAGTGTGTATGTGTGTATATATATATATATATATATATATATATATATATATACACACACTGGTCCCGATACCTAAGCCGGGGAAGGATCCGGCGGAGGTGGCGGGCTATCGGCCTATTGCCTTGACGAGCTGCTTATGCAAACTCCTTGAAAAGATGGTGGCCGTCCGACTTTCCTTTACACTGGAGTCGCTTGGGTTATACCCCCCGACCCAGTATGGCTTTCGTCGATTTCGGGGTACTCTGGACCCCCTTCTCCTCCTTGGTCATGATGTACGGGAGGCCTTTTCCCGCCGGAATCTTGTTCTGGCCGTCTTTTTTGATGTCCAAAAGGCCTATGACACGACCCGTCGGGGAGTTGTCATGGACCGTTTGAAGTCTCTTGGTTTTGTGGGCTTTGTGCCCACATTTCTTCGTAACTTCCTCTGCCGTCGCACTTTCCGCGTCCGTAATGGGGCGGCCCTATCTGACCTGTATGTTCAGGAGGAGGGGGTGCCCCAGGGGTGTGTCTTAAGCGTCTCCTGCTTCAATCTGGTCATGTCTGCGCTACCGGGAGCCCTTCCGCCATCGGTGCGATGTTCCATCTATGCCGACGATCTGGCTGTCTATGCCGCGGGGACGAGTCCCCCCCTCGTGGAGAGGCAAGTCCAACTCGCGGTCAATCGGGTTGAACGCTGGGCGTCGTCGGTGGGCCTTACGCTGTCTTCCCCGAAGACTTCGTGTGTGGCCTTCCTTCCGCCGAGGAGACGGGGATCCGGCGTCGTCCCGACCTTTGATCTTACACTCGGGGGTCAGCCTCTGGCCCTCGTTCAGTCAGTGCGTTTCCTGGGTATGGTTTTCAACAGCCGTTTGAGCTGGGTTCCCCACCTTCGCCGGCTGCGCGAGTCTGCAAGACGTACCCTGGATTTGCTGGGACATCTGTCGCATACTACATGGGGCGCGGATAGGCGGACACTCCTCCGTTTGTACGTGTCCCTGGTACAGTCAAAATTAGATTATGGGAGTGTGGTGTATGGCTCCGCCTCCCGTACGGCCCTTCGGATACTGGATCCGGTCCTCTCTAGAGGACTGCGCATGTCATCTGGCGCCTTCCGCTCCTCTCCGGTTGATAGTCTGCAGGTTGAGTGCGACATCCCTCCCTTGGGGGATCGGAGGTCGTTCCTCATTGCTAAGCACTGTCTCCGGATCCTCCGTCTTCCCAACTCTCCTCTGTTCCAGGTGGTGGAGAGGGCGTTCTGCCGGGATGGGGGTTGGTATTTCACCAACACGGTGACCTCCCTCCTCAATGGTATGGGCACTCCTCCTCCATCCGTTATACCGGTCTCTTTCAAGGGTGTTGCACCTTGGGAGAGCACCCCTGTTGCGTGCTGTAGGGCGTTGCGCCCCGTTCGCAGGGCCGATTCTGACTCTGCCTTTCTTCGGTCTCTGTTCCTTCAGCATGCGGCGTGTCACTCTGCATGTGTTGCGGTCTTCACGGATGGCTCGAGGTCGTCGGGGGCGTTGGGGCAGCGGCTGTTCCCCAGTCGTCTGCCCTTGCTCCCCGATGTACCCGTCTCCCTGATGAGGCTTCCGTTTTCACGGCGGAGCTCTATGCCATTCTGAGCGCTCTGGAGGTGGTGCGGGAGCATCCGGATGGGTCGTTTGTCATCTATTCGGATTCCCGCAGTGCCCTGGATGGCCTGGGGTGTTTTGACCATGTCCACCCACTGGTCCGACGAATCCAGCTACTGTGCCATACCCTTGTCGCTTTCGGTGGCAAGGAGGTGGTATTTTGCTGGGTCCCAGCACATGTTAACGTGGCTGGTAATGAAGCTGCCGATCGAGCTGC